>BLKR01002345.1:84460-174460 GCA_011170035.1 Teleogryllus occipitalis
GAGAGGGGCGTGAGAGGGGCGTGAGAGGGGCGTGAGAGGAGCGTGAGAGGAGCGTGAGAAGGGCGTGAGAGGGGCGTGAGAGGGGCGTGAGAGGGTCGGGAGAGGGTCGGAAGAGGGTAGGAGAGTGGTGGGAGAGGGTCGGGAGGGGGTCGGGAGTGGGGCGGCAGAGGGTCGGGAGAGGGTCGGGAGAGGGTCGGGAGAGGGTCGGGAGAGGGTCGGGAGAGGGTCGGGAGCGGGGCGGGAGAGGGTCGGGAGAGCGTCGGGAGAGCGTCGGGAGAGTGGCGGGAGAGAGGAGGGAGAGGGGCGCGCTCACCCATTGCCTGTCTCGCCTGAGTCAGAGCCACGTGCTCGCGACCACTGGCGGGGGCGCCAACTAGTCGAGGGGTGCGAGGAGAAAAGCACAGATGGGATCGGGGAAGCCCTAAACTGCTTGGATTTTATTGCGGTACTGTGCGTGACCATAGCAGAGATACAAGTAGGTAAAGTTTGACCGCATTTAAATTTATTGGGGGACGACCCTTTCGACCGCATAATAATTAACGGTCAATAAACATTAATGTGGTTAAATTACACCTGTTCATTTATCTACATGAAAATTTTATTATTAATGGTTATATTGGAACATTACTCATTTCAAATAAACATACTTAGAATTCAGAATATTTCGAGACTCTAAGGGAAAAAAGTTCATGTTTCATGAAGAAAATAGTAAATCCAAGATTTGATTATTTTTCAAAGGGATGGTATTTCATTACGATTTCGATTATCTAGTCTGGAATATGCGAAGTTCTATTTTAAATCAATTCCATCACTTCAGCTTACCATCGATATTCACATACGCGAATAACAGTATTGAAGAACGACTGATTTATTAAGCATTAATTAACTTAAACTGAAAAAGTTATGTCGGTATATGAATGAAAAAGGAGTGAATCAAAGTAATTATTCTAAGAATTATATCGTTACTACGGGATAATTTGTGGTTGTATGTAAAGTGCCGTATCATACATTCTTATATAAATTTCATACGTTCGTTTTTTAGAAACAATATCATATACAACCTTAGAGTAAACATTACAAAATTAATGAACGTACACAAAAAAATAATACAGAGGTTTTTCATCGAGATATACTGTATCGTTTCCAATTATCTGTAGTAAGGGAGTATAAAACGTGCTTCGCTTCATCTCCTTCTTCTGAATATCAAACATTTTTACTTCTTAGGTACGGCAAAATGGAAGACAACATATAACGAGCTTTGATGAATTTTGATTTGAGGAACTTTTTAGAAATTCTGATCGAAAATAATAGGAACACAACATTATAACAAAAAAAAATAGTACTCCAATCAATTGCTCTGAAGGTTTCATCATACCTTTTGATGCACGTTACATAAATGTAGTACTAATTACTTTGATTGCATCAAACGCAAAGTCGAAACCAAAAAAACTCTGCCCGAGCATAACATTGGACTTCCTGAGCTCGAAATTACCTTAACGTAAAAAATAAAGAATTAGCGACATCGTTGCATTTCCATCATTTCTATTATATCAAAACGTTCCTTTTTATTAATTTGTATATATCAAATTTCCAGATCATCAAATAACAGTTCCACAAAACAAAAAATAACTCATCGAACAAAAAAAAATACAGTGCGGCAATATTTTAAATTATTTGGAACAATTACAAAGTTTTAGAAACGAGTCTAATCCTTTCCCCGAACTGCTGCGAAAGCTTTTCATCGATGGAATAAATAACTGCTTTGTTACTCCAGAATTATTAGCAGCTCGTTCTCTAACAGAATTTCACTTGTTATTGCGAATATTGGATAATAATGATTAAAACCCGAAACGAGGGATTTTTGCGTCGGAGGGTCCGCGTCAGGAACAATAGTTGCGGGATTGCGCGCGCGCTCCCCTAATCCCCGCCGATAACAATTGGCGAGAGCGCGCCTAGCCGCGCCGCGCCGCGCCACGGGAGCCTGTCATGTTCGGCGTTCGCGAAGGTCCAGATTCGAGCGACCGGTCGGCGCTTGACATGCATATCCATACGGCGGCGAGCGTTATGAATGATTTATAGGGCAGGAGGGGCGGCGCCCGGCGCCGGGAGGTGGCCAGGGCGCGGTTGGGGCGTGGGCTCACGGGCGAGGGGCGGGGTGGGGGCGAGGTGGACGCGAGGGCGGAGCCAGGGGGGAGCGGGGTGGGTCGAGGAGCGGGGACAGACGTGGGACGTGGTAAGAGCGGGGTGGGTCGAGGAGCGGGGACAGACGTGGGGCGTGGTAAGAGCGGGGCGGGTCGCAGAGCGGGGACAGACTTGGGGCGGGGTAGGAGCGGGGTGGGTCAAGGAGCGGGGACAGACGTGGGGCATGGTAAGTGCGGCAAGGGAGGTACGGAGCAAGAGATACGGGCGGTCGAGGGACAGGGCGAGACATGCGGAGGCTTGGTGGGGGGGTTGTCAGGGCGGTGGGTGGTACAAGGCGATAGAGGAGTAGTCAGGGAATGCGGGGGCAATGAGGGGCGGTGGGGACAGAAAAGCGCGGGGTGGGACAGACGGGTGGAGCAGTAAGTGCGGCGCGGGGAGGGTCGAGGCGGATCGGACGGCGCGGGGCGCGGCCAAACGACACGGGACAGCGGGGCGCACCGGCGCGCGTGGCACGAGGGGCGGGGCGGGGCAGAGCGAAGCGCGGAGCGAGGGCGGGGCGCAAAGGGCGGGGCGCAGCCAAGGGACAATTTCCTGCCGATACGCGACGGAAGCCGCCCGAGGCCGAAATTAACGCGGGCGATTTACTTGAAATTAGCCCACTGTTGACCCGCTAACGAAGGCTAACATCTCTGATGGAGGTTCGGGCCCGCCCTAATGCCTCCTATTTGGATCTCGCCGGTCGGACATCGATCAAGAGACGCGCGGACGCGGGAATTGCGTTTTGGTTTCGCAGAGAGCGGGCGCGCTGAGGCGGCGACGGTGGCGGCGCGGCTGGCGGGCGCTGGCGGACATAATACGTGGATTAGATGGCATTCTAATACGCTGCACGTGATCCGCGCAGACCACCGAATTCATTTATCAAAAGAAGAAGCCAATTAACGAGAAGCGTGCAGAATCTGATACTGTAAGCCTTAATACAATAAATTATACTGGACTAGATTCTCTTGAATCCAAATATTAATTTTTTTTAATCAAAAGCTATAAAAAGGACCGATGTAACTCGTAAAACCCATAAATTAAATACAGTTTTCAGAGTATTTAAAGAGACTGGTAAGTTTAAATTTATCAGGAAAAATACATTTCTTTTAAAACCCCTAGAGCCATTAGCTCCTTGCCTAATACTCATTTTCTCTAAAAGAAGCTTCCTGCAGATTAGCACGACACAAAGCATATAGAAAAAAGGTTAAGAGCAATTTAACGTCTTCGTTAAGAAACCGATTCGGTTAGAGAAAAAGTTTATGAGAACTCTGAGTGTGTATATGCTACCAAGCTATGAGATGCGTAATACGAATTAGTAGTATGTATTTGCTGTCACGACACGTCCTTGGTAGGAAGGATTGTGCTTTTAGTTGCAAGATGTGAAATGCCGTATCCCTCTTGTGCGTCCTTATGCAACATCCCTCAGCGCAGAAGGCTCTCCCAACTCAATCCGCTCTAAACGGCGGACATTTGCGAGCATTGTATTAATGAAAGCTGGGTAGTCAACACGATCTCATTAAGGGATCAGGAATTTTTCTGACCGCTCTAAAGAGAGTGGCAAAATTCGCTATATATTCGCAATATTGGAGAATAATTGCTAATTTATTGGCAAGATGTTGCGATAGATGTTTCAATTAAAAGTCGGTGTCAGGTACTAAAAAATACAATAATGTAACGCAACACGTAGATTAAAGGAGAAAATAAAGCATACATACAGAGCTATATTTCGAAGCCTCAAATGAAATATGTGGCATCAAAATTGGAAAACGAATAGACTATTACGTGTTTCGATATGGAAGCAATTTAATATTAAGTAAATATTAGTCTGCATTGGTTTACATGGTATTTCTATATCCTAAAATACAAATGTCCACATTTGCCCACCGCAAAAAAATTAATAAACCGATACCTCGAATATCGATGAAGTGATTACTGGGGAAAATATAACAGCAAATAAAACAAAAAAAGTCAATTGCTTTTCGAACGAAGCTGAACGGGAGTGTAATTTTCTGACCGTTATGAACACTAATTATAAATATAAATAATATAAAACTAAATGAGAGAGAAATACGTAATATTTTTTTAAGTTAATACAAATAATGAGAAGACAACTTAAACATTCCTTAAAAAAACCTTCCCTTATCTCATGACCTATCATTACAATAGTGTACATGTTGATTAAAGAACAAGAAAGCTGTGGTTCGCGAGATATCTTGAAAATTATAGATTCGAAAATCGTAAGGGACTAAGTAACAAAATCAAAATATTTAAGTAAACGTAAAGATCTGAAAGAAAGAGTTGTTGAACATATGAAAATCTCTACTTAGAGGGTAATGTTTGAGCTATTCTCAGTGTTTGTAGAAGATATAATATATCCTTTCAAGCGGTCGCTGATACTAATACACATCACCACCTGATGCCAAAAAGTATTTTTTTAGTCCTAACGCCCTTATGATTTTCACCCTTCAATTAGAGAAGTGCAGATGCCAATTATAGATCACCCGATATGTTCGTGTTAAACGTTTCAATATTAGTGTTCTAGGACCTCTCAACGGTCGAAAGTACCATTTTCTAGTACACAAGCTTATTATTGGCAGAAATTTCGCGGCAAAAAATGCGGCTATGGCGCGCCAGCGGGTGGCTGTGTGTTGGAGATGAAGTAGGTGGCAGCGGAGTTAGTAATGGTAGCAATATTGTCAGAGGTGGCTGTAGCCATTATGGTAGTTGCTACGACGGAATCGCCTAGGCAGTAGCGGTTGTAGAGTCTGTGATTGTGTTGATAACTTTTGAAGTGGTGACGGTTGATGTAGGCGGTGACAGCGGTGGTGGTTATGGTGATGGTGGCTTGAGAGGTGACCGTGATGTGTCTGGTAGGGGCAGTAGCGGATATAACGAAGGTGACTGTATCGGTGGTAACTTTAGAAGTGGTGACTGTGGTTGAGGGAGTGTGTTGCCTGCGGAGATGGCTTTTGTTACGCTGGTGAATGTGGTGGTGGCGAATGCAGCGGTTGTAAGTTTGGCGGTGGTGGCTCTTGTGTCGGTGACTGATCGATGTAACTGTCAGAGGGACTGTAGTGACATCCGTTGATGCCCTGAGACATCTCTGCCGGTGACAGTGGTGGCGGTGGCGGTGGTGGTGGTGATGGTGGTGGTGGTGGTGGTGGTGGTGGTGGTGGTGGCGGCGGTGGTGGCGGCGGCGGCGGTGGTGATGGCCGTGGCGGTTGCGGTTGCGATGGCGGATGCGGTGGTGGTGGTGGTGGCGGATGCGGTGGCGGTGTCGGCGGTGGTGGCGTTTGCAATTGCGGTTGCGGTGGCGGTGGCGGTGGCGGTGGCAGTGGCGGTGGCGGTGGCGGTGGCGGTGGCGGTGGCGGTGGCGGTGGCGGTGGCGGTGGCGGTGGCGGTGGCGGTGGCGGTGGCGGTGGCGGTGGCGGTGGCGGTGGCGGTGGCGGTGGCGGTGGCGGTGGCCGTGGCGGTGGCCGTGGCGGTGGCGACGTCGGCGGTGGTGGTGGTTGCGGTTGCGGTCGCGGTTGCGGTGGCGGTGGCGGTGGCGGTGGCGGTGGCGGTGGCGGTGGCGGTGGCGGTGGCGGTTACGGTGGCGGTGGCGGTGGCCGTGGCGGTGGCCGTGGCGATGGTCGTGGCGGTGGCGGTGGCGGTGGCTACGGCGTGTGGCTGGCTAGTATTTCTCAGCAGCCCGGTCTTGGGCGAGCGGCACGGGGTCCTGGGCGGCCTAACTAAAATGGTTTATGCGGCGCGCGAGGCTTAACACTGTGGGCGGAGCTCTAAGCCGGCGGGTCGCGAGTTCTGAGTCGCGTAGCCTCCGCTCCCCGCCGCGTCCTACTCCTAGCGCGGGGCGGCTGCAGCGACGGTAATCTCCTGCGATATACGCGCCACTTCCCTGAACTTCCTCGCGCCGCTGCAACGCGCCCGCCTTCCTCGCTGCGCTGTTGCTCTTGTTCAGGCGCGCGCCACTCTTACTAGCGCGGAAATTTACCTAGAATTTGAATAAGTGGATTTGAGGGCTCCCAGTTCGAGAATATTCTTTTCCCTTAAGCTAATAAAGCAACGGAAGTTAGTCTAGATATTCCTTTAGGTAAGTCTGGATACTACAGTTGTAAACTGGCAATTTGTAAACTACACCATTAAACGGGTATTATATTTTTCACATCCTGAAGTTATACTCATGAAGAATATGAAGGACATCCTAATTTGGAGATATATTATGTCATTTCTCCTCCCTCATATTTTTAATGCTCGTATGTATTACTATTACCCCTCTCATATCATTGATTGAATACATATAAGAAAAAACGAAAGAACAAAATGTAAAACAATGAAGTAATATTTGTTTTTGTGACAGCGTAATAAATAAAAATGAAGTAAAACAGTCGTCCAAAAAGAATAAAAGGAAAAAAAAATTCCAGCTCTTAAGAAAATAACTATTTTCAAGAGCAGACCATCGCGTCTGCTCCCATTCCTCAGCGACGAGGCAGACTCCGCAAATGAAACAGCGCTAGCGTCGTCGGCGCGTCGTCCCGAGAAGATCGGAGGCGCCGGGGGTGAAGTGCTGCAGCTCATCGCGCGCTCTCTTTGTCGGGAGGCAGGCGGGCGGGCGGGCGGACGGCGCATTACGCCGCGTGAACGACACTTCCGTCAAATTTTCGCCGCTCGCGGAGAAGGCGGCCCGAGGCGCGCGTAAATTACAAAACGCAAACAATCCGCGGAACGCGAAGGAAGCGAGCTCCTCTCCGCGGCGCGGACTCAGCAACAACGGCAACGCGGCGAGGCGGAGGAAGAGAGGGGTAAAAGGATCGGAGAGAGAGAGAGAGAGAGTCAGAGATAGTGTCAGAGAGAGACACATAGAGATAGAGAGATAGTCCGAGAGAGAGAGAGAGACAGACGGGGAGATAGAGAGTCTGAGAGAGAGACAGAGAGGGAGATAGAGAGTCTGAGAGAGAGTCAGAGAGAGATAGTCTGAGATAGAGAGAGTGTTAAAGAGAGACAGTGAGAGAGATAGAGTCAGAGACAGAGATAGAGAGTCAGAGAGAGAGAGAGAGAGAGAGAGAGAGAGAGAGAGAGACGAAGTGGAGTGTGGAGTGGAATAGAAGTGGTGTGAAAGTGGAGAATAATATCACGCTATTTGAGAGACGACGAAGAGATCCAAGAGGTATTTTAATTTGTATACCGTGCGCCTATCACGCACTCGTCCTTTACCAGAGGGGATTAACCCCGGGGTGGGCCCCTGGGAGTTAGCCGCTATACTCACCCCTCGCAGACGCATAAGTACGCCTTTGGGATGGTATCTGGGTCCCACCAGAACACAGTTGACCCTTACGGTAACATCCCCATACAATGTCTGGGTCGAGCTGCCCTGCCAGCTCAGAGCTATTAGCTATCCAGGCTAGTACCGGAGTCAAGATTCAAGTGGTGAACTACGAGCGTTGAACACCTAAGGGTGAGCGACCTGTTGTGTAGTTTACTTTCCACCTCTGGGTACCAAGGGTCAAATCCCAGGCCATTCACGTGGAATTTGGAGAAAGAGCATTCGCGAGGGGTTTTCCCTGAGCGTCTCGTTTCGTTTGCCTCTCGTTTCACCATTGCTCCAGCATCACTGAAAGTATATCATCTCCTATCTCCCATACAGCCACCAAAGCATTATCACAAGAATGACCGGAAAGGTTTGGTGATCTTAATACTAATCGTACTAACCATTATACATACGAGTAAACAAAACGGGAACAAACTATCGGAGAATACGCGAGGAACTAACTTGAAGGGCAAACAAGAGAGAGACAATAGCAGTGTCGAAGACAGAAGGAGCTAGAAAAAAGAGAGACAGTGAAAAACATACGGACCTATGTGACCGAACAGATCGTACAGTTTGCTGAAGAGAAGCAAAATTGCAAAGCGGCTGTAATTGTGGAATAATAAGTAGAAATACGGGAATATGTATTAGAAGCTCGGAGAAAGTTTGCTTATACGAATGGTCTCCACAGTGACACCGGGAGTAATGAGAATCAAATGAGCATGGAGAGTCTAAGTTCTTAAAAATGTTTGCCAAAGATATGCCGTGTGGTTTACGCGCACGAGCGCACATGCAAAGGTTAGCTGGAATGGCGCGCTTCAGCGCTGAGTGAAGTAATACGTTTTGAGAAACCTATTGTCAGTAAAATACAGGTTGTGTTAGGGATGGAGGAAGGGAGAATGAATGTAAGATGTATCCACCAACCGAATGTCGCCATGCCGCCCACCATGCCATTCTTGTGGGTTATTATTTTGACAATCATTGAACCTTTTGACCTTTGAAGATAAGAAACACACAAATTCAACAATAACATTTTTATCATTACATTTCAGTATTAATATTATAGTTGTATTTAATTCCCATCTCATGTCCACATTAATATTTGAATTTCGCATCGAATGAAAGAACGTTTCACAAGAAAGAATATGCTATTCAGCGTTCTAAAAATGAAGATCGTTGTCTTATTCATTTCATAATGAAAATTCCGGGCATTTCATATCATAAACAACTGCGTAGGTAAGACGGAGCACATTCATCTGCTGGATTAAGAATCTTCCCACGAACAGAGAAATGGGCAAATACCGCTACGAAAGGTGTAGGAATTCATGGAAATTAAATAGAATGCGGATGATACAAAGAGTTGGTAGTCGGAAGGCCATTTAATTAAAAAAATCTTCTGAAATTCCAGGTCACAGCAGTGTTGCTGGCAGACACTGCAACGGACGAAGAGACAAGGGAAATAACATTATCGAACGAAATGCAATAGACGGAATTTGGAGAGTGTAACTGGTACGTGGTGTTTGACATTATGAAGCTAAGAGCGTCGAAAGAGCAAAGTTGGAAATTAAATATTTTGAATGAGACGAGAGGAAAGCGAGGCAACCGCGCAAAAGAAATGTGTGCGCGAGACCCGTTGGCGCAGAGTAGCTTCGGCTCAGAGTAGCATTCGGGTATTGCGTGGGTCTGAAGGCTGCGTGTTCATGCCCATGGAGGGAATGGATGTTTTACTAAGTGGCTGAGGGTGACCTTCTCATTCCATCATATATCCCATGTCAACTCATCCCATTCACAATCATTCACCTTTCATCACCACTCACCCACCATCGTTACTCTACAGTCCTCCACACAAGAAAACGCAAGGGCAAACGGCCACTGGTATTACCTGTCCAGAAAGGGGAAGATATTGAAGGATGACCCCTCTCCCGCAAACGCTCAGAAATGAGTACGACGCACATGATCATCAGGATAGTGTGCGACACGAAAGGGCATCATAAGCCCCACGAATCTTCGCAAGAGCTGCGGAGCAGTGGATGAGCGACGAGTCGGTCGCCGCGTGGCGAACGAAGAGCATGGCATACAAATCGCAGCCTTCTGGAAGCGCCATGCCAACGCGGCGGGGGTGATGGCGGCGGCGGCGACGGGTGACGTGAGGCGGGGTCGGTGGGGGCGGCGGCAGAAAGGGCAGTGGGGGTGGCGGCAGCGGGCGACGTGCGGGGGCGGCTGCGGGGGCGGCTGCGGGGCGGCCAGTGGGGGCGGCTGGTGGGGGCGGCTGGGTGGGGCGCTGCGGGGGCGCTGCGGGGGCGCTGCGGGGCGGCCGCGGGGCGGTTGGTGGGCGGCGGCGGGGGCGGGGGCGGCGGCGGGGGCGTTGGCGGGGGCCGCCGCGGTGGCGGCCATGGCGAGGGCGGCAGTGGCGGCGGGCGGCGGGCGGCGGGCGGCGGGCGGCGGGCAGGGGCGGCGGGCGGCGGGCGGCGGGCGGCGGGCGGCGGGCGGCGGGCGGCGGGCGGCGAGCGGCGGGCGGCGGGCGGCGGGCGGCGGGCGGCGGGCGGCGGGCGGCGGGCGGCGGGCGGCGGGCGGCGGGCGGCGGGCGGCGGGCGGTGGCAGTAGTGGCACCGGGCGCTCGCGCAAAGTGCTCTGGACAGTTCGGGGGTTTCGGAAACTGTCGCGCCTCTCGGGGGCGCGCGCGTAACTCGTAACGCGCTGGGACAGCGGGAAGAAGCGACCCGCGGTGGGCGCAGGGCGAGGTCGAGCGGGGCGAGGGAGAGTGGAACCGCGAGTGGAAGAAAAGAGGTTGGTCCTAAACATAAAGAATGGGCAAGGTAGGAGAATGACAGAGGTGGAGTAGGGGAGTCAAAAAGGTCATGCGGAGAAGGGTGGGGCAAGACAAAATGGAGCGGTGGAAAGAAGAAGAGAAGTACGTGTAGACAGAAGAGCAAAGATTAAAGTAGGAGAACGTAGGGAGGGGCGCGGATGAGTGGGAGGGGAGGTAGAGCAATAGTTGTGGATAGCTTGTTGAGAGGACCCGACGAAGGCGGAGAAGCGGGGAGGGGGGATTTGACGTTGCTCAAACAGACCGGATGCGTCGTTGCGGTGAGTGGAGGACAAGGGAGTAGTACGTGGTGGAGCCTAGAGCGTTGCGGGGCGGTTGGCAGCGGATTGGCGTGGCGGGGCGGCGCAGGAACGGCAAAGAGGAGACAGACGAGGGCGATGTAGCGACGGGGGCGGAGTCAGACCGGGAGCGAGGTAGTCGGGGGCGGAGCGGGTTGGGTGAGGGGAGGGGATGTAACCGGTGGGCGGTGGAGCGGGGCGTGGCGGAGCGGGACGGGCCATAGCACGGCGAGACATAGCGGCGGGGCGGAATGAGACGGGGGCGAACGGTCGTTCTGAGTGGACCGCGCAGCGGTAACTCAAACCGGAACGCTTTCTGCGTGGGAGGGGTTCAAATTCTGCTGAGTGAGGAAGAAAAGAGGCTCGGACCTGTGCACTCAGAAAATTCCTTCGTGGACATACTCGAACTGAAACTTCAATAGGTTCACTCTGTATGTTGAGCACGAGAGAAGTATGGCAACACTTACATAGAAAACATTGCAGAGAGTAAAGCATAACAGGAGACTGAAGCAGAAGTGTTTGTTAGAAACCAGCTGAAACGTCCGACATTATAAATGAATTTACTCAAAAGTAAATTACCTGATAGGCTCGTCTTGATTGATTGATTGCTAGTGATTCCGGGCGCGTCAGCTACTCAGGTCATTAGGTCCGTTAGTGTGGTGCATGTTTTTTCTTGGGAGATGGCGGTAATTTTCCCCCGCTGGATGGCGCGATCCAGCGCCGACCTACCGTCGGCTAGTGGGGTTTCCTCCTAACCAGGAATCTCCCACCAGCGGGGCACCGCCCCAGCTGGGACAAACTCTAATCTCCCGACCGGTCTTCCGGAATATGTGGTAGTGTACTGCATGTTAGTGTAATTATGTGTGTGTAAAGGGAGAGAATAGAACAAGGAAGAGGAAGGAAAGATCGCGTGCGGTCCTTGGCCCATTTGTTAGGGTTCTGCTCCAGCATTCGCCTGATGTCGATCGGAGAAACCACGGAAAACTGCCGACCACAGCAGCCAGCCGCTAGAGTTCCCCAGTCAGCGACTGAAATCGACCTAGCTGACAAGCTAGTGTCGAAAATCCTGCCGCCGTCGCGACTAGAACCTAAGACCTCCCGGTCAGAGGGACTGCAGTGACACCAGTTCATGCACTGAGCCATCTCTCGTAGCTGGGTATCTTAAAATGACGCGACATTGAGTGCTGAGCCTTATAAAGCAATTTAGGAAGGGGAATCATAAGAGAAGGGGGAGACTCAGAAAACGAGAGTTTTGACAGACACGCCCTTCGGGCAGGAGCGGGTCTCGAAGACAGAGCTTTGGGGTCCAACGGGCGAGGGTGGAGGGCGACCGCCTCGCTCTGTCACACTCGATCATAGAGGGCTCTCTTCCCCCGTAAACGATTCGTTCCCCCTCACCCTTCTCCGTCTCTCCTTCCGATAAATCACTAGACAAACTGACGTCGATACATTTTAGAGACAACGCAATTAATTTAGCGCTTAGCCCAACACATACAACACCAACAAATACAAAACTACTAAATTAACAATTTGCACTCACTACAAAAATGGTATGTTATCTTTCAAAGAAGCTCTCCTAGAGTTCATGACTTAAAAGGGAAACAAGAGAAGAGGAAAAAGTGTAGACACTGAAACCGGAGAATGAATATCGCAGTGAAAGTACGACGGTGAGCGTACACCAAAATTTCACGTAACAATTAAAAGAGATTAAACAAGCAAGACGGCAATTAGTGTACACCGCTCAATGGAAACTTTCTGCCGAGACTCCCCTTCCCAAGGGAATCCCCGAAGGGAACTTTATATCTCTTGCTACAATCTGCAAGATGAAGCAGCGCTAACTGCACAATTATAGAGAATTTCAGGCGAAATGATGCATAGGTAATTTCGACTCCATTTTATCCTTAACTCAATCTTCTCTTCACGTTGAATCTTATAAGACGAAAAACAAATGATTCGGGAATGGAAAAGAAGTATTTATTTTACCTCGCAAACGTAAAAAAACTGATTTAAAAACGATAAAAATATTGGAGTAATAATTGAGTTTATCATTCCTATGAAAGTTAAAATGAGTTCTCTTCGAAATTTGTTACAATTATGGCTTAATACAAAATATTAATTCACATGTGAACACACTTCCTTGCATTTTCACTAAAAAACAAACAACAACAACAACAACAACAACATATTCTATCCAAATAGCAGAGGTTTGCAAAGAAATAACGTACAAAGGAAAACGTACACTTGATCTCCGTAGCACAAACGCAACTCAGTCCCAGCTTTTCACCGCACTCGGTCCGTCGGGCGTCAGCGTCGCCTAAAACAGACGAAAGTGGGATTGGCCTGTTCAGCCAGGCAATAAGACAGCGACGGCGCATATGGATCCATAGCGACGACGTTGGTGGGGTTGGCGAATAAGAGGTGTTTCTGGGAACTTCCAGGCATCCCGCCGCCCACCCCTTCGTCCACCTACTCGCCCGTCCGCACTCTTCTCCCCCCCCCCCGCTCGATGTCCCTTTCGGCAAAACGCATTGTCTCTCGTCCACTCACACTCGGCCGCCTGCCTATTCCTACCTACTTGTTTGACTGATCGTCTCGCCCGCTCGCAAGCCTGCCCTCCACCCCTCCCCACCCTCCCCTCCACGTTCACACCTCCCCGGCTCCCCGACCACACCGCCCTGCGGGCCCGCCCGCGCGAACCCCTCGCCCCGCCCGCCCCTCCCCGCCTCGCCTCGCCCCGCCCGCCCCGCCCCGCCCCGTCCCGCCCCGTCCCGCCCCGCCCCGCCCCGCCCCGCTCCGCCCCGCCCCTCCGCCCCGCCCCGCCCCGCCCCGCCCCGCTCCGCCCCGCCCGGCCCCCCGCCCCGCCCCGCCCCGCCCCTCCCCGCTCCGCCCCGCCCCGCCCCGTCCCGCCCCGCCCCGCCCCGCCCCGCCCCGCCCCGCCCCGCCCCGCCCCGCCCCGCCCCGCCCCGCCCCGCCCCACCCGACTGACAGACCGCCCGGCCACCCCGCCAGCGTTCGACCCGCTGCCCTTGCCATCGCCACTCTCCAACCTCAACCCGCCTGCTCGCGCGCCCGCCGGCGATCGGAGAATGTAAAGCCGCTATCTCGCGTGGCGCCCGATGTTGGTCCCGTGGCGCGCCCTCGCCCACAGCCTCTAGGGCTGTCCTGCCCACGCGCCTCGCACACGCTCAGCCAAGGGACGCGCTCGGCACGTGTACACGAGGAATGCAGCAACGTTATTGCAACTGCTCCTGCTCCTCTCCACGGGACGAACATGGCATTTCAAAAACAGCTGCAATTGGAAAGCGACCTGTGCTTAGGTTAATTGCATGCATTTTTGAATACACAGGTTTCGCGGCAATTCTCGTTTTTTGCGAGTAATTTCATTTCAAACTGCACTGAAACAATAAGTTTGTAACCACCGAGTATTACAACAACGACCGACGTGGCCTAATTTACTTTGCATGATAGAAATAAATGTTTTAAAAGAAGGAACTCAAATTTATTAGATACAACATATTCATTGTTTATCAACTTCTAGGCAAATTATAAAATATCTCCCATTAGAAAATATACTTTATTACTGCACCGGCTTTTGAGAAGTTTTAAGTTCAAATTGGTTTTAAACTACGATGAGCGCCTGGGGCTCTAAAACACATTAAATTGGAACTTTGGAAGAGCGATAGAAACTCGGGAAGCAAAGCTTAGTTTACGTCTAGTGAAGTTTACAATGAATCACCTTGAATCTCCATGGGTGATTTAGTGGTCCACAACTTTAGGATACGTCTAGGAAGTATGAATGTGAAATATAACCCATGAATACTGCATGCAGATACGAGAGAAATAGAATATGACATTTATAGAACTTTCGTGTTCCAGATTCTACTATTCGGAACAAGGCTTACAAAAACACGTGAAAATGCGGTCCAAATGTCAATTTGCAATTTAGCTCTGTTGTGATATACGTGTTCCGACGACGAGAAAAATGAATGCAGAAGTACATTAACAGCCAAACGCTTGATAACACACATTTTAAAATACTGCCCGTTTTAAACATCCAACGAACAATATTGGTCTCAGCTCTTTGACGGCTCCAAATTCTTTTCTCAGAGCCCCTATTCTCAGACCAATTTTCTGTATTAAAATGAAAGCACGTGTTATATTTTTTCCAAAGTCTAGCACGAGTATGCACAATTAATTCTTAAATAATTTCTATATTCTACATTACTTACGTAATATATCAGAGCTATCGCAGGCAGTTTGCTCGCACAATCACGCAGAACCACGAAGCATATCCGTTAGAACGGGCGTGCAAAATGAAAAAAAAATGTGTGAAGAAATAAGCGATGACGATTCAGATTGTAAAATAGATATGAATAAAAAATTCCAGGTAAAATTGTTTGGAATAAAATTTTACTCTCAAAATTAACAAGGAAAATTTCTGCGGTAGTTATTGACATGAAGAATATGCTTTATTTATCCGCTACTGGACGCTGAATAAATCTATATAACTGCATAATTTGTATTGAAAAAACTTACAAACGAGTTACATTTGAACTACTGTGGAGCATTTCTATAGAACTTATCATATTCGCAGAAACTACTAAGATTGATGTTCAAGCGATCCAAACATTTTGTTTTTCGTAAGACATGGTAATCTAATTTCTAAAAAAAAAGACATTACATTCAATGAATAAAAATTATTTGTAGCAACTTGTTATTTGCACCCAAGAGATAAGTTGTGATAACATAAAATAAAGGAATGAACTGCTAAGGTGATCGCCATCTTGTAGAATGCTATTGCATTCTACAAGATGGTGTCCATCTTAGCAGTTCATCTCTTTATTTTATATGTATCCTGTTTTGTTGTAAAGGTTTAGGAGCGATCCACATTGCTTGGGCAAGACCCACTGAAGATGAGAATTTCTTTTCCGGAAAGTTAACTTTGGGCATGTAATAAATATTGTAATTGTTATTGTTGCGGATAATTATCTCTATCTCTCATTATGGATTATCACAAGATTTCTGCTACCACCACAGAATTATTTTTTTCATTTTTAAATAGTGAATTTTCCTAACTAACTCGTCTTTAACTACTCTTGATTTCTTAATCTGCAATCCCAAATTGAACTTCTCACTTATAATCACTTTTAGATTCTTTGAAACACTATAGAGACGAGGTTTCAAATTCGATAAATGTATTTTTTCACCTCCTCGAACTTCTTTAGGGAGGAAAGTAAAGATAGCTATCGCGACGCACATATAAAAAGCCTCAACTCGAATAACGTCTCTGAGCTAAAATCTAAAACAGTTCATCACTCTTATAATACCTCCGTTCGCCAACAGCACTGTTGCGATAGATCTGCCTTCCAACACAGGTATTTAATACTTCGAAAAGAGAGCAACTAAAACTCTGTTGAAACGCCAGCGATAAACGTTTAGTGTAACTTTCCCAATATTACCTCGTTGCCACCTTCGCATAAAATAATTTAAAATTTCTTTTATTATCCAACAGAGTCAGAAAACAATATTATTCTATATCACTTATATTGGTTAAAAATGTTATTCTCTTCTAATATTTCAACATTTTGCAATGTTATATCTCATATTTCAAGCTCAATTCACTCTGAACACACTCGTCTTTTAGTCATTTATTCTCACACGCCTGTCGGATGTATTTTTCAACGCCCATTACGAACAAAAAAATGCCACGTTAACGACTCCACACTTACCGCAGAAAATGACAAGACATTGAGGGGTATAGAGCACAAAGGATATAAGTACTCTAAATGTGGTATTGATACAACTGAGTTAAAAGTTGAGTGACTATAGAAAACGCTATGGAAGGTATTTTTTTTCATCGCTAGAACGTGGCAACACTTTGAGCTACTAGGATTCCATCTGTTCACGAAATAAATGGAAGTTTTTTTTCTTTACATTCTACTCCTATCTCAAAATCTGCATCGGGAGAGGTGGCTTAGAACATCAACTGATGTCACTGCAGTACCTCTGCCGGAAAGTCCTAGTTCGATTGCCGACGGTGGCAGGATTTTTAGCGCGTCTAGAGCTAGGTCCGAAAGAGCTAGGTCGAGTTCTGTCGCTGTCTGAAGGAGAATTCCCGTACCTACATACATTTACACTTACATGCACTACACTACCACACATGCTGGGGGCTCGGAGCTCGTCCCGGCTGGGGCGGTGCTCCGCTGGTGGGAGATTCCTGGTTGGGAAAAACCCGCAAACAGACGATAGCTCGGAGCCGGATTTATTTTTATTTATTATATTTATATACAATGCTAAGATATCGGAAAATCGGCTATGGTCCAACGTGACCATTCATTACGAAACCTTCAATTCACGTCTTGAAATTTAAAATTACGAGAGAATTCCTGAAAGTATACCAACTGATTTTTCTCCATTTCCATATTTCATACATACCAACCATGATCTGAGAACATGGACGATTGACAATACACCGAGGGAACCGAAATTTTAAGTGGAAATAAATATAAATTCCCAGAAGGTTTCAGTGTTGCAAGTGTTGGACTAACTAAAATAAATGCAAGTCACATCGTTCAGATATCCTTCTCCGCATTCAAACTGATTTTGTCTCCCAGTCGTCGCAAATTTGGAATTGTGATCCTTGAAAAGTTACTGGTAATATGTAAATATTACTGGTTAATGGAAACTATTAAGAATAAAACGTATAAGAGTTGTAAATATGTATATCTAGTTTTACATTAAAATATACGAACTGGTTTTGTCCATTTAAGTTTACAAAATAATATAGACATGAATTACAATTTTTCCATTTTATTGTGTATGTAACTTATGACTTTTTTCTCCTTATTATTGACTTTTACAGTGCCTTATTAGGGGCCTAAAAGACGATTTTTAGTGCCTAAACATCCGATGTCTACTAATAAACTTATCAATCAATCAATCAAAATTTGCGAAAACTTCACTTGTACCTCTCGTGCTCTGGACCCCTGAATTGGAAGGAAGCTGCCTCCTGCGAGGCCCTCTCGTGCTCCGGACCCCTGAATTGGAAGGAAGCTACCTCCTGCGAGGCCCTCTCGTGCTCTGGACCCCTGAATTGGAAGGAAGCTGCTCCTGCGAGGCCCTCTCGTGCTCCGGACCCCTGAATTGGAAGGAAGCTGCCTCCTGCGAGGCCCTCTCGTGCTCCGGACCCCTGAATTGGAAGGAAGCTGCTTCCTGCGAGGCCCTCTCGTGCTCCGGACCCCTGAATTGGAAGGAAGCTGCCTCCTGCGAGGCTCTCTCGTGCTTCGGACCCCTGAATTGGAAGGAAGCTGCCTCCTGCGAGGCCCTCTCGTGCTCCGGACCCCTGAATTGGAAGGAAGCTGCTTCCTGCGAGGCCCTCTCGTGCTCCGGACCCCTGAATTGGAAGGGAAGCTGCCTCCTGCGAGGCTCTCTCGTGCTTCCGGACCCCTGAATTGGAAGGAAGCTGCCTCCTGCGAGGCCTCGTGCTCGGACCCCTGAATTGGAAGGAAGCTGCCTCTGCGAGGCCCTCTCGTGCTCTGGACCGAATTGGAAGGACGCTGCCTCCTGCGAGGCCTCTCGTGCTCTGGACCCTGAATTGGAAGGACGCTGCTTCCTGCGAGGCCCTCTCGTGCTCGGACCCCTGAATTGGAAGGAAGCTGCCTCCTGCGAGGCTCTCTCGTGCTTCGGACCCCTGAATTGGAAGGAAGCTGCCTCCTGCGAGGCCCTCTCGTGCTCGGACCCCTGAATTGGAAGGCTGCCTGCGAGGCCCTCTCGTGCTCTGGACCCTGGTGGAAGGACGCTGCTTCCTGCGAGGCCCTCTCGTGCTCGGACCCTGAATTGGAAGGAAGCTGCCTCCTGCGAGGCTCTCTCGTGCTTCGGACCCCTGAATTGGAAGGAAGCTGCCTCCTGCAGAGAGGCCCTCTCGTGCTCGGACCCCTGAATTGGAAGGAAGCTGCCTCCTGCAGGCCCTCTCGTGCTCTGGACCCCTGAATTGGAAGGAAGCTGCCTCCTGCGAGGCCCTCTCGTGCTCCGGACCCCTGAATTGGAAGGAAGCTGCTTCCTGCGAGGCCCTCTCGTGCTCCGGACCCCTGAATTGGAAGGAAGCTGCCTCCTGCGAGGCTCTCTCGTGCTTCGGACCCCTGAATTGGAAGGAAGCTGCCTCCTGCGAGGCCCTCTCGTGCTCCGGACCCCTGAATTGGAAGGAAGCTGCCTCCTGCGAGGCCCTCTCGTGCTCTGGACCCCTGAATTGGAAGGACGCTGCCTCCTGCGAGGCCCTCTCGTGCTCCGGACCCCTGAATTGGAAGGAAGCTGCCTCCTGCGAGGCCCTCTCGTGCTCTGGACCCCTGAATTGGAAGGACGCTGCCTCCTGCGAGGCCCTCTCGTGCTCTGGACCCATGAATTGGAAGGAAGCTGCCTCCTGCGAGGCCCTCTCGTGCTCCGGACCCCTGAATTGGAAGGAAGCTGCCTCCTGCGAGGCCCTCTCGTGCTCCGGACCCCTGAATTGGCAGGAAGCTGCCTCCTGCGAGGCCCTCTCGTGCTCCGGACCCCTGAATTGGAAGAAAGCTGCTTCGTGCGAGACCCTCTCGTGCTCTGGACCCCTGAATTGGAAGGAAGCTGCCTCCTGCGAGGCCCTCTCGTGCTCTGGACCCCTGAATTGGAAGGAAGCTGCCTCCTGCGAGGCCCTCTCGTGCTCTGGACCCCTGAATTGGAATGCCTCCTGCGAAGAATTGGAAGGAAGCTGCCTCCTGCGAGGCCCTCTCGTGCTCCGGACCCCTGAATTGGAAGGAAGCTGCCTCCTGCGAGGCCCTCTCGTGCTCTGGACCCCTGAATTGGAAGGACGCTGCCTCCTGCGAGGCCCTCTCGTGCTCTGGACCCATGAATTGGAAGGAAGCTGCCTCCTGCGAGGCCCTCTCGTGCTCCGGACCCCTGAATTGGAAGGAAGCTGCCTCCTGCGAGGCCCTCTCGTGCTCCGGACCCCTGAATTGGCAGGAAGCTGCCTCCTGCGAGGCCTGAGTCGCGCCGTGCTCCGGGAGCAGCTGAGGGGCGCCCGACGCGGCGCGGCGCGGCGCTCCTCGGCGCTGGACACCACTCGCAAGCGGAGGCCGGGTGCCATCGCTCTTGGGTAATCGCGCTCCATTCCAGCGATCGCTTATCACCACCCGCGCCGCCTCCCAAACGCCCGGAAATGGGAGCGAACGCAAGAGAGAAGACGTGCTGAGAGAAAGGGAGGGCTGAAGAAAATGCACAAAGACCATCTGGACGGAAGAAGTGGGAAAGAAAATGAGAAAAAAAGAAACGTCATTGGTGAGAGGCCATTAAACGTTATAAACGTGGATAGACATAAAACTGGCGCAGACATAAATGAAAATATTGTGTGGGATGAAATAATTACGTAGGTACATGAAATGAAACGCAGTGACAGGGAAGAGGAATAAAAGATCATGAATGTGTGTGAAGTTACATCGTACGAGAGATTTCAGTTTTAATGCAATAGCGAGAAGGAATAGATGTGCGATAAAATAGCTACAAACGGAGGAGACAGAAAGAGAGGATGGACGTCATCATAACAGAAGTGATACCTAAAAATATTGAAAGATACTTCCGTTGGGAAGTATCATTCAAAATTGATCATTACAAAAGTGGATTAAAGTACTGATTATCGGAAAGTAAAGAGGTTAGTTTACGTTCAGAAAGGCGAGAGTGAAGAAAGGAAAAAAGAATAACGTGAACATCCATGAATGTAAAAGTAATAGGATTATTCAGTTGCAATGTAGCAAAGATAAGGAAAGCTGTGCCATGGAACAATTAGAAGCAGAAAAGAGAGGATGGATGAGAATCAACGGAATCTACTATGGACGGGAAAGAATCGATGAAAAAGTTCAAAGAGAATGTAAAAAAATCGTTACGATTGAGTGGCAATTATATGTTAAGAAAATGGGTCTTCCAAAAACTACACAATGAAAATAATAAAACATTCGTGAAGGGTGTAAACCACATACACGTACTCCATAAAAGACAGAAACGAAAAGAGAGTACAACATTCATAAAGTTAAATCTTAGAAATAGTTGCAATCGCAATGTTACAATGCATGGAAGCTACGAGAGGGCCAGAAAAAGGAGAGGGGAAAATAGAATCTTCAGAAGCAATCACGAAACAAGAAATGATAAAAGAGTATGAACGAAAGCAAAGCTGTGGGCAAGTGCCTATTAAACGCCACGAAAGTAAATTTCCTCCAAAAGAGGCAAAGATAAAATGTAAGTGCGGATGAAGTAAAGAGCAGTGGCATGGAAGGCAGAAGCAGGGAAGACGTATAAAAGACCGTTAACTTTCGTGAAGTTAAACCTTATGAGGATTTGTAATCGCAATGGAACAGCAAGGAGGAAGGATGCGCTATGGAACAGTTGGGAGCGGGATCACGTCACTTCCGCGAAAAGCAATCACCCTCACACGTGGCGCTAAGGTAGATGCCCGCCCTTCCCCTGCTGGGAATAAACAGTTATTATAATGGAATAAGGAACCGGAGTTGCTCCCCGACGCCGACCCCGCAGCCGCCACGTGGGAAATGGGCTTTTGCCTTCCCATCGCTGCCGTACGCGACTTCGCCCTGCGCTGCGAGACTATTTCGGCCTCATGAACGGCTTATTGCATTTTCTGTGCTGCCTTGTTTCATTTTCTTTATTTCCTTTATATTCTCGTTTCGCTGCATAATACTATTTAAAATTTGTGAGTGCTACAGTAAACCAAATTACGGGGAAAGCTGCATCTTTGCGAGAGAAAAAAAATTCCTGCGAGGTATCACGAGCATCGCACAACGAAATGCATTCACGACCTGAAGCAAGGAAATGCGAAATTTAAATTGTCTTTGGCTGTTAGCACAATAATTTTGCTTTCCGAGAGAAATTGAAGTAAAGATAAACAAAACTATATTTTAGAGCCGGTGCGGTGGTTGAGGTCGCGTGGTGATGGAGGTACGAGGGCAGTAGCAAGTTCTACTCGACAGGTCGCGGGATGGTGTCCCGAACAGGCAATGCTGTTTACCATTAAGTTGTGGCTTGGGACATACGTATGACATGGGACAGACTCCTTTACTTCTCTTCCGAAAAAAAGACGAGTGAATTAATAAGGATTTTCCACTATGAGAATAGTTCCACTTCGAACCTGTGAACATCCGTAAACAGGTCCAACTTACTAACCACGGCACCGACCGAAACCATCTACAAGTACATAAGCACCTAGCGCATAAGATATTCATTCTACGCCCACATCTCTTTCGACACTACAGCAACTCACATAAGGCACGTGCAAGCAGTGAGGCACACTCGGTGAGACGTTTCGCAAAATAACGAAGCACATTTATTTCCTTTTGGAGAAAAAAAAAGTTCACCATTTCCACTCTCATGAAGCGGAGAATGTGTCTCTAAAGTTAAAACTCAGAAGAAGGCACATTCGCTTTGACAAACGGCCGTGTTTGCGGCCCCGGCCCGTGTTGGCACAGGGGCAGCCGCTCGCGAATGTTACGCCGGGGACCTGCGCGCTCTCCCGCATCGGCGCCGCGAGACCAGGGGCGGCTGAGAGCTCATCAAGGGAGCGCAGCGGAACTGCATAAAATAGTGGCGGAAATTTTAACAATTTTTTACTAATTAATTACGGCAAAAAGGACTATTCATTAAAATATAATTCGTCAAGGTTCGTATCAAACAAACGTTACCGGTTTTCCAAACACGTCTCGGAAATGCTGTTATAACTACATATTTTTACTGATTAGTTATCACGAAGTTCATTCTTTAGCATTTGTTTAAAATACATGCTTTTTGTAACTGGAAACAAAATGGTTTACTACGTTTCTTTTACATCATTAATTAACAATACTTATTTTTAAAGCAAATAATTAATAAAATAATAATTAAAAATCCTGCCATTCTCATTTCTGTTTTCTTTGGTTCAGCTAAGGTGGCCCTGCTAGCTTCATGAATCTTGCGCTCAGGCAACTTCAGTGATTAAAAAAACGGAACAAGGCAGGACTGCAGGTGGTAAAAGAAGTACGGAACAATAAAGATGGATATCGTTTCAAAAATAGAAGCGGCGGCTGGCACAAGAGATCGGGTGCATAGTGATGAAGACAAGCATTAGCATAGTAATGAAGGCGATTCAATACGTCGACCGTTGAAGCGACGGGAGTGGCAGGAAGCGCCGTGCAGGACAGTGAGCGATCGACTAACGGTCGGCGAAGGTGGTGACAGTCGTAGTCGACAAGACGTTGCAAGAAACGCGGACGACGGGGAGGGGAGACGGGGGGGGCGAAATGGTGGGGGTGGGGGTAGGAGGGGGGAGGCCTGAGCTGCGAAACCGAGCCCGCGTAGCGCGCGTCGAGCTCTTACTAATGAATAAGAGAAATCAATAGCGCTCCGGGCGGAGCGCAGGGAAGAAATTAATCAAGCGCCGTCGACGGACGGAGGTGAGACGGGGCAAGGCAGGCGCGAGGAGCGGGAAAAGAGCAAGGGGGCGGGGTAGTAGAAGGGACGCGAGGCGCGATGGAGACTGGGCGGGGAAGGAACTGAGAAAGTGCGAGTGCAGTGGAAAAGGGGGCGGTGACTGGGACAGGTGGGCGGGCGACAGGAAGAGACGATTGATTGATTGATTGTTAGTGATTCCGGACGCGTCAACTACCAACGTCATTAGTCCCGTAAGTGTAGTGATTTTTTCATCGGGAGGTGACGGTGATCTTCCTCGCTGGATGGTGAGATCCGGCGCCAACCTACCGTCGGCTAGCAGGCATTTCCCCCACCAGATATCTCACACCAGCGGGGCACCGTCCAAACCGGGACAAGTTCCACCCCGACCGGTCTCCGGGCATGGATGGTAGTGTAGTGCATGATAGTGTAACTGTGTGTGTAAGGGGTGCAGATAGGACAATGCAGAGTAGGGAAAGTTCGCGCGCGGTCTGTGGCCCGTTGTTTAGGGTACTACTCCGACATTCGTCTAGTGTTGATCGGAGAAACCTCCGAAAACTACCGATCAGAGCAGCCGACCACTAGAATTCTCCTCCAGACAGCCACTGAATTCGATCTATCTGTGAAGCTAGTGCCGAAAATCCTGCCACCGTCGGGACTCGAACCTAGTTCCTCTCGGTGAGGGGCACTGCAGTGACATCAGTTGATACATTGAGACTCCTCTCCCAGGTAGACAGAGACGGAGGAATGCGGAGCGATGATAAGAAGAGGTATGGGAGTGGAGGGGAGGGAGCGGAGTTGGGGCGGCAGCAGAGAGGGCGCGAAGCAGAGCGGCGGTGGGGGTGTAACGATGGCTGGGTGGCGATGGGGCGGAGCAGGGGCGGCGTGGGCGGGAGCGAGGGTGAAAGCCTGGGCGCCGAGTGCGCTGATTGAGGGTTCTGCTAATCATATTAGCGCGCCTCGACCCCGCAAGCGAGATAACTTCCCCCCATAATTTGTCACTTTTTCACAACAGCCTTGGAAACAAACAACCTGCAAAGATCAGCAGGTCATATTTTTGTTACTGAGGCAAAGGCTTTTTTCATAATACGAAAATGTGCACTTATGAAGGCGCTAATCAATTAACGGGAAAAAGGTTTTTCTTTCGTCTTATCGGTATCTGGCAGGTTGTCGAAATTACAGTCCAGGTAATTACCTCAACTTGTAATTCTCCAGAAATGTGCCATCAATTTTCTAAGAAAATGCGGAAAAGAGCACGAAAAGCATTCATTAACATGTTTGGCAAGAAATCTCACAAACAATGTGTCAGGAGCACTTTTTTCTCATTTGGAGATCGGACTACAAAATAATGAAAAGCAGTTATGGGATCGATTGCTTTAATGGAGATATTTATGACACGGGTGGAGCAAATTCAGATAGTAAAATTAGATAACGAAATTCAGGAGAAACGATGAAATAAAAAGAAACCCAAATAAATGTAGTTCGTTCGCTACTGGTGTAAGATTACTAAATCATAAAATGCATTTACAATATGTTTGTACACAGTTACGAAGTGTTCAATACAGTTATCTTTAAAATTAAAATGTTTTGGAGGCTTCATAGGCATTAGAAACACTTTTGTCTCTTCGAAAAAAGGCATTAAGAAATATGAGGGAGAGGTGAAGAAAAATGTCGAGTATGAAATATATATGTGAATAAAATGGAAATAAGGAATCCAGACACTACAACCTCCAGAACTCCGTCGAAAGTACCGAACGATTAAGAAAATAAACTCTTATTTGGGCGCAAACGGCGTATTCACAAGCTAATTCTGGCGACAAACAGGGGAAATTGATAAATAAATAGATCGAAATACAAAGAACACGCACTAACAGAAATTTCTGTATTACTTTTAATGTAAAAGTACATGAAAGTAATTTTAATGTACGTAAATTAAATTGACTGTACACGTAAACTTTATTATACTATACATTACATTTAATGTACGTGTACAAAAAAATTTAATGAACCCAAGTAACAGTCGTACATTAAACCTAAGATTTTAATTTAAGCATTAAATTTAATGCACAGGTACAGTAATTCCCCTTTAATGTACAAGGTACATTAATATCCATGTACAGTCGTATATTAAATCTACATTAAATTTAATGTAATTACTGACAGTGCAGGTAAGGCACAAGAAGATCTCGAAACGCAAAGGGTAGCGTGCAGAATAACAGGACGATGCCCAACAGATGAGCTGTAGACAATGTACTGGTGCTCCAGTACAATGGAGCTGTTTGATAAATGTTTATGTTCTGATGCTTCAGTACAATGGAGATGTTTAATGAATATTTACCTCACATCAATAATTAACACTCATTTTAATGTGAACGTATAAAATGTTTATTATTTACATAATTTTCAGAAATCAAGACTGACGCACTGTCCGGAGCTCAACAAGTCGAAGTCTTAAGTTTGTAACAACAAGGTTACAATACGTTTATAATACTATTGTTAATATTGCATGATTAAAAGAATCTAATATAGACGTTTTTGAGTTTTGTTGAAACTAAAACGAGACGAAAGCACTTAAGACCACTTGCACAGAGAGAGAGGCGGTGAGTAGACACGAGGGGCGACGCACGTGACAGGCGGCGAGTGAGCAGTCGCAAAACACGTGGGCCACAGCTCGCAGTGTGGCGGGGCGCTGATTTATTTATCCGCCACGCGCGTTCGGGTCTGGCGGCAGCGGCGGCTTCAAGCTGAGATGCCGTTTCCCCCGTGTTTGCGCAGACTTTCCAGGCTAAAGGACGCGCGGGAACGAGCGGAGGTAACGGCTCAAGCTGCCACGGCCTTTCTTAGAACGCAGTTTTCCCGGAGGTGAATAGGCGCTGAGGCGGCACGGCAGCAGCTACGGTGGGCAGTAGGGTGGCAGAAGGGGCGACGGGGGCGTCGACAAAGATGTGGGGGGAACGGACGAAGGCCGGCGATAGGGGCGGGAGTGGCAGCGACAGGTGGGGGCGACGAGGGGAGTGGAAAGAACGGAGGCAGAGGCATCGGCAAGGATGGTGGTGGGAACGATGGCAGGGTCACGGGGAAAGGGGTAGCGGCACAGAGCTGCGAGTGCGAGGGCGAGAGCGAGGGCGAGGGCGAGAGCGAGAGCGAGAGCGAGGGCGAGGGCGAGGGCGAGGGCGAGGGCGAGGGCGAGGGCGAGGGCGAGGGCGAGGGCGAGGGCGAGGGCGAGGGCGAGGGCGAGGGCGAGGGCGAGGGCGAGGGCGAGGGCGAGGGCGAGGGCGAGGGCGAGGGCAAGGGCGAGGGCGAGGGCGAGGGCAAGGGCGAGGGCGAGGGCGAGGGCGAGGGCGAGGGCGAGGGCGAGGGCGAGGGCGAGGGCGAGGGCGAGGGCGAGGGCGAGGGCGAGGGCGAGGGCGAGGGCGAGGGCGAGGGCGAGGGCGAGGGCGAGGGCGATGACGAGGGCGAGGGTGACGGGGCCGATGACATAGACGGCATTCGTGACCGGCGGGTGACGGGGCGGGTGATGGAGACGGTAGGCGTGAACGGCGGGTGATCCGTGGCCAAGGGTGGGGGCGAGTAGGGCGCTGTGGGCCGGGTCGTTAACCAGCGCTCCCCCTGCCCGGGGCCGTTTAATGGAGCTTGTAAAGCGGGCGGCGGAACGCGCGGGGCTCGGCCTCAAGCCCTGCCAACGGGCCGCAGGGCCGCTGGGCCGCCCAAGAGCTGCTGGTAAGCAAGACCCGGTGCTCAATGAAGGGCCAAATCTAAAGGGATGAAGGGATCATGGACAACATATGCAAAGACCTTCTAAGCTCTCGGTTCCCGATCCAGTAACTCAGACGTAAAGGTCGATCAGACTACACTTTAAAACTTGTGTTTCATACTACAACGTAACATCCTAATTTCCAAGTCAAACTAAAGTCCATATGATCGCACTACCCCTGGAGTTCTTCCGGAATATGGAAAACCTATATGGAGGAAGAAATCAACCTTTAACTGTTTTTGACGTAAATAAATAAAAAAAAAATTAAAAAAAAATAAAAAAACCACCTTACCCATTCCTATAATGTATTAATTAGATATGTACAACCATGACTTACCAACTAATTTGCACTCTCGGTAGTAGGAGAATGTTCTCACCTAGAACAAAGAAAATCTGTTTTAATTATTTTTGTACTCAGATACATAATGTTAAAAGAACAAAGCGCACATATATAATCTTAGCTTGAGATCCCGACGCCTGTTGAAAATCTGTCGTAGTTGTTATGCAGTCTCCGTCACTGAAGCTTCCAGCTCCAGATTATTTTGGGCCAAAGCAGTGATCATTCAACAAAATAAAGTATTACCTTAAAATGTTATCCCATTTTGCCAGCAAAATAAATATAAGGTAATAATAATTACGCAACCAAGCGTTATAAAAGCTGATTCTCATCTTACGTCGCCTAGCGGGTTAATCCTGCCGAATAAACACGCATTTGTTTTGAATAATTAATACCTCATATTTCATTACAAACTTTTTTATATGCGAAACTTTATTAATATCATCTCCACGCCTGCATCCTCGGGGCAACATCCTATTACAAAGCTAACGTAAACATAACAACATTCGGGAGTTGTTTTCAAATCCTGTTTCCTCTTTAAACGAAGCGGAATTAAAACGCGGCGGCGTCCTGGTGGGCAAGCCTCCCGGGGGTGGGGGGGCATGTGCCCCGCCCTCCGCCCCGGGCGACGCCCCCAGAGGGACGACGCGGCAGGTGGCGGTGGAGACGCGGAACGGCACGAAGGAAGCTACGAGCTGGGCGTAGGTGGGAGGGTGGAATGTTGCGAAACGATAGGTATCATTCTATAAGGAGGTAAAGAGAGATTACTATAAGGAACCGTTTTGACAGCTAGTGTTTGGCCACTGCTGGCAATATAACTGCAAGTTAAGTCCATGAGGGTCCATGAGGTCCATGAGGGAGGGAACAGTCCACTCGTTTAGTCAGTCAGCTAGATAGAATAAAGTCGCTGTCTGGAGGAGAATTCTAGCGGCCGGCTGCTCTGACCGGTAGTTTTCCGTGGTTCCTCCGATCAACACCCGATCCCGGAGCAGTACCCTAACAAACGGACCACGGACCGCGCGCGATCTTTCCTTCCTCTTCCTTGTCCCATCCTCTCCCCTTACACACACACACACTTACATGCACTACACTACCACATATTCCGGGAGACCGGTTGGGAGCTTAGAGCTTGTCCCAGCTGGGGCGGTGCCCCGCTGATGGGAGAGTCCTGGTTAGGGGGAAACCACACTAGAGTCCTGGTTAGGGGGAAACCACACGACGGTAGGTCTTCGCCGGATCTCGCCATCCAGCGGGGGAAAATCACCGCCATCTCCCGAGAAAAAACATGCACTACAGTAACGGGACTAATGACCAAAGCAGTTGACACGCCCGGAAACACGAAAAAATCAATCAATCGTTTCGTCAGTGTTTTAGTTTACAATTGGCTCATTTGTGAATGGCTTCCTCACTATATCTTGCAATGTCATCGCCATATTATTTTCCGATCCGTGAAAGGTGTCCCTTCTTAGAGTAACTCTTCCGTATTAATGCTCTGACGGAATAATCGTGTGTCTACCTGGCGGTAGATGATGCCTTTACCGATGGAGATAGAAATACGGATCGGGGCGGATGAAACTAAGAGATGCTCGAAAGTGAGATTGCTGATTTTTAAAAAGGCAACTGCAACTAGTTCTTCACTGAAAAAGTGATTTGACGATTTAAACTGTAGGTGGTGGCGGTAAGTGGGGTTGGCGTTGTCATATGTAATGAAAGAGAGACGAGAAATGTGGCGAAGGGAACCACTAGGTCATAGGTGCGATGCTACTAATGGTTTAAAAGGAAATAAAATAGCAGTTTTAACGGAAAAATCAATGTGCAGATTTGTAAAACAGACGGTGACGCAGGTGGAATAGCCGTGTGGATAGCGACTCGAAGCGAGGCGAAGGAAATTGAATGGGGGTTATAGGAGGGATGTCGAGTTTCTATTGTTGCACATAAAACAAAACGGTAACCTTTATCACGGGAAGAGAAATGTGTCGATTTAAACAGGAGACGATGACGAGATGGGGAATGTACTGGATGATGACGAGAAACGCGACGAAGGAAATAGTTGGTGAGGCGATGGAATACTATATTTATAAGAGAATTGAATAATATTCAAAGGGAATCATGTTGCCGATTTAAATAGCAGGTGGACGCCTACAAAGAATTGAGCTGCCGGTGAAAACACGGAACTGGATAGAAGGAACTGACACTGGATCACGATTTTAGGTTATTCAATCACATACTGACTTTCTGGGTCAGAATGACATCGGTCTTCAAGAAGATCGATGTGTGGTGTTGGATCTAAATATCAAAGACGGCTGCAGTGGGTATCCCTCTCTGCTCTATCAGTAGGTTTTTTTATTTATTTATTTATTTTACGTCAACAACAGTTAAAAACTGTTTTGAATGTGCTATGGTGAGAAGTGAATTCTGTACGCGTTTTCAAAATTCTGTGGTCTCTACCATAAACCATATACTACTTGCATTTTGAATACGGAAAGACATGAGCGTTTTATGCAAGGATTGTTAACAAAATATTCGCTCCGATGTAATAAAATCTATTCTCAAGGATAAAGCAGCAATAAATTTGGGCTCTTGTCCCTCATCGTGTCCTTCGTCAAGGAATAATACTTCCTGCCGCGACAACATGGAGAACGATAATTTGAATTCTAGAAGATGTGCACAGATAATAAAGTTAGGTTTGAATCCAGTGAGGTTTCCACCCTATGATTAAGGCGCGACACACAAACGACTTTGGAATTGGCTAAATATCCTTTTATTATGCCATATTTACTCTGGTAAGACAAGTATCACCCACTGTACTTGGGCGTAAAAGTCCCTTAGCGATAAGGTTTGAGACGAGAAAGTTGTAGGCAATATAACAAACGTTTGATGGAGGCGAACGACATCATAATAAGAGAAGCTTCTGAAACATTTGCCTGGCGAATCAAAATACGGTGTGAGTGTACTGTAAAGGAAGACGGAGAAATGAAAGGTAGTTGATGAGAAAAAGATAAACAGCTGGCAATCGGTTAATGAATCATGTAAGAGATAGTGGGGCGAGTGACAATGATATGTCAAGTTGTGCCAACGACACTTTTCGAAATGTTAACGCAGAACATTGGGAAGGGAAAAATGGACTGGCAATAAGTGGGGTGATGGAATTTAAAAGAGAAATGAAGTTATAGACGTGGAAAGGGGGCATCAGGCGGAAGCACGGAATGCGGAGTCAGAAGGAATAAAAGAGTACAGGTAAACGGATGTTAATGAAGAGAAAAGAAGGTGTAATCAAGATGCAGCGCAAAAGGGCAAACCTAGCAAACAGTAAAAAGAAGATTACAGATACGTAGCGAATACAAAGAAGTGAAGATGATACCAAAACGTAGCGAAGACGAGCGACGCTATGAAGGGGGAAGCTGAATGCTAGGGGATTAAGGGTAAAGAGTCATGACGAATGAGAAAACCACAAAGGAACGCAGACGCAATGCAGTGAAAGAGACAGTGTAGAGTGAAAGGGAGAGGGAAAGAGTGACAGGGAGAGAGACAGGACGCTAGTTCGCGCAAGTGGAGATTATTAAGAGGAGGCGGATGTAAGAAATGTCTAGAAGTGGAGACACATGAAAGCCGCAGCACAACAAGAAGCTTAACACTTCGAGTGCGATGGTAGCAACCAATCCAGACTAGGAGAGGTGGCTCAGGGCATCAACTGATGTCACTGCAATGCGTCTCACCAGGATGTCCTAGGTTCCAGTCCTAGGCTCCGGTCCTAGGCTCCAGATAGCAGGATTTTCGGCACTAGCTGCGTAGCTAGCTCGAGTCAGCAAGTTTCTGGAGGATAATTCTAGCGGCCGGCTGCTCTGATCGGTAATTTTTCGTGGTTTATCCTATCAACATCAGGCGAATACCAGAGTAGTACCCTAACAAAAGGGTCATGAATCGCGCGCGATGTTTCCTTACTCTTCCTTCTCCTATCCCTTACTAACACACACTTACATTAACATGCACTACACTACCACACACGCCGGGAGACCGGTCAGGAACTTAGAGCTTGTTCTGGCTGGGGTGGTGCTCCGCTGGTGGGTGATACCTGGTTGAAGAAAATCTCGTTAACATACGGTAGATCTGCCCTGGATCTCACCATCCAGCGCTAGAAGATCAACGCGGCGGGAGAAGACCACTGCCACAGCCCTACCAAAACATGAACTACACTTACGGGACTTCCTAGCTTTGCAGTTGACGTCCCCGGAATCACAAATCAATCAATCAACGAATGCAGAGGAAATACGACAAAGCCAAGTTGGAGCTTCGAAGCGCAACGCTAGCGACAAGCGAGCGGCGATTTAAGAGCAGACGGCGGCAGCGAACGCGAAGCGAAAAATGAATGTTCTTGGCTGTCCGGGAGGCGCCGCGTCCAAGGCACAGGTGCGCCATCCTGCGGCCTTCCTCAGGGCGTAATGCATTGCTGTAGGGCGTAATGCATGCGCTGGCATTACGTCCTGAGGAAGGCCCGGCCGCGGAAGCCTACGCTCTCACGCGAAGCGAAAAGACGCCGCGCGGAGGCGCACCGGCGGCGGCGGACGCCACACAGCGGCCGTGGCGGGGCGGAGCGCGCCGCGGGGCGAAAGTTGGCAACTCGACCAATTAACCCCTCGGCGCTAACGAAGGTGGCGGCGGCGCGACGTCCGAGGTCGCGCACAGCGGTGGCGGCGGCGGCGCGGCGCCTCCCCCCACCCCACCCAACCCCCTCCGACGGCGCTGCGGGCCCAAGAGGCGCTTCTCTTTAAGGCTCCCACAGACCGGCGCGGTAGATCCGCAACGGGTGCGGCGCGGAAAGTTACGATCTAGACGCGTCCGCGGAATTCGCTGGACCGTTCACTCCGGAGCATCAATTATGAGTCAGCGTTTGGCGAAGGTTGGCAAGGTCGCGAAGCAAAGAACTCCCGAACACGGGCGGACTTCCACGAAACTCGAACTGCAGCGGAAGAAACGCGTCCGACTGCGTTACAAATTTCGCCGTCGATTAAACACTGCCAATCCGTTGCCCCGACGCTCGCCTGCTGCGCAGGTCTGGACGTGCTCATAAGACAACACGTGACGCGAAACTTCCACTGCGGCTAATCCGAGTAGGCTGCGGATCTTCCGCGTCGGTCTGTGGCAGCCTTTAATGCGCGGAGCGAGCGATATCGCCGCCGCCGCAGCGTTCGGCTGCTCCGGCCGGGGCGAACAAAGAGTCGCAAAATCGACATTGCGCTCCAGGTGGAGAGCATCACGCCGGTGCTCTCGACGGCGGCGGCGGAGGCGGCGGCGGCGGCGGCGGCGGCGGCGGCGTTTGATGTGTGCGTCTGGTCGATACGCGATCCCGCGCGACACGCAATAGCTTTCAGTCTCTTCACAGAAACGCAGTCTTTTGACGGCGCCGCGCCGCGTTTTCACGAACGTCAAAGCCCTTTATTTATTTATTATATGTTTTTGTGTGCGCTTTAAGCGGATAATGCATTTGCTGGGAAGGGCGAGTTTTAAATCCAACAAAGTTCTGGCTATTCATGTTTATAATTTAATATTCCCTACATTGTGACTGGAACTTTGAGTATGGATTATACAAGCTAATCAGTTCTGAATGCGTCTTCTTTCTGACATGTTTTCGACGTTTTTGTGACGTGGATGGTACAGAAGATTATTTTCACAAGGGCAAAACCACATGATAATTTTTATAATTAAAAAAACACATAATTGAGCAAGAAGAATTGATGAAAAAAGAATGTTAGTTGTAGGTGACAAAAATCCCGAGTAATAATAATTTAATATAATCTAATAGTAAAGTTATTTAGTAATGATTTTTCCATTGTCATGCTGTAAGCGTACGCGGAAATATTCCTGGAAATATACTTCCTACGAGTAATGCTAATTCGAGTTATTATTGGAAGTGTCTACTATTGAACATAAAAATAATAAATGAAACTTATGTGTGCGAACTAATTAACAAAAACTCCGTAAAGAATGTGTCTCCAAGTCCAATTTAACTACCTTTTCTCTCACACAGTACCACGAGCCACGCATTGGAAATAGTGAGAACAGAATGAGTGATTGTCGTTTATTCGAATAAATCGGCAGGTGTAACACTTCCCATCGACAACAAAAACACAAAGCTTCTGTCAGGTCTTTCGAGCTCCCGCAATTGTCGGACGCATCGCATGCAATCCAGGGAAATAAAGCGCGAATGCACTCGCGCAGCAGCCCTTTGTAGCGCACCTCCGCTTTAACGCCACGACACTCGGGCCAGGCGGCGCCGCTTTGGGCGTAGTGTCTCGTTCCAATGCCACCCACGCCCACGCCCACGCCCCGCGCTGCATCGCCTCGCCTCGCTCCTCCGTCACCCACTTCTACCCCACGCTCCTCCCTACTCTGCCCCACCTCGCTCCACTCTATCTTGCTCTGTTCCACTCCACTTCGCCCTGCTCTACGACACCCTGACTCGCTTCAGTCCGTCTTACCCCACTCCACTCTGTCTTGCCCCGTTTCACTCCATTTCGCACTGCTCCACGCAATCCCGACCCGGTTCACTCCGCCTCGTCCCACTCCACTCTATCTCACCCCGTTCCACTCCATTTTGTCTTGCTCCACGCTACTCCGTCCCGTTTCACTCCGCATTACTCCACTCCACTCTTTCTCGTCCCGTTCCACTCCATTTCGCCCTGCTCCACGCCACCCCGACCCGGTTCACTCTGCCTCAACCCACTCCACTCTATCTCGCCCCGTTCCACTCCATTTCGCCCTGCTCCACGCCACCCCGTCCCGCTTCACTCCGCCTTACCCCACACCACTCTATCTCGCCCCGTTCCACTTCATTTTGTCCTGCGCCACGCTACCCCGACCTGGTTCACTCCGCATCACCTCACTCCACTCTGTCTCGCGCCATTCCACTCCACTTCGCCCTGCTCCACTCCACCCTGTCCCGCTTCACTCCGCCTCACCCCACTCCACTCTATCTCGCCCCGTTCCTCTCCCCTTCGTCCTGTTCCACGCCACCCCGCCCACTTAACTCCGCCTCTCCCCACTCCACTCTATCTCGCCCCGTTCCACTCCGCTTCGCCCTGCTTCACACCAACCCGTCCCGCTTCATTCCACCTCACCCAACTCTACTCCACCTCGTCCCGTTCCACTCCACTTCACCCTGCTCACCTCCTCCTTACCTCACTCCACGCTGTCTCGGCCCATTCCACTCCACGCCGTGCCGCTTCACTACACCTCACCATACTCCCCTCCGTCTCACCCCACTCCATTTCACTTCACCCCGCTCCATTCCAATTCGCCTCGCTCTACTTCACTTCGCTCCACTCCTCTTCACCCCGTTCCACTCCACCTCACGCCACATCGCACTCTGTTCACCCTACGCTCCATTTTTCGTTCCACACTCCCGCTCATGGCCTTTCACCTCCTTTTCCGTGCTCCGATTCTCTCTGCCTCATTCCACTTCCTCCCCGTCCTGTTTAACTGCCCTCCGCACCGTTTAGCCCCACAGGGCCGCACTCCATCTCGCGCTTCCCTCTCTTATCCCGACCGTTCCGACCCACTCCACTCCACCCTCTCCCGGGCTCGCACCTCTCCTTCTTGCAACGCTCGTTCCGCCCCACTGCACTCCGCTCCTGCGCGCTTGCACTGCGCATTGCTGCCCCGCTACCTATACGTACGCTCAACCTCGCACACTGCATGGGGAATGTATTCACTGCCTGGAAGAGCCCTCTTCGATATTCACTTCGATTCTAAATACCACGTAACGCTCTCTGAAATTGATGATTGTGATGAGTACGCAGTTTACGTTTTCTCTTGTTACATGCAGCAGCTCATGCTTTAAAAGTAATTTCGGTTGCTAGAATTCTCACCAGCAAGGTTCCACTGCGGAGTGACTTTCCTAACGCACGTTCTATGCCATACCAATTCCATACTTACAAAAATTTATCTATTATTTTATAAATTTCATTGCAAAATATTGTAACGAATTGAAATAAAGTTTGATGAATAAAAATGAAACTGATTTGTTGTCTTTGGGTTGCTGCGAGAAAGATAAATATACGTATAGAGTGGAAGAATGACTCTGTATTTGTTTTGATGGAAAGATAATACTAGATCATACTAACAAGAGTAAGTAGCTGAGATCGACATGTAAACGAGTATAACGCAGCTGGAGATGATGCACGTTTTGTATTAGCAATGTGGCACATGTGGCGATAACGCTATTAATGACAGTTGATGGTACGATAATGTTAATATGATGGTAGAAATGACCAATGATTGCAAATGGATGCGGATAGAGTAATGAGTACTGGAATGACGTGGTGGCGTCTCTCTGACGGTGAGTATCGGGGTTTACGCACAAGGGGAGTGAGAGTCCGATAGAATCCTGCTGACGTCCCCGTTGCCGCCCCCGCCGACCTTGTCCTCGTCCCCGCCCCCGCCCCCGCTGCCGAGCGCGTGCACACTGCGCGCGGAATGTATTCACTGACTGGGAGAGCCCTCTTCGAAATTCAGTTCGATTCTAAATACCACGTAACGCTCTCCGAAATCCCCGTTGAACGTGGACACACACGAGACTGGTTATCCTCGCATCGTGAGACTCTCCAAGCGCGTTCTTTTTCCTCTTTTGGAAGAGGGAACGTGAAAAGTAAAGCATTCTACGTTACTGTTCAAAATACTAGTGCTATGGAAGAAAAATAAAGTATATAAACAGGATGCAAGTGGGGCTTCAACAGCGGATTAAGTGTAGAAGTTTTATAATATTCTATCCTACTAACACGTCACTATTCGCCTGAGAAACTTTGATCGCAAAGGTACCCTGACTGCAAAAAGTATTGATTCTCTCTGCACTCCGTTTCCCTACCTACACCCTCTTATTCCGCTCTTACTTATCCTTGACCACCTTTCTTGCCAGTCCGCCCGTTCATGTACCGTCATAATGAAGTGTCTAACTAACGATACGATGAAAAAATCCATAAGAATTTCCTGCATCCCCGCGATTATATCGTGAAGTTTGAGCAACTCGAGCAAGATAAAAACACGTTTTTTCTAGTTATTGCTTATGGTTTAGGGACAAGCGGTTAAAGAAGATTTTTTCGGATAAAACATGTCCAAATGAACAACAGAGCCGTTACAAACCACATTTAAACGTCATCTGGCGCTTCAGTTCGATAGTTTTCGTGTCGAAAAATTGGTTTTCGCAGTTTTAGTAAGTGGGATTAGAATGGCATGGAAATAGATTTTGCAAGATGCACCAACTACGAGTAAGCTTTCTTAAATAGAATTTGTTGGGCGACTCTTTTGATTTTATGTGGTTCCTCGGGACAAAACAATTACAATAATATTATATAATTCTTGTGTGACAGTCTCTTTACATTTTTAGACTAATCTGATAACCTTATAAATCAGCTACAGTTAGCATATACGCTATTTTTAAAAAAAATGACAAACTAGCTATTGGTGTGAGAACGCAGTGTACCCAAACGCGAGCAACACATACTAGGGAAATTACATTGGACTCCTCCACGGGACGTGGCAACCAGTTGCCATATCGCAAATAGGCACAAATTTCAGTTGGAGTTCCCTTCAGTCTCCTTAAAGTCTTTTCGCTCTCCCATAAAGGATTGCGGGATTTGAGAACTTGATAATAAAGGAAACCTGGAAATGAAAACAAACTGAAATATAGTGTTAAAGAAATAAAAGTGTTCTACTATACATTTTAATGAAATATTAATAAGTGAGTTTAAATTCATCCTTTCCTCCTTTTTGGCGGGTTATCCCTAATATTACTACATAACATGTAAGCCCTAAAAAGTGTCAAATTACTTCTAATTCTTTGTCACGAGCCTGAAAAGCCCAAGTAAAATGCCACAGTATGGCAAAAGAAACGCCGGCAAAGATAATAGTTGTTTGACAAGACAGATAAGTTACACATTTCTAGAAGCATAGACCTACGTATCTGTTAATGAGATCAATCTCTTTTTTGGAGAAGGGCTAAAGGAACCATTAAAACAGATCGCAAGACAAATGTATTAACTGGAGCACAGAAAGATAAAAAACAAAACATTCTCCACACGTACTTTAGAAGGGCCTCTAATGCGTTAGACTGGCGGATAACAACGGCGCCGGGCCTAGGGGCGTTCGCAATCCGCCGGGAGCGGAGGGGCAGTGGGCGGGGCCGGGCGCAGCAACCGGTCGCCGGAGGCGAGACGACGGCGCTAATTGTTAGGGCGGCGGCGGGGGCGGCGCGCGGACAGTGATGGATGCCAGCGGGTGGGCTGCGGAGGCGAGTCCGCAGAAGCGAATCCGCGGCGGCGACGGCGGCGGCGGCGGAGGAGGCGACTATCGGAGACGCGCGCTAATCGGGCCGAGGTTAAAACGCTCCATCCATCATCCCGCGCCCTGCGGATGCGCCGCCGCCGCCGCCGCCCCGCGCGCCTTGACCCAGAGGCGACCCGCGCGACACCGCCGCCGCCGCCGCCGCCGCCGTCGCCGCCGTCGCCCCGCCTCAAGCGCGGCTCTGCGCGACGCAATTACCTCGGAGGAAGGCGCGCAGCGGGGCGGTGCGGTGCGGGGCGGTGCGTGGCGGGGCTGGGAGGGTCGGGGTGGGGCGTGGTGGGGATGGCAGGGTGAAGCAGAACGGGGCGGGGAGGGTCGGTGCGTGGCGTGGCGGGGATGGCAAGGCGAAGCGGAACGGGGCGGGGCGGAGATGGGCGGGGATGGGCCGGGACGTGAGGAGATGGGCGGGGATGTGCGGGGAAGGGCAGGGATGTGCGGGGATGGGCGGAGAGGGGCGAGGATGGGCGGGGAGGGGAGGAGCGGGGCGGTTCGAAGCAGTGCGGAGCGGGGCGGGACGGTTCGAAACGGTGCTGGGCGGGGTGAGAGGAGACGGGGCTGAGTGGGGCGGGAAGTGATGGGGCGGGGTGGTTCAAGGCGACGCGAAGCGGGGCGGGGCAGCGTGGGGCGGGTTGGTGCTATGGGGAACGGGGCGGGGCGGGTTAGTGCTGGGCGGGTTGGTGCTGGGCGGGGCGGGGCCGGGTCGGGCGGGGCGGGGCGGCACGGGGCGGTGCGGGGCTGCACGGGGCGGTGCGGGGCTGTGAGGGGCGGGCGGGGCGTGGCGGGGCGTGGCGTGGCGGGGCGTGGCGGGGCGTGGCGGGGCGTGGCGGGGCGTGGCGGGGCGTGGCGGGGTGGTTCGGGGCGGTTCGAGGCGGTGCGGCCCGGGGCGGGGCGGGACTGTTCGGTGCGAGGAGTTTCGGAGCGGTGCGATGCGGAGCGGAGTAGAACGGGGCGGCACCCGCTGGCTCCATTAGTCCGTGCCTGCCCCGGCCCGGCGGAGGCGGAGTCTGCGCCGAGGTTCGGGAAATAGGTTGCAGGTGGACGCCACGCGGCGGTGGTGACAAGCGGGAGGACAGCGGCGCGAGAAGATTCAGCGCTTGTGGTGGCGCCGGCGCGGAAGGAGGAGAAACGGTGCGGACGGGGAGGTGAAAATGGAGAAGTGAGGTTGGAGTTGTGGTTGGAACGGGCTGGGAAGAGCTCAGGTGGCTTTGGAGAGGGGGGAGTGAATCAACAGCTGTAGTTAGGCAGGGGTTGAGACTAGAGCAGCATACGTGAAGGTGAGACATTGCAGGGTCGGCGATTCATACAGAACACGCTGAGGCGGAGAGATTGCTTTGAGTGCGTGAGGAGCGAGCGCAGGGTGGCGGTGCGTGAGTGAGACAGTTCGGAGCAAAGGGGCGGTCGAGTACTGAGAACTGAGTACGCAGGTGACATACACACATACACAGGACAGCGGCGACCACAGTAGTTCTATCAGTGGCTGTGGGAGTGTCTGTGACGGTGGCTGTTACTGTAGCTGTGGTCGTGGTGTGGCTTCGCCGGCAATTGCGATGGGCAGTTGCTGTGGGGGTAGGGGAGACCGCATCGGTGTTGGTACAGAAGCGGCGGAAGTGTCGGTGGCGGCGTTGACTGGAAGGAGGCGGGATCGGCGGCGCGGCTGTAGTGTCGCAGGGCCGGCGGAGGTGATTGCAGGGATTCGGGCAGAGGCAGGGGGCGTGGCCCGCCAAGTGTTCTGACGGCCGCCTGACGCCCATCGATTTCGCGTGGGCGCCGCCCACTCGCGCTGCCACTGCCACTAATCTCTCACTCTGACGCGGCCCGAAAGGCGGAAAGTTTCCGACGTAGGTGTTTCAGCGCCCATCCACCCACGCTCCACAAAAAAAAAAGAAAAAGAAAAAAACGGGCCGCACGATTTTTCAGGAGAACGCGTTTCGAATACACCTCCCTTTACCGGCCACCGATTCGTAGTAGCCAAAACTCTAAACACCTACACTCCAATCTCCGAAACGTTTCATTTTCAATGCTTACTACATAGAACGTCTGGAGCATTATTAAACTACGTTCTATCTACTGAGCTTTACGCGCTTATACCGCAGAATCCCACAAAAGCTAACATCACTGGGCGACCGATCTAAACTGCAAGCAAGCGACTACCAACACAATTGCGAACGGCATGTCCAGACTCGCACACCCACACACGCCGAGATGAGCAACGTGAGGCGGAGAGTGGACTGTCGGGCGCAACCGCAGTAGCCATTGAGCGCGGGATGAAAGGGCGACGTCGCCCGCGCACAAAGCGGCGCCGCGCGGGGCAGCGCCGGCAGCGGAGGCCCCGCAAGAGGGCGCCGCGGGGTCGAGGGTGGCGAGAGTGGGGGATGCCGTCTTAGATAGGGACAGTCTTTGAATCAAAGGTGGGATTACGTACCAATTGAGGTAGGGACACGGGAAAAGTGTTATCCGATCCTCCCGAGTCAAGACAAGTGCTTGACGCCATGCAAAGAGCGCTTACGGTAGGGAGGCATGGAGACATGCATTCTCCTAAATGTGTTGAGCATTAAAACATTTTTAAACTAATATAAATATATTTTAAATAACTTATTTTTGTTGATTTATTCTAATAATATAAAAAATATACATAATTAAAAAACATTATAAACGATGCCTCCGAGTGTAATTTAAACTGTTTTTAATAGGTGAGGTAGAACTACTAGCAGAAGGACAAACAAAAATATTTACTATTAAAAATAATTACACAGGCAAGCAGGAAATCGATTCAGAATAGCACTGTTGGAAACTGAGAACAACTTCATAACGACCTTACTTTCTGATATTATTACATTAAAATTAAGATAAATTTGATGAAAATTACTTTTGTCAGTGATTATCACTTGTATTACTGTTATTATTGGTAGTTTTATTATTTGAATATCCGTATATACATTATACCAAACGTTTATATCAATTTAGACAATATTATGCTACAAAATTTTATATTATTTACTAATCAGTATATAAATTTCCAATTTACCGTATAGCATTAATTGGAATTTAAAGTTTAATTACAATCCGTTCCATGCTTAATGTGAATTGCAATTTTGCTTGTCACCATGAGTACCCACTAACCAAATAACGAACACCACACGTATCCACGTAACGGCGGTAGATTGCACGCACCCTCAGTCACCCAGAGAATGCCGTGCGAAATTAGCAGCCCAGTAGGCCCGAACGCCCTCCGTGGGCGTTCCCAGGAGGTCATTACGGCAGCGGAGGGCGTTATGCAGGCAGCCGGGCCGCGGGGACGGCAAGGTCGCGCGGCGGCGTGGGCGGCGAGGCGAGCAGGTGGGCGTGCCCTCATTACCGCGCGCACAAAGGCCACCCCGTCGCCCCGTGGCGGGCGACGCCGCCCGGGTCGAATGTCGCCGCCGCGCGCGGAGCGGGTACACGCCGCCCCGCGGGGCGCGCGAACGGCGCGGCGCCGCTCCGCCCCCGCCCCGCCCCCGCCGCGCATCGATTTTGTGCGCCTTTTTTAATTAAAAACATGTGGGGATGATAATTCAACACCTTTACCGGAGGCCAGGTGGACCTTATTTTATAGAATCGAGCCGACTTTAAAACGCGATATGCATCACCAGCCTGTATAGGAAAGCTACACTATCAGTATTGAACGAGGGACAAAACTTTTCAATCAACAAATCAAATTGAATGATTTTTTTGAACCGTAAATATAAGGATCGCAAGAAAAAAGGACCAGTGATGTGTGTGGAGATGCTTATTTCAGAGGATTCTGGAGCCAGTGAAAACGAAGCTATTGCTTTCGTCTATTTCTAATACATGTATTCATTACGAGTCCGCCCTCTAATTCAACACCTTTACCGCAGGACAGGTGGGCCTTATTTTATAGAATCGAGCCATCTTTAAAACGCGATATGCATCACGAGCCTACATAACATTTGATATAGGAAAACTACACTATCAGTATTGAACGAGGGATGATATTTTTCATTCAACAAATCAAATTGAAATTAACAAAATATTTTTGAACCGTAAATACAAGTATCACAAGAAAAATGTGCATGTGATGTGTGCGGAGCTGCTTATTTCAGAGGATTCTGGAGCCAGTGAAAACCAAGCTACTACTCTCGTCCATTTCTAATACGTGCTATAATCGCGAGTCCGCTCGCTCGCAATCCATCGCCATACTGGCTTGCCATGCAGAACATATTCGCAAGATTTCATGAGAGAATCGCTCGTTCCCCTGAGCAGTGGGCGAACCCACCGCTGCCCGCGAGTCTCACACCCACCCACTGCCCACCGTTCAGCCGCCTCCCATCGGAAGAGGTGACTGCAGTAGGAGGTCCTAGGTGCGAGTCGACGGCGGCAGGATTTTAGGAACTAGCATGCCAGCTAGGTAGAAATCAATCGCTGTCTAGAGCGATTGATTTCCGGAGAATTCGGGCAGCCGGCTGCTCTGATTGGTAGTTTTCCGGAGTTTCTCCGATCAACACCAGGAGAATGCCGGAGCTATAGCCCGACAAACGGACTACGGACCGCGTGCGATCTTTTCTTCGTCTTCCTTGCCTATCACCCCTTTCACACACACTTACACGAACATGCACTACACTACCACAATGCCGGGAGACCGGTCGGGGGCTTGTCCCGGCTGGGGCGGTGCCCCGCTGGTCGGATATATATGATTACCGCGCTAGTCGACGGTAGATCATCCGCCGGATCTCGCCATCTAGCGGAGGAAGATAATCGCCACCTCTCGATGAAAAAAAAACAACATTCACTGCACTTACAGGAGTAATGACCTCAGTAGTTGACGCGCCCGAAATCATTAAGAATTAATCATCCGCTTTCCGTCCCACAATGCCCTCCGACAGCACTTCCTCTCACAAGTCCACCACTGTGCTCGCAGGTCCACCTCCCCTCCGCCTGACACCCATTCGCTCCCGCGAGCCCACCCGCGCACTCCGTTCGCCCAACTCCGTCAGCTCCACGTCCTCCGGTTCGCCAGCCACTTCTCACGCCTCATCGCCATCCTCTTCCCTGCCTATCCTCCCCCGTCCGCCCGATCGCCACCCACCCACCGGTCGTCCTCCAGCCACTAAGCCCTCCCGGTTCCACCCGCCCACCGACCGACCACTGCCTTCCCACCCTCCTGCACCCACCGTGTGACATCCACTCCATCCACTAACTGTGCGCCCAATATTGCCCTCTTCACCCACACACTTTTGTCCTACCTTCGCACCTGCCGTGTATAGCCATCCGTCACCCACACTCTACTGGTGTACGAGTCCCCACCGTTGCAAGATTTTCTACACGAGCCGGATAGCTAGGTCGAGTTCTGTCGCTAACTGGAGCGGCTGTCGCTTCTGGCAGTCGGCTGCTCTGATCGGCAGTTTTCCGTGGTCAATACCACACGAATAACGGAGCAATACCCTACCAAACGGGCCATGGACCGCTCGCGATCTTTCCTTCTCTTTCCTTGTCATATCAGCACCTCTTACACACACATACACACACACACACTTACATGCACTGCATTACCGCACATGCCGGGAGATCGCTCGGAGCTTTGTCGAAGATTAATCAGAATTTTTTCCAGCTGGGGCGGTGCCCAGTTGGTGGGAGATACCTGGTTGTCGAAAACCCCACTAGCCGATGGTAGGTCGGCGCCGGATATCGCCATTCAGCGGGGCAGGATCATCGCCACCTCCCGAACAAAAATCATTCAATACACTTACGAAAAAAATGGCCTTAACAACTGACGTCCCAGAAATCACTAGAAATCAATTAAGCAAGCAACCGCCTACCCACATCCACTGTGAGCCCACTACTCGCCCTCCCACTCTATAAGCCCTACTACAATCGTCGCCCATGTTCTTCATACTGTCCTTCCCGCCCGCCTTGCATCGCCAGCCATCGCCCTCTTTCTATCCGCCCTCCGCTCGCAGCGCGATCCAGGCGACGGAGCTCCCAGCCTCGCCTCGGCGCCGCCGCCCGATTAATGTTTTAATTAGATTCCGTTTATGAAACACTCGTTTGGCCTCTATTTTTGGGGCGAGGCGCTTGCGGCGACAATCTGCGCTAATAACGACGGGGCGGCTTCGCCGGGCGCCGGTGATTAATCTGTGCGACGCTGCTGCTCGCGGCGGTGGTGGAAGAGGTGACGTGGCCGCACGACGCGATAACATCGACCGGGTGATTTTAAGGCGCTGCAGGAGACGGGTGAGAAGAAGCGTCGGAAATAAACGGCGACTTTTTTGTCATACGACAATTCCATATTCTTTGGGAACATAAGCATGTACGGCGCTCTGTCAGAAGCCATTTAATATGTACGAAAAGGTTGATTCGTTTATTGTCGGAAGGAATGAAAAAGGGCGTAGGAACTGATGAACAATGCGCCAGAATAATCTCTCCGCAACGAGCCTAATCAGCCTCCTATTTAAAATTGAATTGGTAGCAAACAGATCACCGGGAAAGAGGTGAAGTGGACAACTCTTCCAGCGTCTAATATGATTGTGATGAGTACGCAGCTTACGTTTTCTCTTGTTACAAGCAGCAACTCATGCTAAAAAAGTAATTTTGGTTGATAGAATTCTCAGCAGCAAAGTGCCACAGATAGAAACTTTCCTGGCTCACGTTATATGCCATACCAATTCCATACTTACAAAAATGTATTTATTTTTTTATCAATTTCATTGCAAAATATTGTAACGAATTGAAATAATGTTTGATGAATAAAAATGAACCTGATTTGTTGTCTATGGGTTGCTGCGAGAAAGATAAATATAGGTATAGAGTGGAAGAATGACTCTGTGTTTAATGTTTTGATGGAAAGATAATAGTAGAGCATACTAACAATAGTGAGTAGCTGACATCGACATGTAAACGACTATAACGCAGCTGGAGATGATGCACGTTTTGTATTAGCAATGTGGCACATGTAGCTATAACGCCATTAATGACAGTTGATGGTACGATAATGTTAATATGATGGTAGAAATGACCAATGATTGCAAATGGATGCGGATAGAGTAATGAGTACTGGAATGACGTGGTGGCACCTCTCTGACGGTGAGTATCGGGGCTTACGCATAAGGGGAGTGAGAGTCCGATAGAATGCTGCTGACGTCCCCGTTCCCGCACCCGCCGACCTAGTCCCCGTCCCCGCCCCCGCCCCCGCTACCGCCGCCGAGCGCTGGCCCGCGACGCGCCCGCCGACGTGCTTGGCCGCTCGGCGCCACACGCGGCTGCACGTCACAAGGCGGGCGCACCGCCCTATCGCTCCGCTCCCCTCCCCTCCACCCTCGCACTCGCCACCCCGTGGCGCTGTCGCAGCCCACCGCCCTCGTATCCCGTTCGCGCACCACGCCCTCCGGCCTCACGTTTCGCCCCTCGCCCCGCCCAACGCGCTTTCGCTCGTCCAGGCACTGCGCGACCATGCCTCGATATCGCTACCCCTCCTGGTTTGTCACTGCAGTGCCTCTGACCGGGAAATCCTAGGTTTGAGTCCCGACATTGGCAATTCAGTCGCTATCTGGAGGAGAATTCTAGCGGCCGGCTACTCTGATCGGTAGTTTTCCGTGGTTTCTCCGATCAACACCAGGCGAATGCCAGAGCAGTATCCTATCAAACGGGCCACGGACCGTGCGAGATCTGTCCTTCCTCTTCCTTGTCCTATCCTCTCCCCTTACACACACACTTACACTAACATGCACAACACTACCACATGTTCCGGGAGACCGGTCGGGAGCTTAGAGATTGTCTCGGCTGGGGCGCTGTCCCGTTGATGAGAGATATCTGGTTATTGAAAATCCCGCTAAGGTCGGTGCTGAATCTCGCCATATAGTGGGAATGATCACCGCCATCTCCCGAGAAAAACGTACACAACACTTACGGGACGAATGACCTCAGTAGTAGACGCGCCGGAATCACTATCAACCAACCATTCAACGGTCATCCTTATTGTGCTGCCCGTGCGTCGCCCCCCTCATCCCTATATACCCTGTCCTCTTTTCGTTTTCCTCTCTGACATTCCACTCTGGCCTTTCTCCCCGACATCACGCTCCGTCTTCGATCAGCGTCCTCTCATCCACTCTCCTTCCCACACTCCACTTAGAGAAAGTTATCAACTTCACCCCGTTGTTTCTCCTCAATCCCAGATTTATCCCCGACCCTCGATCCCCACCAATCCGCCACGTCTTCGCTCCGTTCCCTCGTAACTCACTCCCGCCCTTACGCCCTCGGTCATCCGTCTCGAAAATCTATTCTCCTCCTTCTGCCTGTAGTCAAGTACAACTCCCACATCTCATCACCAATGTACCTCGGCTCCAAGCTTCAACGTCGCCCCTCTGGCGTCTGTCCGCTTCTCCCTTTCGGGCACTACCCTTGCCTCACTCCCCGCCCCGTCCTTGCGCCGTGCCGTGTACTTGTACAACATAACTAGGTTCATGTTAGAAACAGAATGGATCAATAGACCTTGCTCATCTTCCTGTCTTTCCCGTCAAAAGACCTCGACTTCATTCTCTGTCGTCGCCTCCTCATTCCTCCTTGCCTTCACCCCACAGCTCCCGCTGTCTTGAACTTGTACAGCGTACACCTAATTAGGAGTAGGAATAAGCCAGAAATAGACTGGATCAATAGATATTGCTCCTCGTCCTCCTTTCGTCCACACATATCTCATCACACACACGTATCTCATCACACATCGACTTCATTTTCTATTCATGTTTCTCCTTTTGTCATCATTTCATTTGATTACCTCGTCATTTTTTTCACCTTGTCGTCTGTCCACATCTCATCACCAATCCCTGTAGTTGTACAACATATCTAGGGATAGGACCATTTCACAGACTGGGACAATAAATCTTACTACATGACCTGTTTCACCTTTCTTTCACGTCCTCACACCATGACATTACCTGCCCTTACACATCGGCGTTTCTCCCACTTTCAAACATCACCTTCTCAGTCCCCTACACCGACATTTACTTCTATAGGCTGGGTCAACAGATTCTGTTCCCCTTCGTCATTTCACCGTCTCGATGATCACACCTAGATTTATTCCCTTTACTTTCGCCTCCTCGCTCCTTATTCCTTCAATCGTCGCCCATTCACAAACCTCCTCGTCACCCCATACCATCCGATTGATTGATTGCTAGTCATTGCGGGCGCGTCAACTACTGATGTCATTACTCCCGTAAGTGTAGGGCATGTTTTTCATCAGTAGGTCTTCCCTCACTGGAACGAGATCCGGTGCCGACCTACCGTCGACTAACAGGCTTTCCCAACCAGATATCTCCCACCAGCGGAGCACTGCCGCAGCCGGGACAAGTTCTAAGTTCCCGACTGGTCTCCCGGCATGTGTGGTAGTGTAGTGCATACTACTGTAAGTGTATTTAAGGGGTGAGGATAGGGCAAGGAAGAGGAAGGAAAGATTGCGCGTGGTCCGTGACCCGTTTGTTCGGGTAATGCTCCGGATCGGAGAAACAACGAAAAACTACCGATCAGAGCAGCCAGATTCTAGAATTCGGTTGAATTCGACCTAGCTGAAAAGCTAGTGTCGAAAATCCTGCCGCCGTCGGGACTCAAACCTATGACCTCCCGGTCAGAGTCATTGCAGTAATATCAGTTGATGCACTGAACCACCGCTCCCGGTCCACACCATCCTTTGCCCTCGCCTGCCGCCCGCTTTTGCGTCCAGCAACGACCTCGGTGAGCGCTTCGGCGTCTCCCACGCTCCCACCCACACAGATGGCCCTGGTTTTTCATTTCGAGTCAAGGCGCCCCCCTGTGCCATGCGATAAATAACGCGACGACATGCAGAGGCCGAAAGGCCCCGCTGCGACGCGTGGGCTGCGGTTTTCCCATGAACGGAAGAGGAAATGAAATTAACGGAGGCAGATTCATAAATTCATCAACGACCACCACTATCCATCAGACCAACAATCTACTCACAAATAGCGGGATGAAAGGGGGTCTCTGTTTATCTGATCAGTAATTGCATTTGGCACAGGAAATACGAAACTGGAGTATGACCAAACACTAAACTGCATAATGGTGATGTGGCCTCCCAACGCTCTCTGTTCACGATAAATATCGGTGAAAACTAAATCAATATAATTAGACTCAAATCTTGAAAATGATTGGAGTGATAATTTGGATTTAAATTCATTGCATTTTAACCATGAATCGTCCAGAATCGACAATGTTTTAGTGATAATTTTGAATTAACTTCGAGAAACGCGAAAACAAACCTAAAATGGTTGAAATTTGATCCTGGAAAAACTATTTTAATTAATCCTAATTCAACTCTGTGCGCAAACTCCTAAGAGACTAGGTTTTCATGATAAAATGTATCTCTTTTCAACGGTAATGAATTTTGAAATCTATCATCACGGCACCTCACAAATAAACTGTTTTTCGCCGTTCTCATCAACACCAAAATATTTGTAATGCATTCCACGTATCTCATTTGAAATAGCCCGTAACAATACGTAGAAGCTGCCACAAACAGACCGGGTCAATACACTATGGTTCGTGACTAATTCTATGCAATGGCGGTGGCCATTAATAGGGAATCAAGGCATGGAGATTGATCATTAGCAAACATCCCGCCCGGGGGCCGGAACACCCGCAGCGGCTTGCCCGCTCGGGGCTCAACCAACACAGCGCCGCCGCCGCAGGCCGCCGGCGTAGGAATCCCTTCGGCGTTCCGCAGGGTGGGCTGCGCTGACGCGACATGGCAGGCCGGGAGGGGAGCCGCGGGCGAACAAGGACTGCGTCTCCAAGTGTGAATGGACCCCTACTGATTATTTCGTGTTTCCGGACGCGTAAACTGTTACGGACATTAGTCACGTAAGTGTAATACACGTTATATCCTGGGAAGATAAAATGTTGCTTTCTCACTAGAACGAGTGATCCAGCGCCGACCTACCGGCTTCCGTGGCTTCCATTCTCAAGGTATTTCCACCAACTCTAAACTTTGACTGGTTTCCTGACACGTGCGGTTGCTAGTGCATTTAATTGCAAGTGCGTGTCACGAGGGTGGAGGGATCAAGGATGAGGAAAAAACGACCGCGCGCGGTCCGCGACCCTTTGGTTAAGATACTGGTCCCACATTTGCCCAGTATTGAACAGAGAACCCACAGAAAGCTATCGCTCAGAACAGCCGGCCGCTAGAATTCTCCTCCAGATATCAGCTGAGTTGGACCTAGCTATCTATCTAGCGTAAAAAATCCGCCATCGTCGGGCTGCAACCTCCCAGACACGACTTGGTTGGCATTAGCTAGTGTAGACGACCGGTATTTTTTTGAAAAATGTTTTCTATTACAAATATTTTTCCGATTGGTGTAAATAATTAAGTAATTGAAATCGAAAGAAAGTGAGAACGAGAGATAACGTTATAATGATAATTAAACACGGTTATACTTTCAAGAGCAAATGGGAGCCAACATATGACACGCTAAAATGAATAAAAAGAAGATAAAATAAAGGTCAAGGAAATGCGTGAGTGTAGGAGCAATGGGACAGTATCGGGATGACACCTTTAAATGAAAATGGATACCGAAAGGAGCGGGAAGTCAAAGAATGATGAAGGGTACGAGCGGTTATGGGTGTTGTGAAGAGAGTCACCCAGGGCGACTTGAAGTGAGCACGGAAGTGAAAAGAAGCAAGAAAAGAATAAACAAACGAAAAAACGCGGTAATAATGTTTTCAGGTTAGTCCTTCGATTCTGCACCTTGAAGTGTAAAAGGAGATTGGACGTAATAACATGACTTCGCAATAAGTAACATTTCCAGTATTAATATCACGTTTCTTACGAACACAATTCTTAGGAAAATTAATTGTATTATTAAACTGTAAATCTACTGCAGCAGTAAAAAATATCGTGTAAAGGAACTTTGAGATTCTACGCATAACAATCAACAGAATTATCTCCAGATGGCAATGTAACTATATCGAAGCTATCAACAGGCTATATTATTACTCATGAAAGAACGATAGCGAGCAGGTGGGAAATTGGAGCAGCGTATGAACGATAGTCAATCGAGGGAACGCCCAGCCGTAAGGAGAATATAAATGAATGGAGAAGCGCGACACAAACGAAGAGCAGGCCAACGTACGATCAAGGGGAGGCGCGGACGTGGAAGTAATATTCAGAGAGTAGTCACGCGAAAGGCGGGAAAAACATAGGGGAAGCCGTTGGATGAGCGAGCAAATTAAAAGCTGCGAGGGCGAAAGAAAGCGGAAAGACAGCACCTCGCCCTAACAGGGAAGAGGAAAGCGCGACTCTCCCTGGAAGGGCTAACACGGAAGGGAGCGCGGAGGGGGGCGCGAAGGTCCCTCAGGGGGATTTGGAAGAGGGCGCTGACTGAATAGGAAGCCAAGATTTCTTTCCGGAGGGTTAGATCCGGGAGAGTGAGATTTTCTAACTCCGTGTTCCTACACTTGGATAACACCAAAAATATTCGCTTTTAATGAATTGCAATATTTTGAGAGCTCTTTCAACAGGTTCTTTTCATGCTTCAGTTTCGAGAAAACGCTGTAGTAAAAGCCGTACTTTGGATTATATTTTGGAGTAAATGTCCGTTTAGTATAAGAGAGATTCTGTAGTCTGGCAGATGAAGTTGGCATTGACGGTTTATCGTGATCTGCCATATTACTATTTCTTTAATTTAAGAGAACGTATTTATTTAACTAACTGGTATTACTTAATTTATTGAAAAAAAAATAGTGTGTAATGACCAGAGTTCTTTAGTCGGACATTGGTAGTATGCACGCTTAAGGTTTTCTTCAGTGGCAGCTCTGTCGAAATCTACAGCAGCGTGTTCATCAAAGGGTGTGAAATATTTTGATTAAGCGGAGGAGAGGAAGCGTACAGAAAAAATGAAATAAATACATGTCATTAAACATTTATTTATTAATTAACGTTATTAAAACACCAAACGTACTTTATTTTAACAACCCCATCTAATCAATTCTTAGGTGGAAGTTTCATATCCTCTTTCATTGCCGCTCTCTTATGGCGAGATGGTGAACCACGTGAAGAGGAAATTTCATTGTGTTACCCGTACCTCCTAGTATCCACGGTTGCAACAACTCAGACACTCCTGTTCTAACTAGACCTCCATTTTTTCAAGACATGAACACAGATAAAGCGAATGTTAAGCGGAGTGCTGCATGGGTGGGAGCAACGCTCGAGTACCTGCACCCTCTCTCACTACTTGGTCGCCGCTTGCGACCATATTACAGTCTCAGATTTGATTAAAAAATCAAGAATAATAATGATCTAATTAAGGGATATCAAAGAATTCAATAATGTATCCGTATAATAGTATTTGATGTTAAATTGTGGCTATTACTGTGTAGGTGAACTTTGAATAATTATTATTTTTTGTTTCAGAAATATGCCACACAGCTAAGAAATGACGAGTGGTACAGAATCCAGAACTTAAGGATCATCTAATAATCAAAACTAATTATAATATTCAACCCTTTCTTCGATCCCTCATCAATGTTTGAGTGCTAATACACAAACACAACAAACTATTTTGTTTCAAGTAAATTCTCTAACTATCCAATTTCATCCCAAAAATAATGTATTGTATTAATCGTTGCAATAACCTATTTTTGTATGTTCCCTCGACTTCTGGTAATGTATATCCCAGAATCAGCGAGGAGCACGACGAGAGAGCTCTGGAGCAAACACCAGTGCAACAGGCGCAGGGAGACAGGACTGGACTTCCGGCAACCCCGCCCCACCCTCCCCGCCAATCTCGCTCAGTTCCACCCCGCCGCGCCTCGTCGTAGCGCCCCGCGCCGCGCCCCTTCCCACCGTCATCTAGCGCACCACACATTCCGCCCCGCCACTCCCTGCCGCCGCGTAACTTCCTGCCCTGCCACTCCCCGCCCACCGCGAAACTTCCTGCCCCACCACTCCTCGCCATGCTCCTCCCCGCCATGCGCTCCCCGCCATACCGCTCCCTGCCATACCGCTCCCCGCCATACCGCTCCCCGCCATACCGCTCCCCGCCATACCGCTCCCCGCCATACCGCTCCCCGCCATACCGCTCCCCGCCATACCGCTCCCCGCCATTCCGCTCCCCGCCATTCCGCTCCCCGCCATACCACTCCCCGCCATACCACTCCCCGCCATACCACTCCCCGCCATACCACTCCCCGCCATACCACTCCCCGCCAACCCACTCCCCGCCATACCACTCCCCCGCCATGCCGCTCCCCGCCAAGCCCCGTCCTTCCCCGCCCCGCCCCAACACGCCACGCCCCGGCACACCAGCGCTGAACAGGACTGACAGTTGCCCGCGGCCGGCGGCGCGGAGCGGCCCAGCCCGGGTGAGCCGTCCGCGCGCTTCGCCGCCCCCGCTGAAGGCTCCTGAGCCAGCACTCGCGTGCCTCTCGCACGCGAGCCCGTCCGCCACACGTCACGCGGCCACGCCCCCGTTGGAGAATTCCTCCGCTCTTTCATCTCGTCTCTAAGGTCGACGCACATTTCACTCGCAAATCATTTCACGCGAAAATTAGGATCAATCAGCCATTAAGTGTATGATACACACATCAGCTGCAAAATGTAATGTAATAAAAAAGTTTGGAACTGCTTGATTGAGTTTCCCTCATCGATACTGAAATATGCTATTGTTCTGTCTGTGACTTTTCATGTTTTGATGCGTAATTTTTTATCAAGAATGAACTGAGAAAACCGAATGGCTGAACGATGTAAAATCAACCGGTCAATGAAGTTGTTTTTTTACTAAAAACAGAAAGTATTACGGACAATGACCAGGAAATTATAGTTTAGAATTCTTTGTGCTCAGCATGATGCCCTTCAAACATGATGCCCTTCTTGGATTTCCTAGAAACCAACTGGGATAATACACGCTTTTAAATGTGAGAACAATAAAGAACGATTCAATAAAATAACGTTTGCTTTCCACATATTGTTTCTTTGAACTTCTTTACTACCTACATATTAAACTTAATGGATTAATGTACTTAATTTAATGGTTCTCAGAACAGTTATGGATACGTTGAACGCTATCACGTGTTAATTAATTGTATATGCACAGTATCTGAACATATTCTTGACTTACCAATTAATACAGTACGCGCAGAAGTATATCCTTTACCTGCAACAAAGAAAAGCGATATTCATTATTTTGTTACTTAAATAATGGGGATGGAGGTGAAAATTGTAACGTCATGGAGTGTACAAAATAGTTTGGCTCAGAAAAATATATAATACATGACACATCATAGATTAAACTTCTTTTAGAGATAGAACTTAAAACTCTACGGAGAAACGTCAGGGGAATTGTTCAGAGAGGATATGGAACAGAAATGGTAAAAGAATTTTATCAGAGATAATATAGCAGGAAAGCCTTTTGCATACTATATATTAACGTAAAATGTAGCAAGAGGGGGGAAATATTTATGTACGCAACAAAATAATTCACAAAAAAACAGCATTATTGTTGATAGATAACAAAAATGTCTTTTAGTTCCAATGACGTAATATACTGCCGAAATGTTGGCCAATTTATAATTACTTCAACTGACTGAAGTTACGATCCACACCCTAATTAATGAATGTAATTACTACATTATTATTTATTTAGTATTCTGCATCATCATTTATTCCAGTTTTACCTTTAAGTTACACATGAATTAGCATTTTGTAGGAATTAAAGCTGTAGGTTAATAGGCCTTAACAAGGCCTCATCGTGCGTGGCACTTAATAATTTCCATGGCGCGCGGGAGCGGCGCCGGGGAGCAGCGCCGGAGACGCAGCGCGGAGCGGCCTCGAGGGCGGAGCCTCGCAGGGCCCGAGGGGCTGTGCCTCGCTCGTTAAAGCGCCTCCCGCAAACGAGCACTTCGGGGTCCCCGGCAGGCGCCACGCGATTGCTGGCTGGCAAGCGCAACTTGGGCTCGGATCGACAATCGACGGGGCGCCCGCCGCACCGCAGAGAAACTTCCTTCCGCTCACTAATGCTCCTTTCGAATCAAGCGGTTCAGTCGCTGTCTGGAGGAGAATTCTAGCGGGCGGCTGCTCGGATCTGTAGTTTCCCGTGGTTTCTCCGATCAACACTAGGCGAATGCCGGAGCAGTACCCTTACAAACGGGCCACGGACCGCGCGCGATCATTCCTACCTCTTCCTTGTCCTATCCACACCCCTTACACACACACACACACACACACACACACACACACACACACACTAACATGCACTACACTGCCACATATTCCGGGAGACCGGTTGGGAGCTTAGTACTTGTCCCGGCTGGGGCGGTGCCCCGCTGGTGGGAGAGTCCTGGTTAGGGGGAAACCCCACTATCCGACTGTAGGTCGGCGCAGGATCTCGCCATCCAGCGGGGGAAGATCACCGCTACCTCCCGATGAAAAGATGCACTACACTTACTGGGCCAATAATATAATTAGTAGACGCGCTCGGAATATCTAACAATCAATCAATCGAATCAAACGCTATAAAGAGGCATCTTTCACATCGGAATGATTACACTAAGTCGACAACATGGCGCATGGGTAAGGAGGAAGATGCCTGACTAAGTGGCGCAGGGCCTTCCAGCAACGTTCAAGAAAGCAGAACCCAAATAAGGCCTGGATGAATTCATCATGTGTTTGTCGCGTGGTCCGCATCTTTGATATTATATCACATCTACGACGACATTACATCCATAAGGTAGATGAATCTATCTTTATCTTTCACCTGTCATCATCATCATCACCTATTATCTCAATTTTGCTTATTTCCATTTTATATAGCGTAATGCTTAATGGGAAGCCACTACTGTGCTTATCTTCTCAAGGAGGAGGGGAGAACATTGTGTCATAAGCTGCCTAACGAAACTTCGCTTAGAAACGGAGTATGGAAATCATCATTATCAACGTCATTAAGAAGGAAGATGTTTCTTGAAATACTAATAAAGTAGGCCAGTGTTATTGTAATATCAATGAAAAACGCCGTATTGATCATCATTATCTCTATCTCAACACCTGTTTTCAAGTGAAGCCATTTTTTCTCTATATTAAAAAATAACTAGCTTACCGTTGCTAAACAATCTCTAATACAGGGATTTATTACAAATCTTGTTTACGTTCATTTCATCACATTGACCTCATGCTTTTTCCTACTTCTGACACATCCTTCTCTTATGATGTATGAATAATTTTTCTGCTGCGTCTGTCACATGTGTCACCTTCCTAAAGTCTGCTCACAGCAGGATAAATGTGGATAAATATGTTCTTCATGGCGTCTTTATTAACCACACACCACAAAGGAGACTCGTAGCGGATGAGTGACCTATCAATTGGTGCTAAAGGTAATAAGTATTTGGATTGAAGGAAATTGTTTTTCTGAGCCGTACAAAAAGGTTTCCAAGTGAAGAGATAAGAATATTTCCCTTCTCAAGTCCATTTTTTTTCGAATGACATGAACTCAGAAGTGTCTGAATTATCTTTTCACTAAAACCCTTCAACTCTGGGAGCTTTATAATTAGTAAAACGACATCTGACAAACAAACCAGATCTGTTTATGAGTTTTATCCGATGTGGACTTCAAAAGCATATCTTTTCTCTTTGATATTTATTGAAAACAATTCACAAACTTGTCTTTGATATTTATTGAAAACATCTTCATACCTGTGAGACATTACCATTGAAGGTCGGCTTTCTTTGAACAAGTTCCAGCTTTGTCAGGGCATGTGTTCAAAACTCAGAACAATTTCGCACTAACATTATTGAATAAATTGAGAAGTGTATCAGAATAAAATGAGTAAGTATTGCATAATACTTATTCTCCTTTCTCGGAGAGGTGCTTCTTGATTGATCCGACCTACTCTGCTCACTGTTAATCGTTTCCCGTAAATTTAAAATTTGGGGAAAATATTAGACTGCTATTACACATTACTATCAAGCCATTTAGAATAGTAGATGTCTTTGCGATATCGGCCACTGTAAGTTTCTAAGCCTTTACAAAACTGGTGACCCTTAGGTTTGTACCAGATGTTTCGTAAGTTCATGAAGCAACGCTCGGAAGTAGTTTTCATTTATTCCGAAACATAGTGTATAATTCCAAGGCAAGTGACACTACATTCCATTACAATAACCATATTTATTTTCTACCTTCTAAAATTTTCCTAAAAAAGAATTCAATATTGTAGGTGGTCGGTAGGGAAAAATTTTACTTCTCTATTAGGAAGAAACATCAGACGTTTAGTAGTAAAGTTTCATTAACCAAATTGTAACATTGAAAGTAATATTTTAAATACAACATACGTACAACTGCGCTCGTTCCCTACACACTCCACCCATACACAGTCTCTGTCTGTCTCTCTGTGTCTGTCTCTCTGTGTCTGTCTCTCTGTGTCTGTCTCTCTGTGTCTGTCTCTCTGTGTCTGTCTCTCTGTGTCTGTCTCTCTGTGTCTGTCTGTGTCTGTCTCTCTGTGTCTGTCTCTCTGTGTCTGTCTCTCTGTGTCTGTCTCTCTGTGTCTGTCTCTCTGTGTCTGTCTCTCTGTGTCTGTCTCTCTGTGTCTGTCTCTCTGTCTGTCTCTCTGTGTCTGTCTCTCTGTGTCTGTCTCTCTGTGTCTGTCTCTCTGTGTCTGTCTCTCTGTGTCTGTCTCTCTGTGTCTGTCTCTCTGTGTCTGTCGGTCTCTCTGTGTCTGTCGGTCTGTCTGTGTCTGTCGGTCTGTCTGTGTCTGTCGGTCTGTCTGTGTCTGTCGGTCTGTCTGTGTCTGTCGGTCTGTCTGTGTCTGTCGGTCTGTCTGTGTCTGTCGGTCTGTCTGTGTCTGTCGGTCTGTCTGTGTCTGTCGGTCTGTCTGTGTCTGTCGGTCTGTCTGTGTCTGTCGGTCTGTCTGTGTCTGTCTGTCTGTCTGTCGTCTGTCTGTCTGTCTCTCTCCCTCCCTCCCTCTCTCTCTCTCTCTCTCTCTCTCTCTTCAGTCGGGCAGCTCCCAACTGCTCACTAGACGTATCGCTTCTGCCCGTCGTCCATGCTGGCCGGTCTTAGGACAGCCAAATACTGCACACCGCTCACCCGGGCCGCCAGCCTCAGCGTAGGATCCAAACAATCCCCCAATATTTAATAAACGTTAAAAATTCGCCGAAAATAATAAAATATTATGATTCCAATTAGCAATTTGCCGAGGAAAATGAAATTTGGTTAATTTGGCAGTTATAGTTTTACAAAATAACATTTGAACACAAATTTTAATTCCTCTCCCCCATTTTTAGGTTTCAAAATTTGATTTCAGTGACACAATCTAATCTAATAGTCAAATCATTAGTTTGCTACATTAAATAATTATTTTTGTGAGAGTATGCTTAATTGTAATGGAAAATCCAAAACCTCTGGTTAATAGTAAAATCATCTGATAACAGCAGTCGCAACTGAGTTGTGCAATTATACCCTCACGATTCCAACAATTAAATATTGCATAGAGTTTATTCTGTACCAATCAACATTCGTTTTGAATTAGATAAACCCGTAAAACTAATTTAATTTAAAAAAACCCTGCTGAGAGGAGGGCGGTATTGAATTTGAATAGAAATGAATGAGTATCAACCGCGTCCCCCCGAGGCTACAATTTTACGTGCAGTCACACAAGTAAATTTGCGGAAAAAATAGATTTTTAATTGGCATATTCTATCTAGCGAAACATGTTATCAAATTATTAAACAGCAATTTCAATTAAATACTCTTTACCGCATAAGCAGAAGGACTTTAATGGTATGTGAATAGTATTATTGACGTCGGGTTTTGTGACCTTCAACCTCAATTTCCGAGGAACTTTGGGGATCGTCGACGTCTGATTCGATGAGAGAGCTGCAACTTGCAGTCATTGTTTGCTGGTCGTAGATATAACCATATTTTGTATTATTTTTAAAATTAGTTTAGATATTTTTTTATAAATATATTATGTAAATGTGTTTTATAGTTAGAGCATTTTAATATTACATGTAATATCCGATTTTCCATATTTGCTACATATTCTTACTGTTTTCATTACATATTGCTGTACATAGTTTGACGTTTCATACTACATATTTTTACGGTTTATCACAATTACTTGAAAAATTCATTACCTGATAAAAAATGTTGGAAGAATATTAATACCCTGTACAAATACTGCAAGTTATGAACGTATAAAATCATGTTCAAAATTGCCTATTTAATTAAAAGAATCAGTTTTATCCCAGCATTCATTCTTCTTGAGAAAAACCAATACAATTTTAATGTATTTTTTCAACTACATTTCATCACCTTTAAACGAGGCAATGCAATGAAATATAACTCGATGAAATAAAAGAGAAACATCAGATACTATCTTCTAAGGATCCTACACAAACATAAATATTGCGTCGGTCATTAAGAAGAACCGACAGGAAAGCCTTAAATAACGAAATAGATTAGCTCTGTGACAGCTCGAGACGGCATGACACTGTAGAAGTTAAAGTTCGGGTGGCTTAGGAATAATCTGCAGCCAATTCCTACAAGACTTCTGACTAAATTGTATAGATTACCTGGAGCTAACCTGTTCGCGGGAACTTGTAACTTCTCCAGAAGCCGCTTGAACAGCCGGCGGAGAAATCAATAGCTTAATTACTGGCAAGACGTGGCGGTGGCGGCACTCTCAACACGTCGCCCAAATGAGCCACTCCCTTAAACAGCTTCGCTAAATTCTCAAATGCAGACGCCCGGAGCGAACCGAAGCACCCATATGATGGGAGAAGTTAGCAAGTTTACGCTCTGAGCGAACTGTACTTAGGACTAACGAATACCCTTCGTAACTATTGGATAATTTTAGAAGTTTGTCCAAGGTGATATCGGGTGCGTTTTTGTCATGAGTGATTACAAATTAATTACATTTTGTATCCAAATTTACGATTTCATTTTATTATATCTTGAAAAACGTGTGTTACCTAACTTACAGCACCTGTTACAACTTTCGGTAATTTACAACAGAAAGCAAGTAACCTATGCAAAAGGCCATTCACTCGACTAAACAAATTAAATTAAAGAAAGAGCAAAGGAAAATGAAGGAAACGGCAGAAAGAGAGAGGGAGAGAGAGAGAGAGAAAGGGAGAGAGAGAGAGAGAGAGAGAGAGAGAGAGAGAGAGAGAGAGGGGGATAAGGTAAAGACGCTTGTGGGGAAACGTGTGATACATGACCCAGGCTGGAGAGCGAAGAACGGGGAGAAAAGAGACCAGAAGGAAAAGAAAAGGGAATAATAAAAAAGAAAGGATGTAAAGAGGAAAGAAAGGAGACAAAGACGAAAAACAAGGGGGGAACGGAGGAAAGAGGTCGGGAGGGGAAAATAAAAAGGAGGAGGAAAGATATTCGTACAGGGGGAATAAGAAACAAGAAAATTATGAACAAGAGAACGAAAAACATTGAACAACAATGATGGAAAGAAGGAAAATGGATGGAAGAAATTGAAGAGGTACAAAAGGAAAGAATGAAGAAAAACTAAAGGAAACGAAAAAAAGAAACGGAAAAGAGCGAACGAATGAAATGAGAACACAAAGGAAAGAAGCAAGGGGAAATGGAACTAAGGAGGGTTGGAAGGAGAAGAAAAATAGGTAAAGAAAGTCGAAATCAGATGACAGGAAAAGAAGAGAATAGGAAGGAAAGATATAGTGCATGAGAAGAGAAAGAAACGAGATCAAATGAAGATAGAATTGAAGACGAAACGCGAAAAGGGAGCCAGAAGGAACCGAGAAAAATAAGGAAGAAAGGTGAAATGGACGAAATGAAAGGCAGGGGGAATAAAAAAGCACGGAAGGAAGATCGGAAGGAAAGAAGGAAGCAGTCATCCGCGAAGGCACTGCGGCGTTAAGACTGCGTAGAGGTGGAGCGCGGGGGAGCGGAAGGCTGAGGGGGGGAGGGGCGGAGGGCTGCAGGGCGTGGGGAGGCGGAGGGGCGGAGGGCGGTGGCAGAGGCGCCAGCTGGGCCGCGGCGCGCTCCTTGGGGAAATTTACAGCGGGAACAAAACGCGGTCGCGGCGGCGGAGGAGCAGGCTGCTCCTGAATATCTCGATCTATCGACAATTGGTGTTCACACGGTCCGAATTGGTTCGCGGCTGCGCCGACTATTGGAGGGCCCTAGACTCACTCGGCGAACCTTGCGATATCTTTTCTCATAATGTAGTCAGTACGTTTCAAATTATGCCTGGTTGTTCCTGGTACAAGGCGAATTAACTTCCAAATACTGTCTTTGTTAGCACTTCATCAAGTTATAATCGCGGAATACAAACAGTTTTTCTGCTGCACCTTTAATTCATAATTTAAAGAGCAAAAAATGATCCATGGAGAGGAAAATAAACCAATGAAAAATCGACGATGATTCCATAGGAATTGTGATTAATATTAATTTGCCAGACATTTAATTTCCATGCGGTTCAGCTCAAATACACCGTCGGCATCCCTGCATTGTCGACGTCCATAATTCATTACTGCCTCCATGTAGATTAATTCCGTTCATAATAACAAAATGAGCGCGCATGGAATGGAGATATCCATAACCTTTTTGGGGAGTGGACATAAAAAACAGCGGAATGAGAGATGAAACAAATCCGTCTGCATACAATACATTTCAAGGAAGAGAGGAACAATAGATTTGCCGTGCTTCGCATGTTTTAGAATACTACTAATTTACTCTCAAACAAAGAGACAATAAAGTAGTGAACAAAAAACAGGGAATTTCTGAAATAATATGATAGGAAAAAGATCAGTAGCTGGAAAGTAACATTGACGCACGTAAGTTAACATATTCAACAAATACAACCTTTTAGGATGCGAATTCTAGTGATCTGCTGCTCTGATAGTTTTCCATGTTTGCTTTAACAAACAATAGGCGAATGCCAAAACAGTACATTAACAAACGGGCCATGGACCGCGCGCAATCTTTCCTTCCTCATCTTTGACTCCTCTTCTTCCGTTACACATACCCACCTACCCTTAAATGCACTACATTGCAACAAATGTCGGGGGCTTAGAGATTACCCGACTGACACGGTGCCCCCTTAGGGTGATACCTTGAAAGGAAAACCTTGCACGCCAACGTCAGGTTGGTGTCGAATCTCACGTTCGAACAAGGGATGACCACCGCCACCCTTCCAGATAAAATCGCATCTTTTTCGATGAAATAAAGATTCTTAAATAAGACCTTCTTATTTAAGTCAGTTGTGCCTTTATTTTAAAAACTCCCTAAAACGTAGTAAACTTTTTTTCAGCTTCACACATCTAAATTTAAGTTTGTGTCGTTAGTCACAGAATGAAAAGTTAAATATAGTGTGTATCTCGAAAAAACATGTACTATGTTTTACAGAGTTTTTAAAATAGAAATATAATTATCTTAAGTAAGTGGGATCATTATTTTATTGAGAAATATTTCTAATAAACATTTACAATTGAATATAAAACATTCAACACTCTTACGAAACTAATGACCTAAATAGTTGATAAGTTCGTAAGCAACACACATACAACACACATACACACACATACCCACACACATACAACACACATACACACACATACCCACACACGCACACACACACACACACATACCCACACACACACACACACACACACACACACACACACACACACACACACACATATATATACTATTCGCGCAACTTGTCTTGAACAATGGATTGAAGAAATGCGGGTGGAGTGGGGGTATTAGTTACAAAGCCGGCCAATAGAATATTTACAATAATGCCCACCTCCGGACAATCAGAATCAAACCTGCTATGTGTGCGGCCAGGTCATCGCTCTAGGTAGGCAACAGCAGGGACACTAGATATAAGTTTTAGGTGCCTCCCTTGAAGGACCTGAACCTGCTTCAGCCGTTTCTTTAGAAATTGGTAATAAAGCTGAACAGAAGTTCTCGACTATGAAAGCAACTAGCTTCTATTTCGCGCCAACGAAATTGTAATGCTCGGAAAGTAGTCATCAGTGCTCGTTGCGAGCGTTTACCGTCAACTGTTTATTGCTCAAGGGAGGGGGAAGCAAGGTCATCGTTCAAGAAAAGTCCTGCGAGTAATACGTTCGAACACAGTGCCAGTGAGCGCGCTTGTGCTTGCGACGGAGGTTGAGCTTGTAGGTTGGGCAGCGAGAGAGCGCTGCGGTGTGGAGCTTCCGGCCCGGGGGAAGTGAACGGGTCGCGTGCAGAGAGGCTAAGCAGCGCCAAAACGTGTCGCCCGTATGTACGGATAATCCGTAAGAACGCCCTACCCGCCTCCCGCCGCCTCGGCCGACCTTGTCGGCGGGTCTTCACTAATGCGTGACACGCTCCGCTTGCGTTGGCAGTACAAGGGTGGGTTGTGACACATGTCGCAAGTCTCTGTTCTAAAGCGACGCCACAGCAATTCCTGAGCTTTAAATGCAAATTTAATTGCATTCTGTATCTCCAAGCTGCAAATATACAAGAAGTAAAGTGAACCTATTTATCTAATAAGGTATTATCCGAATGTGTAAATACAGCCATCCCCAGCCTTCTTAATTGTACTTTAAAAAACTTTTCAGTCAGATTTTGATCTATCTCGTGCTTTAATTTATGTGTCAACAGAATGTACGATAATATTTTATTTTTTAGCCTTATTCTGATAATCACATTATTCTACGAAAACAACGTCCTCTTGGACTCAAAACTGAATAACAAATCAGACATAAGTTTAATATTAATTTCCTTCGGAACCCTTTAAGACAAGAAGAAGCATAGTAACGTATTTCCAAAACACATGTGAAACTAAACGCAATGTCTTGAGTGGGTCCGCAGGAACAGCCTGATTACCACTTTCGCTGACTGGCTTTCCGGGGGGCCTCGCAAGTTGGAGGCGGGAAGCCTTCCCGGCGGAGAATCACAATCGAGCTGATCGCCAAGCGGCCCCGAGGGCGGCGTAGGCGGCGCCGCGTGGGCGCGGGGCGAGGCGGGGAGGGGCGGGGCGGCGCTGGCCGGGTCCCCGGGGGCGGGGAACGACCAGCGACGGCCGCCCAGGGTCCTGCGGAACCCCGCCCCCCCCTCGCCGCCAGCTCTCCTCCAGCTGGCGCTGCGGCGACCCGGCCGCCGCCCACGCCGCTGCCGCCACCCCGTCTGTTGCTGTTTCTGCCCCGCCGCCGCCGCCCACGCCGCCCCGTCGTCGGCACCGCCACCGCCGCAAGCAATTACAATGGAAATGTATGTGTCCCGCGGAGGCGGCTCGGGGGTACGACGCGGTGGCGGCGGCGGCGCGAGGAGGCAATCCCACTAACGGGAAGGAGACGGATGGCGCGAAGGGCTCCTGCCGGCAGCCCAACCGCCATCCCTCCCACCTCTGCTCCTCCCGGGGTCCCCGCCACCACACAGACACCGCGACCGCCATCGCCGCCGCCCCTGCACTCTTCGCCGAACCAGCCGCCGCCGCCGCATCCATCCCATCCACTCCCGCCATCCTACCGCCATAATTACCGCATCTACATTCTTTGCCAAATCAGCCGCCGCCGTTTCCATCCCCACAACCGCCGCCACCCTACCACCACCACTACCGCCACCGGCGGCGCCCCTGCCGTCGCCGCTTCCATCCCCTCCACTCCATCGCCACAACTACCGCCACCGGCGCCACCTCTACACTCTTCGCTAAACCAGCCGCCGACGCTTCCGTTCCCTCTACCCCTGCCACCCTACCACCATCATTACCGCCTCTGCATTCTTCGCCAAACCAGCCGCCGCCGCTTCCATTCCCTCCACCCCCGCCGCCAGTCCGACCTCTCCACCGCAGGCGCCGGCCGTGCATCACCGCATCGGGGCGCGCTAACCAACTTTCTTCCCGCGCAAGTTTATGGCCCATTACCAAGATTTAGCCCCCGACAGGTGGGCCTACTCATTTGCTTTTAATACACCGCGCGCGGCCGGCGCGACCCGCACCTCGCTTGGCGCCTCGCCGCCGCGCGCTCCGCGACTGTGGACGGCAGCCCCCGCCCACGCCCCAACTCCACGCCGCCATTACGTTAAACGACGAGGGGCGGCGCGAGCGGCGCGGGCAATGAATAGTCGCGGCGTGGATTTTCGCAACTTCTCGTATCGTCTTTTTTCGTGGCGCACCCATTGGCGATGGCTGATCGATCGGAATTATCGCGCGTTTTTTTTTCGTGTACGGCGAAAACAATTGCGCGCGATTGTGGAGAGCATGGAGCTATGAATGCATGGAAGTGCCGTTACTAACCTCTTCCGTGTTCAGCAAGTGGAGCCAGTCCGCCATATTGGTGGGTCCAAAACACATCTGTCAAACCAATACCTTCTGTTGTTACAGATCTAACAATACGTCATTAGCTGCTTGCTGGAAAAGTTAGAAAATTTGATGGACTTGCGAATTCCTGTAAGAAGTTCTATCAAAATCGTGTTCTTGGAAATGAGCCGAACATAACCTTCTGTAATTGTTAGGCTGCCAATTGTGTCAACGTACAGCTCTAATCTACAATGCTCTCCGTTTGGGATCTGCAGGAAATCTTCAAGAAAAATATCACGAAATTTAACGAACTTACAAAGTTACTAAATGTTTCAAAGTACATGGAGTGGCTACTTATGTGCGGTGTTCCCGTACGGTTTGTTCAGCCGTTAGCCACACAAGTAACCAAAACGAACTGTTACAAAAAGCTAGGTATTCTGAACAAGGCTTTTAATTATTAGAAACGATGCCAAATAAAACAACTGAACACGAGCCCAGCTACAAGCCACAGAGCACTCACACGCAGTTTTTCTACGCTATAAGCTTTCTGGACTCACCAATATAGCGGAGGTGGCTTCAAGTTTGCGACGTCATGCCATTTCCCTACATTCATAGCTCCATGGCGATGGCTAATCGATCCGAGTTATCGCGCGTTTTATATTTTTCTCTTTTATTCGCGAACGGTGAAAACAATTGCGCGCGATTGTGGAGAGCATTGATTAAATCGTGCGCATGCGACGCTCACGTACAGTAACGAGCTGTCGCGATATTCGTGAGGAAATAATAGCTGAGAAATGGTCGTCGATATTTCAAGTAAATGTTTCTACTATGCGAACGTACAGAACAATAGCTGGTCGCAATGCGTGCTCGATGAAGAAGATTCATTGAAAAAACATAAGGGATATTTTGGAAAGAGTCATGAATCACAACGTAAAATATTATTGTTGAGAATAAGTACTTAGGTAACTTTCCATTAATGGTCGTTTTATTTAGTACTCTCTCACTCTTGGAAATAATTGTGCAACTCCTAGCATAATGAAAAATCATAAATTGACACGAAAACTGAAAATTGTAACTCGATTGAAGTAAATATTCAAATCGTGGGGAAAATGGCGTTATAACAAATGACATGTATACCAAATCAAAAACGTAGTCGATTTTCAATGTTGGGTGAAAAATGTACTACATTCCTGATAAACATATTTTCAATGCGTTCCTGCGATATATTTGGTTTCTCAATGATCATGTTATATGTCAGTCTATACATTGAACTAAAATCATTATTCAATAACTGCAATTCATGTTATGTATCTTAGAAACAATCAAATGTATAGTAATTACTTCTGATTTGTATTGCTACTGCATAATTAATGTTTAATATCTCTTTGAGGCTACTTCGAAAACGGCGTCTATCAACTCAAGTAGCCATAAAAAGGGCGTAGTGACTGGCGTAACATTTTAATCGAACAACCTCCAGTAAAGGCGTTTCTTCTACAGCGGAGAGAGCGCTCTCGAGTAAACGCCGGAAGTAAAAAGCGGAGAGAGCTGATATCCCTCGGGAATCCCGCCAGCGATGCTTTTGAGCCGATAATTGAGCGCTGATTTAATAAAACTCCCGAATTTCCCTACTGTGGCAAGCTGTAGCAACTCGCAATTTTCTGAAAGCTACTGATTCATAATTGCGTTTTCGCCGGATGGATGCTTCGTGCACGGAGCCCACGCCTCCGTTGCAACGATGCAGCACCGCAGTGGAAAACTTTGTATCTCCTACAAGGCCAGAACTCAGTCTGAATCTAAATCTTACAAAGCATTTTCGCAGTATGGCTTTTGTTTTTGTAATGTTTAGTTGATAGTGATTCCGGACATGTCAACTACTCAGGTAAAACATGCACTATCCGTAAGTGTAGTGCATGTTTTTTCTCCTCGGGAGGTGGCGGTGATCTTTCCCCGCTGGATGGCGAGATCTGGCGCCGACCTCCCGTCGGCTAGCGTGATTTTCCCAACCAGGTATCATCCTCCAGCGGGGCACCGCCCCAGCCGGGACAGGCGCTAAGTTCCCGACCAGTCTATCTGTATGTGTGGTACTGTAGTACATGTATGTATGTGTAAGTAAGGGGTTAGGATAGGTCAAGGAAGAGGAAGGAAAGAGCGCGCGGTGCGTGGCCCGTTTGTTAGGGTAATAATGCGGCATTCGCCTGGTGTTGATCGGAGAAACAACCGATCCGAGCAGCCGGCCACTAGAATTCTCCTCCAGAAAGCGACTGAATTTGAGCTACCTAAAGAGCTCATGTCAAAAATTCTGCCGCCGCCGGAACTCGAACCTAGAACCTCTCTGTCAGAGGCACTGCAGTGACATCAGTTGATGCACTGAACCACCTCTCCCGGTTTGCTTTTTACACGATGAGGAATGAGATATAAGGAGTGTCTGAGAATAAAATTACAAACATCTAGGGCAGGGGTGACCGACTTGCAAGGCTTCAAGGACCGCAACTAAAACCTTTAGAATGGTTGCAGGCCATATTGTTATTATTCAGGCGATCCAGAACCTGACTACCCCGTACTGTTGATCTCTGTACTTTGCCCGGCTGCTGTGAAACTGGAGGGGGTGAATGGAACCATGCCTGATATCAGGCCATACCGTGCCTAACGCTGTGAAACACATTGGGATGATTTTGAATTTCTCAATGTAATAGAGAAAAATGTCATTTAATATAACCTTGACCTATTTTTACATTAAAGAGGTGATGACCCTGGCAGGGAGAGTGCGCTAGGCGTGCTATCTTCTGGTCCAACATGGTTGCAAGAAGCTAAACGTTTGACCAATAACCTTTCCTGGGCCACAATAAATAGCGTCGTGGACCGCCGGTTGGACGCTCTGTTCTAGGGCTCATAATAATCATATTTTATCAATGTATTAGTTAATTGGCGGAAACTTTCAAATAACGAAGTTACACATGCCAAAAATATTTCGTGTACATCTGCCAATCAGGGGCAAAAATATACCATGTCTAACTTTGTAATATGAAATTTTTCACCACATGTTTATTGGAGAAATGTGATCACCTTCTACCCGTACATGTCAAAGAGTTTGTAATATTAATCTTTTGTGTATACATAATCTGAGACACCTGCATAACTCATTGGCCAAAAACATTTTCTTCATGACCTAAAAGTTGGTAATATTTATTCTAAAACATCCTGTGCAGGGTTTGGGAAATCACCAAAAGAATGAACTGCCTAAAACTCGTACCCAATGCAAGATACAGCTTATATCTGCAATGGATCCCAAGAAACTTGAAAAACGACTACACAGAGCAGCCAATCTTGAGCCTTCCCATTCTATCCGTATGAAACCATCCGATTATGTGCTGTCAAAACCCGGCAACCGATTCGAAAGTTGGACCCTACAGTTTCCAGAACTCGCCACTTCCCCTAAGCAACGCATACTAAAATATTACGAGGGGATAATCATAGCCGTTGCGGCCACCGGTCAACACACATGTGTTTATAATCACTTAGGTTTAATTTTAACCCATCGTTTAATGGCTTTCAAGGTAAACTTGAACACACCCGAGCCGTGTTGTTATCACAACACATCAACGTTAATTAATGTACGGAGACTCTAGAGATGACCTCATTCTTCCCCGTGGCAACACCAAGGAACAAACATTTCAAAATTTAATTAGAAGCCAATTTCAAGGGCACCGAATTAAGTGCGCAGGAACAATCTCACTCTCAAAAGAGAACGTCCTCAACCGTTCTTAGTTACATACAAAAGAAGCAATGCAGAGACTGATAAAATCACATAGTATTCATGATAAAAAAAGCGGGATATAATACACATTAGAATATCACGCAAGCGACGTCCGCTCCGTCGCTACAACAACGCTAAAGGACATTAGTTCGACGTCGAAGCGGCCCATGAGCTGCACGCATCCCGAGCGGCCAGCGCCATCAAAGGTAAGGGCGCCGTGGCGTCGGAACGTGGCCTCACGTGCTCCGCCGGAAAACGGGCGGGGGCGGCGCTTCGATCGGGTGCATTTGCGCCTCGAAAAGAGCATAATGCCCGCGCCGCCCGCCAGAGCAGCCTCTAATTTATTTTTCATGTGTGACGGAGGGCGCGAAGCGGCAACAGGCGTCGGCGCCGAGCGGAGCCGGACCAGAACGGGGCAGGACGGGGTGGAGCAGGGTAGAACGCGGCAAAGCGTGACAGAGCGGTGAAGTGCGGGGCGGAACGGGAAGGGCGAGGGAAGTGCAGGCCAGACCGGGAAAGAGGTGTATGGGACGGGACGAAACGGAATAGGACGGGGAGAGTGGGGCAGGGAGAGTGAGCGATCGGAAGATGGGGGAGTCGGAAGGGTATTTCGAGCGGATACGAAGGGAAGAAAAGAATGGTGAGAAGAATGTGGAGGTGGGGAAAGAGGCGGTGTCGAGGGTGGAGGAGTAGGAGAGGGAGAAGGCAGAGGCGATGATAGAGAGAGGAGGAGGGGAAAGGGTGGTAGCGAGGGTGAGGAGGGAGAGGAGGCAGAGGTGAAGGTGGAGGGGGCGGTGGAGATGGAGGAGGAGGCGGAGGAGGTGGTGGCGCCAGTAGAGGAGGGACGGAGGCAGTGACGACGGTGGTGGAGAACAGAAGGGAGAGGAGGCGGAGGCGATGATGGAGGGGCGGAGGTGAGGGAGGAATAGGGGAGGAGGCGGAAGCGATGATGGGACGAAGGAGGAAGGGAGCGGGGTAGTGAGAGTAAAGGAGAGAGAAGGCGGAGGCGATGGAGGTTGGCGGTGGCGAAGGAGGAGGACGAGGGGGGAAGAGGTGGTATCGCTGGCAGAGGAGGGGAGGAGGCAGTGACGTGGGTGGAGGAGGACAGAAGGGAGAGGAGGGGGAGAGGAGGAGGCGGAGGCGATGATAGGACGAAGGAGGAGGGGAGGGGTGGTAGTGAGAGTAAAGGAGAGAGGAGGCGGAGGCGATGGCGGTGGCGAAGGAGGAGGAGGAGGAGGAGGGGGGTGGTGGCACGGGTAGAGGAGGGGAGGAGGCATTGACGTGGGTGGAGGAGGACAGAAGGGAGAGCAGGCGGAGGCAATGGTGGAGGGGGCCGGGGAGGAGGAGGGGTGGGAGGTGGTGGCGCGGGTAGAGGAGAGGGAGGAGGGGAAGGCGAGAGTGGAGGAGAAGGCGATTGTGAGGGAGGAGGAGGGGCAGGAAGCGAAGGTGAGGGCCAGCAGGTGGCGGGCGTCAGAGGAGAGCTTGGCGACGGGGGGCTTGTCCGCGCAACAAGCCCATTACGCAACAAAGTGCTCCCTTTAACGGGCATCCTGTTAAAGCGCTGCTTCCATCGGCCGCGCTGCCATTCTGTAACGCGACGATCGCTCTGTTTGCCGCTTCGAGGCGCGCTGCAATGTTACGCTACCCGCTCTCTTCTCAGAGGCTCCGTTTGGGGTGTTTCCTGTTCCCTCTGTCCGCCAAGGGTTGGACCACCGTCCCAACGAAGTTATGCGGCAATGGAAACATGTAGTGAGTGGGCGTTGCGAGGCCGCGATTGGAGTGACGTAGATCGATATATTCCAAATTGGAATCGAGACAATGGAGGATATTCGACATCATTTAAGGTAATAGCTCAAGAAATATCACTTCTTGAAGAGAAATCTTTAGGTTGACTCGTCTGATATGTTTCCGTGGTTTAGTTTGATCAAATCCAGGCGAACGCCAGCGGAGAACATTAAACAACTGTCCACGGAGAACGCTCGATACTTACACACTCGACATAGCTCGTGTTCCATTCATAGGACTGGGTGATTAGCGGATTGAACAAACTCGTTTCACTCACCCCCACCTTCATGTACAGTAACCTCACTGTTAATGTGAGAAAGCGAAAGATTGGCCAAAAGTCATATACGGTGTAATTTGCACATATTCATTAAAAAGTAAAAAGACATTGTTGGCGTCGCTTATTATTCCGAAATACGTTTTTACACCATCAGTTGCTAAAGGTCGAAGTTACCAAAATGAATATTTTATGTTATTTCAACATGTGAATATGTGGTTGGCCTCCTTTGCGCATGATGCCTACAGAACTGTAATGTTTACTTTGTATACACCGATGCCGATTGTATGATTTATTATTGATTGGTGAGTTTCAACTAAGAGATTTCATTTGTGAATTTATCAGGTAATTTAAACACAAGATAAGAATTTATGATTTCATTGAGAAGTTCGCTCTTCACAATTATATGTTATTATTTTTATAAACTGAAATATTATTACGTTAAAATATTTACAACAAAATTTATTTGGCGTTAATTGATATAATTGTTTTTACGTTAATTGAAAACATTCCTCGTTTCGTGTATCAGTACGCATATCACCAATGTAATAAAACGGCAATAAAACCAGTTCAACCACAATCAAAATATTAATTCTGTTTATTATTATCACGTATATAATTTCTTCGCATATTGGAATATTCACCCAGTAAAAGATCTCTGTGTATCAAAAGATGGGAATCGGTATTCTGTATTTCCTTTCAATTCACAAACATGTTAAATCTTCAATTTCTGTGTCGAATAAACTTTCTATCTCTTAATAATAAATATTTTCACTTCTTTCTCAGAAACTATCTGGCCAATAGAGCAAACACTACTTTCCACATCACTGCTGAGTTGAGTCCCCGAAGCGAATGCTTACTGTTCTCACAACACAGTCTCTTCGGATTATTCGCAAGCATTCCCCAGAAGTCTCGCTCTTTTTCCATTTGCTTCACTTCGATCTCGTCCATTCTGCACAGCGTAACGCTTCACAATCTCCACAAACCAACATTTTTTAAAATTCCCTGGCCTTTCATACGAGCCTCAATCAAACAATAGTTATTTTTATGACAAGACGGTCATGGTTTATATATTTACAATTGTGCAGTTAATAGTAAATTACTATGTTGCACTTTGTTTCAAGTGTTCTCACGAAAAGTTTCATAGATACAAGAAGTGAAGAAAAAATGAAGTTGTTCACTGGTTAATTTCGCTGAGCTGTACGACGACCATGGTTTACGGATGGCACAGTAATATTGTATTTTCAACTGGCGAAAAGTTATAAGAACTTCTAAATTTTGTTAACCAAGAATGACCGGTTACCAGAGAAGAGAGAACTCTATTTTCTTAAACGTGTTGTATAGTGAGAACACACGATATTGTTCTGATCAGACGTAACAATAATATACTGTAATATTTGTATCCATCCTTCCTACTCGCAATGCTCAAGTTTTCAATATTCATCTTCGAAAAGATAATACCACATTCACCTCACTACATTGCGCCCTACGGCATGGCATCGATGTCCACCCGAAATGATGCTTTCACTATCCTCTCCTCCACCATCTCTACTCTTCCTCTCACCGGATTACTCGCAGCGCGGCCATTAGAAGCCAATGCGCCGTTCTGCTCCACTCCGCTCCGCTCCGCACGGCAAACGCGACGCGAGGCGACGCCAGGCGACGCGGCACGGCACGGCACGGCAGTGCGCGGTGTGGTGCGGTGCGGTGCCGCGTGGCCCGTGTCCCGTGTCGCCGTCGACACGCTGCTGATTTTCCGCATTATCACTCCATTAGGCGGAACCATTCCGCCTCATGGAGCTTTCATTCGCCGCCGCGCAACGGCGCACTCCGGCAGAGGCGCGGGCGGTGGAGGCGGCGGGGGCTTTGGAGGCGATGAGGGCAGTGGAGGTGGCGAGGGGGTGGAGGCGGCGCGGGCGGTGGAGGTGAGGAGGGCGGTGGAGGTGGCGAGGACGGTGGAGGCGTTGAGGGCGTGTGAGGTGGTGACGGCAGTGGAAGCGGCGGGGGCTTGGGAGGCGACGAGGGTGGTGGAGGTGGCGAGGGGGTGGAGGCGGCGCGGGCGGTGGAGGTGGTGGGGGCTTGGGAGGCTTGGGAGCGGTAGAGGCAACTAGTGCGTGGAGGCGGTGGAGGCTTGAGGCGACTAGGGCGGTGGAGATGGCGAGGGCGGTGGAAGCGTTGAGTGCGTTGGAGGTGGTGATGGCAGTGGAGGCGACGAGGGCGGCGGAGGCGGCGAGGGCGGTAGAGGAGATGAGGGCGGTGGAGGTGGCAAGGGCGGTGGAGGCGTTGAGAGCGTTGGAAGTGGTGATGGCGGTGGAGGTGACGAGTTCGGTGGAGGTGTCAGTGGCGGTGGAGACGTTGGGGACGGCGGCGTCGATGAGGGCGGTGGAAGTAGCGAGGGTGGTGGAGGCGGCGGGTACGGTGACGGCGACGAGGGCGATGGAGGCAGCAGAGCCGGGGAGTGATGAGGCGGTGGCGGCGCGAGGGCGGTGGAGGCAGTAGGGAAGCAGTGGCGCTGAAGGCGGTGGAGGCGGCAGAGGCGGCGGAGGTGACGACGGCGGTGCCAGAAGGGGTGACAGCCGCAGGAGCGCGGGCGATGGTGGTCGGGGTGGGCGCAGTGGGCAGGGCAGAGGCGGTGGGGATGGTGGCGCGACGTCCGGCGGCTCGCTACGCGACGCATCGTCCGCTTCCCACCCTTTCCAACCCCCGCCATCCCCTCACTTGCCTCGTTCAATTACTCTAAGAGCTGCTAATGATACGGTTCTGCCTGGATTAAAGTTCAATATTCCTATGTCAAAGCTGAAATGATTCAGTGGGGAGAGTTCGGGGAAATTATCGGTGCAAAAAATCGAAATCGGCTCTCGGATGTTTATCGACTAATGTTCAGAGGTACAATTTTCAACGGAGTTGAAGGGACGGAGTTGCTGAAAGGTTGTTAAAAATAAGATATGCGAAAAGATATTTTGTGGGCCAGGCGGTCACGATACGCGTAATGTTAAACACATAATGTATTACTGTTGGTATTACTACCTGTTAAACCCGTGAGAAAATTCCACACTTCGTACATAATTATTTTAAATATGAAAATAAATTCATTCTGGTACCCAACTTCGAACAGCCGGCTTTGAACTACGTTTCACATCATGTAGGTGCGGTCCTATGAGAGGATTAATATTATCATATAACTAAGCGTTTATTAACGAAGAGAAATACTTGGACAGATGCGATTAAATCGTTAAGAATATCAAATAACTAAATAATTGAAATAAATTATGAGATTGTGCGCAAGTTTAATCTTCTATGTAACGAAGTGGAAGTATCCTGAAGAGCGAAATTTTCGAAATGATAATTGAAAGATCAAACAAAGCTTCATTGTAGATTATGACATAAGAAACAAATCACATCCCATTACGGTTGTATGAAAACACAGCCCTATATCAGTTTTTGAGTTATGAAAGATGATCAAGGGAGTTGGAGAGTAACACGTGTTGTCGATATAATGTGTGTGCATATGATAATTTCTTTACAATATAATCTCCAAAAATTCACATTTTTACCTTAAACCAATTGAATTTAAAAAAACGTTAAATTAATTTTTTGTGAGAACGGGTAATTTTCTCACCACCAGAGCATATTTACATGTTCTGATGACGTCTCATTAAACGTAGACAAATCACCATTCCCTTGTGTGTTACATATCCAATGATTTTTACTACTATTATTAACATTAATATTATTACTATTATTATTATTATTATTATTATTATTATTATTATTATCACAGATTTATCGAAAGGGATGCGTTCACCTCACATGTAATACGTATGTAAAGACTATAGTAGAATGAATCATCCGCCCACAAAATGTAATATTTTGTTCCAGAAAATATTCCTGTGAAAATACTCCCTGCAGAAGCGAAAAATGCTGCTTTACCAAATGTATTAATATTCTGTACTTTGGACGAGTTTGATTCGATTCCAAAGTCAAAAGAAGGAAAGTACTGAGATTCGCAGGAAGAAAATAGAACTTTAAATGCATGTTCTAGGTGTAATTCGTCGCAGTTGGTTTCAAAATGGAAGTGATAATGAAGTGCGACATCTGGAGATGAAATTCCAGCTCCATTAGTCAAAATGTTGGGCTAATTACTATTAAATGTTAATTACTATTAAATGCGTTCCTGTTCTAAATATATAATTATATTCAAAGTAGTATTGTATTGAAGTGTGGTGAAGTGTTGTGCAGTGTACTGCAGTATAGAAGTAGAAAGAAAAGTGAATTTCAAATGTTGTGAAGTGAAGTGAAAGTGAAGTGAAGTGTAATTAAAAAGTCGTGTAATCTTGTATTTAATAGTTTTAGTATTTAATAGTTTCAAATAACTGTGCAGGTCAACCATAAAATGTGGTTATGGCTATTATTGTTAGCATATTATTATTATTATTATTATTATTATTATTATTATTATTATTATTATTATTATTATTATTATTATTATTATTATTATTATTATTATTATTATTATTATACATTGTTTTTCTCGGTATTCACCGGATTTTTATTTGACTTTGTGTCGGGTTAATAACCAAGACACAGGTCAATTCATGTTTCGTCGCAATTTAGGAATTTTCGAACAATCCTGCATGTGTTTAAGATGATCGATTTTTGCATAATTTTATAGGTATATTATTATTATTATATTATGATTATTATTATTACTATTATTATTATTATTATTATTATTATTATTATTAGTAGTAGTAGTAGTAGTAGTAGTAGTAGTAGTAGTAGTAGTAGTAGTAGTATGTCTTTAAATAATGTAAAGTTAATATTAGTAATATGTAAATTGTAGAGTTCTGCCACCAGGTTGTATATACCTACCTGCAGAATAATAAATATCTGTCTAAAAGGAATGAACTAAAGGGTCTGGTACAGGGACGTGAGGGCGCGGAAATCATGATCTCGTAATTAGAATGGGGGGGGGGAACTAAGGCACAGTCAGACGCTGTCCGATAGCGCGCGACCGCAGCAGCCTGATGTTCTGGAGGGGAGGGGAGACGGGCAGATGGCGATGAGCGGGGTGCGACGGTTGCAGAGGCCGCGATGGAGGTTGAGACGGCTGAGCAGTTGCAAGTGGCGAAGGCGGGAGATGACGGGGACGACAGAAGACAGGATGCGTCGGCCAATGACGGGAGACGATGGGGCAGACGGGAAATGACAGGAGACGATGGGGCAGACGAGAGAGACGAGGGCGACGAGAGAGACGAGTGCGACGAGAGAGACGAGTGCAACGAGAGATAATGGGAGACGACGGGGATGGCGAAAGATGATGAGAGACAGTGGGTGGCGGCGACGAGAGATGACGGGATAGGACGTGAGAAACGAGAGATGACAGGAGACGACGGCAGCGATGAGAGATGACAGGAGACGAAGGGGGCAACGAGAGATGATGGCACACAACAGGAGTCACGAGAGATCACGGGGGGCGATGACAGATTACGGGGGGCGACGAGATATGACGGGAGAGGACGTGGGCAGCGAGAGATGGCAGCAGACGACGGCAGCGATGATATATGACAGAAGATGACAGGGGGCAACGAGAGATGACGGGACACAATAGGAGCGACGAGAGACGGGGACGACGCGAGATGACGGGTAGTGACGGGGCGAAGAGAGATGATGGAAAACGACGGGAGCGACGAGAGATGGCGGGAGACGAAGGTGGCGGCGAGAGATGTCGGGAAATTAAGAGGGCGGCGACAGATGTCGGGAGACGATGGCAGTGACGAGAGATGACGGGTGAAGACTTGGACTAAGAGACATGACGAAACAACGGCAGTGACGAGATGATGACGAGAGACGACAGGGGGCAACAAGAGGGGACGGGAGGTCACGGGGACGACGACAGATGACGGGAGGCGATTGGGAGCGACGAAAGATAGCGGGGGACGATGGCGGCGACGAGAGTTCACGAAAGACGACTTGGGCGACGTAGGCAACGGAGGCAGAAGAAGCAATGGTACAATGAATGACAGAGAGAGAAAGAGAGAGAGAAAGAGAGAGAGAGAGAGAGAGAGAGAGAGAGAGAGAGAGAGAGAGGGAAGTGACCCGACAGAGAGAACATAGGTCGCAGAACGCGCAGCTTGAGCGCAGCTGCTTCCCCGCCCACTTTGGCCCCGCACGCCGCCTGCCTCCGCCAAAGGGCTCCGAGTGCCGGTGCTTGGAAGCCCAAACGTTCGTCACGTACCCCTCGGGCGCCCTCCGGCGACGCCCTTTGGTGCGATAGACTAAGCGGACTGACCTCAGCAGAAGATCGCGAGATATCCTACAACGATGGATGCGAGCTCACAGACCCACCACACTTTCCTTTAAAAAAATCACCATCATGTTTTCATTTAGCAGAATAACTGTATACTTCTGCTCTTTAAAGAGAATTCTTATGATAAAATTCATTTTTACATCAGTTAAGCATGAACTATCATAAATAGAAAAATTAGGTGCAGTGTTCATATTTCTATCAATTGACGAAGATGAAGTCTGAACGTGATATATATTTTATATTTCAGTTCAACACGTCTTCATATCTAACATACGTTCGCAACTATGATGGTCAATTCAACCGCTTGTTTCCGTCGACATAAAACACATTTTACGTCTTGTAATTCGCCAGATATCAAGAACTACCTTGAAAAAGAAGTTATTAAACACCTAACAGGTGAATACAAGTATATTTCAATAAGTGAAAGAACAAGCAATGCCAATAAATAATAAAGACAGTCTTGCCCATGGCAGAGATTTTTATTTTCTCCCCTTTTTTTCAAAACGCACGAGCATGCAAGTCAGAGATTCTTTCAAGGGACCAAACAAAGAAAACGTTCTCGCGAGGCAAGCACAATGCCCCGTGTAAAAGGGCAGCATTGTCGAGAAGGCGCAGCGGGCGCGAAGAACGCGCCGGCCAGCGAAAGCGGCCCATCGTGAAGTGGCATCATTCTGTTCTTGGGCGAGACGAGCGCGCGGAGTTCCGAGAAACAAGGGATGGGCTAGGCATCAAGCTGCGTCAAGATGAAGAAACCCCCGCCGCAGAATCCCGGAGGCGAATAAAACCGGATTAAATACAACGCCTGCGTTTAGATAACAAGAGAGAGAGAGAGAGAGAGAGGGAGGGAGTGAGAGGGAGGGGAGACAGAGACGGTGAGAGACAGAGGGTGAGAGACAGAGGGTGAGAGACAGAGGGTGAGAGACAGAGGGTGAGAGACAGAGGGTGAGAGACAGAGGGTGAGAGACAGAGGGTGAGAGACAGAGGGTGAGAGACAGAGGGTGAGAGACAGAGGGTGAGAGACAGAGGGTGAGAGACAGGGGTGAGAGACAGAGGGTGAGAGACAGAGGGTGAGAGACAGAGGGTGAGAGATGGAGGATGAGATACAGAGGGTGAGAGACAGAGGGTGAGAGACAAAGGGTGAGAGACAGAGAGCGAGCGAGCGAGCGAGATAGATAGATAGATAGATAGATAGATAGACAGATAGATAGATAGATAGATAGATAGATAGAGATAGAGATAGATAGATAGATAGATAGATAGATAGATAGATAGAGAGAGAGAGAGAGAGAGAGAGAGAGAGAGAGAGAGAGAGAGAGAAAGCAAAATTGTAATCGTACCATCTTTTCACCCAATCCTACTATCAAAATACTACTAATTTGACACATGGATTCATGCAATTAAAATTGTAGCTCTGTGCGATGTAAATAACTAAACCAACCCGCAAGAAAATGAAATTCTAATAGTTTTAGGCCCACATTCGAATATTCTTACCTGCAGGAAGAATTGGATTTGGAGTTCGGAGAATTAACAGAGATGAAACAAAGGAATGTCTTCTCCATGGGGTCTGACTGTGCATCTCGAATCCGACGTCACGTTAGTTTTTAATTCGAAATCTCATGCCATCTCGCACCAAATAACTCATGAACAAGCCCCAGTGCGACAGAAGTTAATAAATAAATAAAATCAGTGAATCGAAAAAACGAATTGGAAAATATTACTCTCTGTGGACCACGTAGCAAAAGCCAACACCCCGAATTCAAACTCGTGATTTCCCGCGCGCAATTTTCCACAACGCCCTCGGTGCTTCCTCAGCGGAAACATTTCGAACATTGGTTGCATAAATTGACACGTGGGACCACCTCGTCTCCCGCTGTCTACTATATGTCACTAGTAGTTTTGGCCCAGGCCCACATAAATGTATAAACATATATATTAGGCTTATATATAAGTCAAGTGAAGTTTCCCGATATCTTTATATTACAGTTGTACACCCGTGGATTGCAGTTTTTTAAAAATACTTTATTCGCTTGAGTTACAGAGGGGCAGCACATTGGGTGAGCTCCTTGGCCAGAAAATCAAGATCTCCATAACCAAACTCGCCCCTATGCCACATATGGATACGTATGATGATGATGATAGCGTTATTAGATAGGTTGTAACAATAATGTAATAATCATGAATAATAAATAGGTGAAACGATAAGTACATAGAAACTGGAATACCTTCAAATACCATTTCGCGAATTACATTTATTCCTCCCAATTTCATACTCATCGACCGTGGTATGAACCTCGCTAATCCAGATCTGAAAAGCTAACTCTGAATGCTAAACTACGACACGCCTCATCACATTTCTGCCGATGTTCGTCATAGAAATGCTCATCTATCAGACCACTTCAAAAATACCACCTTCTTTGTCTTCTACAGCTGACATCGAGTATAAATTTCTGATCAATCAATGAAAAATTGGTGACGGCCAAAGTGGGTTCGCGCATTTATCATCATTTTATCACGCACATCTACTTACCTATTCATTTCTGCAACCTCAAAATACTCCGTACGACGATAGTACAGAAAACACAAAAGTTCAACAATTATTTACTAAAAAACTAAGAATTCATTCGAAATACTCACATTCCTAAGGTCTGTGTCACACGAGCGTTGCGTTGACGCGCGTCATAGATTGACACTGCATCTTACGTGGAACGGCCAAAGCGCTTGTGTGACGTTTCGCATAAGACAGTGTTGTTCTATAACGTGCATTACTTAACGTGCGTAAACGCAACACTTGTGTACAGGAAGCTTGAGTTCGCGTTCGACGCCCGAAAGAGCAACCCGACCTTTGAAAACACGCTCTGGAACACACCTGCGGCGCGGTTGGCGCTCGGCGGGGAGCGAGGCGGGGAGCGAGGCGGGGAGCGAGGCGGGGAGCGAGGCGGGGAGCGAGGCGGGGAGCGAGGCGGGGAGCGAGGCGGGGAGCGAGGCGGGGAGCGCGGCGGGGAAAACTGGGTCAGGTGTAATTTTTGTTGAAGTCTGCGAATTTTCAAAAACAAAAAATTATAAATAATGCGCAAATGTTTGTGCTGACGTAGTGTCATTATGTAGTTCTCTTCGATGCACAATGACTTGTAAATATAAATGAATGTCATTTGGGAAACATACTGGACTAAGTCGCGCCTGAGGTAGGCTTCCCGCCAGACACAGCTGTATGTCGCGTCTCTGTAGAGCGTTGCGCCTGCAAACAAGAGCTTCGGACGATGGTCATGCTTTTTCTGGATGGAATTGACTGAAATTAAAATTTGACATTTTTCATTTTCGGTACTGGTAAAATTATTTCTTCCCTTAAAGCATTCATAAGCATTAACGTCTGGTGGGTGGAATGTGCCGGCTGTTCTCAATTAACAGTTACCTCTAAAGAACTGTCGCTCCTCCCTGGAGAGTTCTTGAGAAGAAATACACAAGAGATTGTTTGCATTATCCAGAAGACGTTGGTTAAGACAGTAGCAAAGTTGAGACACTAAGACAGAGAAGCTAATTTCTCTGTATAAGGAGCTTCCAGTACAGAGATCATTGTGCATCTTTGTGTATTATCTAATATCAACTGTGCATAATGCAGGGTTTAATAGCAGATATGGATCCTCTTCGTGTTCCAAGATCTAAGACCCTGTGTATAGAACACGTGATAATGTAAAACATTGACAATATTCGTCTAAATGAAAGACCTCTAAGCCTTCTCTGGTGGTTTATTTTCACTTTTTTTCTGAGTATATTAATATATTTGAAACTGGAATTAATTTCAAGATGAATGTATATTGTGACTCATAATTCTCCTGTTCTGTCAAGATGACCCTTGGCCGAGAGAAGTAGGGTTCTAGGCTAAGCCGAATGCATTGGGACTCTTTCTAATTCAAATTCAGTTGATAAAGTGTTTTCAGTGCAGAAACAGCTCTGAAAACTTTATTTACAAGAGACGTGAGATCCACTATTAACACGATGTGATATGGTAGAGCGTAGAACAAGTAGAGCGTAGACAGTGACATAGTCGCAAGTCTACCTCTCTTGATACAAATAATCCGAAACCCTTAATAATTTCTACATAAATAGACGTAAACGCTTACTCCATGAAATATTCGGTACTTTCAATGATGGTCAGTTACAGAAGCGACAACCAATTTGCTTCACTATATACCAGACTGAATTAACGAGAATTCTTTTACGCTTTTCACATCCTAAATGTTTTCCCTGGATTTCAAACACACTGTGATCTTCCATCAATCCGTAAAAGAAGCATATGAAGGGTTGACAGCTGGAGGTTGTTAGGCTAGCGATTAAGTTAAAAGTGAGAGGTGATCGCGATAGAAGCGGATAGTCAACGGTAGTTCCGTATGAGGTGTAGAGTAGGAAGAATAAGTGCTGATCGAACGTTTAATTTAGGATTAACAAATTTAGGATTAAGAAATGACAATCTGATTACTATGATCGTAAGAATTTATCAAAGGCTGGAAAGGCAGTTAGTAAATTAATTCTTAGTGTTTCATCACTGTATGTATATTAAATAAATTCGTTTCTTCTAGAGATATTTCTGAACAATTTAGAAAAATTTGGATAAACAAAATAGTTCCAGTGCATTCGTTGAGAAAAATCTAATGAGCTGTTCATCATCTATGTGAGTACTTTAAATCCTCAAAACGCGATTTAGTGGCCAAAATCTCTCCCAAACACGTTTTTGTTGAGAAATCACATGGAATGCTCTGGACGAATCATGAAAAAAATAGTGAATTTCCCATCAGTACACCGCGAAGTAGTGGCATGGAGACTTTTATTACAATAGCCTTGTCCTATATACCCTTTTCGCTCTATTTAACATATTACCGCAACTTCAAATCAATATCATCCCTATCTGATGGGAAAAAATTAACAGAAGGGAAGAAAGGAACAGAAAGAAGGGAAGAAACACAGAAGGGAAAAAATTAAAAAAGTTACAGGCAAAAGAAATTAGGCAAATTAGTCTCATTATAGGATTTTGAAAGTAAAATAGGCATAAATAGGCAATTATTAATTAGGTTATTTTAGGCTCTATAAAACTGACAGGTTTTAGTTCAAATAATCCTAAAATTTATACATGAAACTTCATTTAGCACAAGGTACTCAAGACAAAAAAAGGTTTTTACCTAAATATCCGCGGTCTAGTCATAGGAGAAACTAATTCTCACAAGTAAGGCTTTCTGAAGAAAACTACCATCTATTAAACCTGCGCCGTTTCCTCACAGGCAGTTTCCGCAACCAGGAAACGCCACGCACCCACGGCTGTCACGAACAATTCATGGCAGCCCCATTCAGCACGCCTCTCCATCATGCCGGTTAGTAGGGGCATATCCGAAAGCATTTCCATTGCTCGGCCCTCGTCGCCAGACCGCAATCTTGCCCGTCCGCGGCGCGGCGCAGCAAAGCACAGTAGTACTTCCAGGGCTGCGTGCGGCTCTGTCGCCACCGCCGGCCGACCTTTCAGCGCGCATAATTTACTCCGAGCGGAGGCGCGGCCACGCGATTTCGGGTCACGCAGCGTGCACCGGCCCGAGCAGAGCGGAGAGGGGGGGGCAGAGCCGAGAAAGCCCCTCCGCCGGGCTTGATAAGGCGGCGGGGCTGCCGGGTGCTCAAAAATCGCCTCCGGCTGCGCCCGCGAATTCGGCACTGGCCGAAGGCTGGCGCTCTGAAGACAACGCCCACTTTTTTCTTCGGGGTGGATGGTGACCGCCTTGTCGTTGCCTACCCCTCGCTATAATATTCGGTTGCTTGTTTTCTTTTGTCACTTATCTTTCTTTTGATTTTCTTTTTCTTCTTCTTCTTCATCTTCATCTTCTTCATCATAAGCTTCTTCTTCATCTTCTTCTTCTTCATCTTCTTCTTCTTCTTCATCTTCTTCATCTTCTTCTTCTTCTTCTTCTTCATCTTCATCTTCTTCTTCTTCTTCTTCTTCTTCTACACTTCAAGAGAAAGTACAAGTCCCTGTTTCAGCTGGCACATTGTTTTTTGGCAATTGCTATCTTTTCCTATTTTTACTGTTAGAAATTGGCTCTCTTGTGACATACGTTTAACAGAGCATTCTTTTAATGCTTAGTAAAAGGGTAATTCTATTGACGTACATCCTTTGCGTGTGCTGTTTCCTCGAATCTCTGTAATACTCGTTTTTAAGCGAGGTTATAAACGTCCAGATATTAAGGATACACTTTCTTTATGAGGTCATATGTAGGGCAACATGTAATATTTTCTGAAGAATTTCATTTCAACTACTTGGATTTTCATTTTGTTTCTCTGTTTACTCATTTAAGAATCAGTACAAAATAAAAGTACAGGGGGAGCCATCGTATTGTAAAATTTCATTTCTATGTTTTTCATTCTTTATTAAAAAAGGGCTATATTTACTGTCTCACATGGTGATTGTGATCTATTGGTTTTATGATCAATATCTTATTGATCATAAAACCAATCTTGTTTAGCATGTGCGGTAATTAAAATTAAAAACCTGTGCTACTTTATCACCATCGACCAATTTCAAGAGGATGAGTTGATTTTCATTGTGAGTAACGAATTTCGTCTTTCTTTTCAGGTTTCAGCGATTTTATTCCTGATATCAAAGTTTATGAATTTTCTTTACTTCCTTGCACTCTTTCTTCAATTTCTTCTACTGTTACTTTTCACAATCATATTAAGTAAGATTCAGCAAATATACGTTATTAGAGTGTGCAAAAATTACATATCCGATAACTCTTAAGCGGCACACAAATGTCTCTTGGTTAACTCGAAGAAATTAACAATTTTCTTTTTAAAGGCCTCACAAATAGTACTCCTCACAACCTCAGGAACATGAGCAGTACTCCTCCCGGGCTGAGTGTATTTTCGAAGAGCGGAAACTCTTCAGCAGCCGCCTCGTTCTTGCGTACACAATCTCGCTGAATACGTACACTACCTAATTACCAAACAAACTGAAGTTTTCCTTAAATGCGGTCCTAAAAGAAGACAGTGAACTAAAATCCACTTCCGGTCGTTCTTCCAAACTCGTCTTCAGAGATGTCACACCACACCAAGTTCTTCATCGTTCTTTGTACAGGATTCTGAGCATCGAACCGATTTCTCAGCTGAATAGGTTATCAAAAAAACCCACATCGGAAAATCATACTTATGTCTGATAAGCAAACCTTGTCAATCTTCCAAATTTAAGATCCCGATATTTTCTCAACCAGAGAATGACGCTAGCGATAGATAAATACCATCTTGGCCGTTGGATCGGTTCGCAGTAGTGAATGTAAGAATCTTGAGATTAGTAAGAGACTAAACAACAAACAATTCTTACCACTATTCACAGAACTCTGCTTCAGAAATCCTAAAGCGTTGATATTCGATTCTACAACTTCTCTAAGTAAGTTGTCGAGAAGGAATATTAATTAGTCCCAAACGCTTTTAATTTATCGGCTCAGATTCAAGCGTTTTCTCTTGTTAAGCTGAACAAACTGATCCCTCGAATAGTCTGAGAACGAAGACCATCAACGGTTTTCGTTTTTTCAACTTCCATCGCCGAAGTGCGCGCAGAAAAGTAGTCCGAGTTTACAATTCTGTTCGTTCGTAGGACGCTTTACGATATGCGTATCGGGATGACGGGGGCTGAGTGACAGAGCTAAATGACCCCTTCACTGACTGCTCTTCACGTTAATGAGCGTGCATCAACGATCCAGGGATCGACTCCCGTGTCGCCCTTAACATGGATTTCTGGCAGTACGAGCTTCGTTTAAAAAGAGCCAGGCCCTCAGGCCCTAGTGCAGACATTTCCTTTGATTCCTGTGCAATCACTAGTGGATTCTTTTATAAGTCACTTTTATTTATTTGGGCCACAAAACTGAAATTAGTTCAATCATTTTTAGAACTCATTCTAATTAAAGTTACTTTTCTCTTTTAGCAGGACTAACTTTTAAAAGGAAAAAGAAGCGTTCCCCTAATAGTATACTGATATATCCTTTCGACGTCATATTTATCCAGTTAAAGTTCTACGAAAAATATATTATCCAAAATACAATTTTAAAAACAAATTTGTCTTCTATTAAAATTAATAATCTGTCATCATTTTGCACATCCCGAAGTAAGTAAACTTTCCCTTTAAAGTTGCCCAGAAATTCTCTCTACAATTCAACATTTTAAACTGAAAAGTCTACGAGATTATTTTTATGATAAACTTCGTTTTTAATACAATGAACCCTTCTTCTCACTTCAACAGAAATAATTTTTATTTTATAGAAATAACAGACGCAATCTCATCACACGAACTGGTTGTGAATGCATTGTTACGTCTAATTTATTTTGAGAACATCATGGCTTTTACATAAAATAAAATTTAATATGTTAAATTACGTTGTCTTTCCACTCAACATGTTAGTTTACTAGACCGATCTCAAAATAGTTATTTATGTACCAAAGGCGTTATAATGGTTCCAATGATTGACCGGCGACACAAAGTCCTAGGACCTTATGCCCGACATTTTTAGAACCAGTAAACGCCCTTCATACAAACATGATTTTATTTTTACGCAATTCTCATGATTCAGATTGACTTATTTACTAATTAACTGGTGGTTAATTTGACTCGGTTTGTCTATTTATAATCCTCTCTATAAGAGAACATGTAGCACCATTCAACTCTTTTCATATTTCCCCCATAACAACGATCCTCTCCATCCAGATAAGTTATGCAGTGTACATCAAACTTCGTATCGAAGGCAATAACACGCAATAACGTGTCAGTAAAAAATAGTTCATTTTCTTCCCAAAGAGGTGCGCCAGACCCGCCTCTACTCTGGCAATCGGTTGACGGCTGTGGCGGGGGGGGGGGGACGCAGCTTCTTCTAGATCCGCGCGCCAGCCCCGGGATTCGCTGAGCGGATAAACAAATCGAAGCTCTTCAACAGAGGACCTCTCGTAGAGAGCGCGAGCTGATTCAATAAAGGCCGGCAGACGAGCGTCTGGCAAAGGGTTGAGAAGAAGGTGGTCTCCATTTAAAACGCTGCAGATGCTACGTACGACGACCCACGAAGATGACCAACATGTGTTTTGAAAAAAAGTTTTACACGTTTAATGCATTGGATAACAAGTCCATGAAGTTTGTTTAGGACAATCTTGCTTATATTTTTCGACAAAAGTAACTAGATTTTTTGAAGAGTAGTAAGTAACAGAACAAACAATAATGTAAAACTTACGGCGATAAAAATTACTTTAGACACATACACAAAATAATAATTTATAAGTACATTTTGGGCACATTATTAGATTTTGTTACTTGCGACAAATTAAAAAAAAACTACGCAGTCACATAGTATCAGTTACATACAGAAGATATAAACAGATTTTACCATGAATTTATTATTTACATCAAATGAAAGAAAGCGTACAGAAAATTTAATAAATATATTCATGTGTAATAGATTTCATAATACAGAATTTTATATCATCATTGGTTTCTTAACACACAAATCAAATCTCCAAGTTCAGAAACCTCTGATTCTTTTGTGTTCTGACATCAAAGAGATTTATGGAAAGGAATGGAACTGCTAACTCTGATCAAAGGGTTGGAAACTTAAGCCTATCTCTGACATTGGGAAAGGAAAAAGAAAGGAAAGACACGCACGAGATTAACCACTAGGAGAACGTATACTAGGAAACGAGAGGGCTATAAAATTCTATATTGATAACATAGTACAGTCATACCAGCAAAGAGAAGACTAGTGCGTAATTCGGCAGTGAAGAATAAATATACCCAAGCGCAGTGGGCCAGCAATTCCTAAGAAACGGCAACAGCAAAACTGTCGACCGAGAATCTCTATTGGAAGTAGTATTCGCGAGAAACAAATCTCTAGAGAACATGGAAGCACGTGATAAACAACGAATGTGACTAGGAGAGCGATATGGTCACTCGAAGGCAGATGATTGCATGCTAGGGTATCGGTCTAGAAAATGTATCTAGGGCAGCCACTCTGCAGTAAGAGGAGTTGGAGAGATACTGCTATTCAACAAAAGTGACATAACAACTGTACCAGAGAAGTCACAGCCACTAAACGCGTCAACAAAACAAGCGACAGCGACTATGTTCCGCTACGTAAACATTCAGTGTCTCTGGGATCGGCGTGGAACAACATCTCGCGATGACAAGAGCCGTCAAAGGAACGACGCGTTCACAAGGCGAGAAAATACACAGTGTCCAACGACGGGACACTCCCACCACGTGGCGTACCCAACGGCAGCGTGACTTTTTTTAAAAGAAAGTTTTTATTATCCTTGTTCGACATTATTGTGTCTTTCAAGGGTTTTTATGATACATAGTATATACAATTTTGTTTTAAATACATTTCATCATACATGAAAAATGCTTGAAGACAATAATATTTACAATATAAGACAATAACAACTAAGGATACGCAGAAAGGGTCCTTCAGAAAAATGCATACAATATTTGGATTAAAAAACATAAATATTTAATTTAGAAATGTTGGAACCTGCTTTACAGCTAATTAAGGAGGATGTAGTAGGTCTTAAGAATATCTTGATTTTATTCGTGGAAAAACGATTGGCTGATTTACCTAGTGTACAAAGGAGTGGCTGGGCAAGATGAAAGAGAAGAGTAGAAATTAGAAGAAAGTTTTAAAATCCAAGTTTTCAGAGGTTCTATAGATAATTCTTTAAAAATTTGATCATTTCTGATATACCATGGAGCTTTTAAAACATTGGCGGCGTGACCTTGCCTGGTATACGTGCGAAAAACAGGCACCGCCGTCCGGACCTGAGAGCTCGCGAGACGAGGGCGAAGTCCGTCAACACACAGACTCTCAATGGTCAGGTCGCAATATTCCTGCAGAGTGAAAGGCACGAAGCTGAATGGCTTCTAATATTCACTCTAACTCGAGCTTAGGGGGTACGAGACGATTGCACCTGCCTACCAACCGTTCTTCAATCCGACGAGGGGGATGATCATTGACAGGAACAGGCAACCCCCCACCCAACTGACAACGCCTCTCATGGATACTACAATACCCGATGTATTTCTAATGCCACCACGTCGGAGTACATCGGGTAGATTACCCGGTGCACACCACGACAGGGTGAGTATGCATGAGAATGCGGCTCCAGTAGGGCTGGTTGCTAGACGCACATGGCTGGCAGGTTGCGGCGCAAGAGAGACGAAGAACAGGCTGTTTTCTTTGACGATGTGTGAACGCGATGGCGTACAGAGTGGGAGCAGATCAGCAGATAGAGTGAAGAGCGTCAGATGAGTTACGGTCAGAGAGAGAATTCATCAACAGGTGTTGGATGGTTCTAGCGAGAAGCGAGCAGACTCCAGGCCGCATGGCACAAAAGTCACAATTTACTGACGACGTCACGCTGACAAAGATAGCCAGCGAGAAACAAATACTATAGGTCGAAGGAGTGAAGAAAAATACATTGCGAGCACTTGTTCGAACAAGTGGTGACCCAGGACAGTGCGGGCTGCTGCCAGATCCACAGGCGACGCTTCGCGAGATGGGTGCACCGTCCGTTCGCACACTCGTCCACTGTCCCAAAGTTAGGTGACCTAGTGGGTGGGCGAGTTAGTGGAAGAGTTGGAGGCGAGATGGGAGCGTGATGATGGACGAGTTGTCGGGCGAGTGAGTGGGAAAATTGGCGAGCGAGTTGGCGGACGAATTGGTGGGCGAGCTGGCGGGCAAAATGGCGGACGAGCTGGCGAGCGAGTTGGTGCGCGAGATGAGGATGAGGTGGGGGTGAGATGTGGGCGAAATGAGAGCGAGTTGTCGAGCGAGTTGTCGGGCGAGTTGTTGAGCGAGTTGTCATGCGAGGATGGGTGAGTTGGCGGTCGAGTTGGCGGTCGAGTTGGCGGTCGAGTTGGCGGTCGAGTTGGCGGTCGAGTTGGCGGTCGAGTTGGCGGTCGAGTTGGCGGTCGAGTTGGCGGTCGAGTTGGCGGTCGAGTTGGCGGTCGTGAGTTGGCGGTCGAGTTGGCGGTCGAGTTTGGCGGTCGAGTTGGCGGTCGAGTTGGCGAGTTGGCGGTCGAGTTGGCGGTCGAGTTGGCGAGTCGAGTTGGGTCGAGTTGGCCGAGTTGGCGGTCGAGTTGGCGGTCGAGTTGGGCGGTCGAGTTGGCGGTCGAGTTGGCGGTCGAGTTGGCGGTCGAGTTGGCGGTCGAGTTGGCGGTCGAGTTACGGTCGAGTTGGCGGTCGAGTTGGCGGTCGAGTTGGCGGTCGAGTTGGCGGTCGAGTTGGCGGTCGAGTTGGCGGTCGAGTTGGCGGTCGAGTGCCGGCAGTTCGGTGGCGGTCGGATTGGCGGCGAGTTGGCGTGCGAGTTGGCGTGCGAGTTGGCGTGCGAGTTGGCGTGGCGAGTTGGCGCGAGTTGGCGTGCGAGTTGGCGTGCGAGTTGGCGTGCGAGTTGGCGTGCGAGTTGGCGTGCGAGTTGGCGCGAGTTGGCGTGCGAGTTGGCGTGCGAGTTGGCGTGCGAGTTGGCGTGCGAGTTGGCGTGCGAGTTGGCGTGCGAGTTGGCGCGAGTTGGCGAGTTGGCGGGTGAGTTGGCGGGCGAGTTGGCGGGCGAGTTGGCGGGCGAGTTGGCGGGCGAGTTGGCGTGCGAGTTGGCGTGCGAGTTGGCGTGCGAGTTGACGAGCGAGTTGACGAGCGAGTTGACGTGCGAGTTGACGTGCGACTTGGCGTGCGAGTTGGCAGGCACATTGAGTGGCGGACGGATTTTCGGTCGGTCTGTCGGTCGGGCGTGCTGGCGAGCGAGCGGTCGAGCGGTCGAGCGGTCGAGCGATCGAGTGGGCGGACGGGCAGGCGAGCGGGCGGGCGGGAGTTCCGCGGGTCGTAAGCGCGGCGCTCCATAACTCTCGACTTCTGCGGGAGCCGGCGCGGAACTGCCGGCCGAGGAGAAACGTTCACGCGCGCGCTGCTTTACGTCCGAATCAGACGCCGTAAATCTCGCGGCGCACGTGGCGCGCCGCCCACGCCGATAACGTAAAAGACTTCCGGCGGCGCCAACGCGGAGTGGAAGAACACGGTATGGGCTGGCGTCACGATGAGGGAACTTAAAACAGACTTCGGGACGTATCGGTCACAACTCGCAAATAGTGTGCGTGCAGATACAGGTTCGGATATATTCGCTATCGTTATAAGAATACGAACCGATCTTAATAGCGCAGATAGCTGTGGTGGAAGCGTGTAGTAGGGTTGTGGCAGCAATATCGAGTTAGATATTCTACTTTTCAACCACAATACCGTAAGAAGAGTCAAGGCACACCTATCTAAGCGAGACCTATCTACATAAACATTCATTGTGTCATAATTTTCGAGGAAAGCACAGCATTAATTCTCTGTGACGGTCACAAACATCTCCCTCGGAAACAGTATTTCCCAACTCGTATGTGAGAGTTCCCGCGACTTATGTTGACGCTTTAAAAATTGGAATCTACACTATTATTAACGAAATTTGTAAGGACGAAAACAGTGACATTAGCTTTTATCGAATTATTCTTTTTTATTCTTCTTTCCGCAAAGAAAATCAACGTTCAAAGTGTTGCAACAAAGTTATTCCAAGAGAATATACGAATAAAGTCATTGTATATGTCATCATCAAAGAAAGGGAGTGAACATGGCTAGGTTCACGAACATGTAACCAAGCTCCGGTACTACTGCAATATAAATAAAGAATATTAATATTTTAAATGCCCATTCTGAGTATGAAATGTTCCGGGTCATGAACTGTTGTGTGCAACAGGTAACGAATAATAACTGGACATAAAATTGGCACTGGCATTGATTTTATTAATTTTATTGAGTCAGACACTCGATCGGAATATTTTCTCGTTCAGTGGATAGAGAACGAGTTACGCCCTACTCAAACAGCATGACCAGACCAGGTGTCTGAGCTGTGGACCACAGCAGGCCGTGCGGAGTCGGACACGTGTCTCTCGGCCGCCAGCTTTACACGGCGCGGGGGCGGGGCCGAGAGGTGGGGGTGGGAAGCGTTCAAGGGAGCCATTGTGGCAGTGGAGAGCAGGGTAGTAGCCAGCAGATCGATGCACACGCGCCCCGCGGCGCCGGCCAGAAGCCCGACTTCCTCGCACTCACCCGCAACCACTTAGTGGATTACATGATC
>BLKR01002345.1:179460-203117 GCA_011170035.1 Teleogryllus occipitalis
ATACTAAAATCTAACACAGTGACTATACATTACGTGTCTTTCCTGTCATAATATTAGTTAAAGTAAATCAATAAAATCCGGTGAAAAAGTCAACAGTACCAGCGAGATATCAGCAGATGACGTAGGTGTGGAGAAGTTGGCAAGTTGGCAGAACGGGCGGAGGAGGAAAGGCATAGAAAGCGAAAACACTGCGCGAGTCCCAAAATGCCGCGAAGTGTCGGTGGGGTGTTCATCTGCCCGCTATCACCGCCCCTGCTTCTTTCCCACTCCGAGTCAGCGACCCCGCCCCTTTCGCTAAGTTCCGTGGTTCATGCTCCCCGCGACCGCTTCCGCCGAGTTCCTCTTTCGCGCAGAAATAAATGAACAACGCGCTAAAACGCGGCGCTCGCTTCTCTACGAGCAGAATCTACACGCACAATTCCCCTCTCGAAAACGGGCATTTCGCTTATTTCTGTGAGTTGAGGGAGAATGCCCCAGTTTCTGCTTCGGCGCACGTGTTCCCGAGCGAAACACTACGGTATGAAATCATTTTGCTGAAAATTGAAGACATTTGAGAGAACGCATAGGTTGTTCAGGCCAGGAGAGGAGAAAGCATTTTCATATAGCGATGACAGTTGCATGCCCCCCAGCAATTTAGTTTCTCCGAAATGCTGATCGGGATGGCATGTAAAGTGCAAACATATGAATTATCAGGAAATATCGTTTTTGTTTTCTTTTTATACAGTGAGGTTTTAGCAGTAGCTGTAGATTTCTCTCAGAACCATGTGAAAATTCATTTAATTTCATGAGTGTTCGTTTTATATTTTATCAATTTATTATGGCATTACAGGTTCTGCATCAACTGAATGAAAAGAGATAAGAGAAATGTTCAAATGTATAAAAACTTTTGTTTATGAAGAGCTTTCCAATCATATGATGAGTTTCAATACTTGAAACACATTGCATTTAAAGCACGAATAAAAGATCAAATGGACGTGAAGCAATAACATTGGTACACGAAATTTTGCAATTAATAAAAGAGCAATAACTAGAATAATTATACCTAAAAGAAGTGGACCTCATTTAAGGCGTTCAAATATATTCTTTAGTATTAGTACTTTACTGTGTAAGGTACGTAACTCGTCGGCATCCGAACTTCAAAAAACTCGCCGTTTCCGATTTACTCACGAACGAGCAGGAGAGAAGAACAATCAAACGATACAGAACATTTTCTTATCATTTTTATATAAAAACTGAAGCCTTTACCTAATGTAAATTTTGCAAAATCTGAAGAGATTGTGTTTCTAGAGACACCTAATTTATAAAGATTTCTTAAACATAAAAGATAAGAAAGGGACATTCGTAAGTTATATGATATACTACTCTACTCTATATTCATGCACACTCAATAATCTATGCCATACGAAGGTTTCATTTTTCTACATTGTTGTAAGAAATATGATTACGTAATAGCACGAACTTAGAAAGAAAGATATTTCAGAATGAAATATCTTCATATCAATTCAATATAAAATTACTAGGAAAAGATAAATCAATACAACACGTCGTGGGCTTAGTCAGAAGGTATGTACGAGGAAATTTAATAACAAAATGAAATCGATTCTAATATATTAGAAACAGATAAAATACCTTCTAGGCTTTTCCGTTCTCTTTGAAAATATCAGCGTTAATCCAATAACGAAGGGCTGCTCCCTCGAGGCGAGTCGAAGCGAGACGATATGTGGGCGGGGCGGGGCGGGCAGGAGAGAGGCGGGGCGGGGGAGGGGAGGGGCGGGGCGGGCGGGGAGGGGCGGGCAGGGGCGGCGGGGAGTGAGAGAGGCGGGGCGGGGCGGGGCAGGAGGGGAGGGGAGGGGAGGGGAGGGGCGGGGGAGGGCCCGGGCGGGGCGGGGCGGGGGCGGGGCGGGGAAAGGCCGAGCGGGGCGGGGCGGGGCGGGCAAGCGAAGGGCCGAGCGGGCCCGCAGGGGCTTCAAACCAGGAACCGATCGCCGATCCTCGCGAGGGCCAGCCGCCGCGGGTCAGGGCGCGCGTTCAATTATTAAAGGGCGCCGGCAGCGGGGTAGTGGCGGCTAATGGGCGTCGGTCGGCCGCCCCGTCCGACAGAGGCGGCCACGAGGTGGCGCGCCGCGCCGGGGCAACGCCAGTGGGAGCATCCCGGCCGAATGCTGAAGGGTGGCATGGGCTCAAAAAAAAAATCCGAGAAGAAGAATTAAAATTTCGTTCTAGCGTTGTGTACACGCCGGCTGCTCTGATTGGTAGTTTTCCGTGGTTCTCCCATTAGTATCGAAAGAATGCCGGAGCAGTATCCCAACAAACGGGTCAAGGAGCGCGAGCGATCTTCCCTCTTGTATCCTTGACCTCTCCTCGTTCCTTACACACACACACACACACACACACACACACACACACACACACACACACACACACACACACACACACACACACACACACACACACACACACACCTTGAGAAGATACCTGGAGGGAGAAACATCGTAAGCCGACGTGATGGTCAACACCAGATTTCATGACTTTACGACGAAAGAAAAAAGAACTAGCGAGTATGCGCAGCAGACAGAAGCTTTCGCTCCTCTCATGCGTACGCATAATGTGGATTTTGTAACATATGCTACACGTGCTGATGGTGACTACTCTTCACTCTACCAAAAAAACTTATAGAATGAATATTGCCTACTCACGTTTCTCTGAGCGATTGGGATACCAACACTACAATTAGGATATTTTATATGTTTACGTCTATTTTTATCAACCAAAATATCACCACAGGAAGTTTCACGTGCCCCGGTGTACTTTATACACTTAGAAAAATTTGTTTGAATCTTAATTGAAGAAGACGATCGAGTAGGCGGAAGTTTGTAGAGATGATCGCGTCAACATCACTGCTGACGGCAATGTCGGCGTGGCCTGGAGACATGAAGCCTAGCGAAAAGAGGGATCTGATATAAAGCAAAGTTGAAGTGCCAATAAAACGAAGAAATTACGGAGGGCAAGAGGTGGTGACGGTGGAAACAATCACGCCTCAGGGCTCACGTGTGATGCTCACGTATTGATGGCAATGTCTTGTCGACCTGAGTCAAATAAAGGTTGCATTCATTAGCGAAGGTGGTGGTGGAGTAGGTGAAATAAGTACAAAGGATTCGTCGCGTCGGCGGCATTGCTTACAGAGTGAGACGGGACCATGACTGACAATATGAAGCTCTCTCAGCGGCAGAACAGTCAGACAGCGATGTCTCACACCACGTCAAAGCCCCAATATGAAGCCGTTAGACACGACATATTTGACAGTAGCAGTGTTGATGGAACCAACAACGTTGAGATGGTGCAGCGCAGAAATGAAGGTACTAGTTCCTACGACCGAAGTAAAAGAAGCGGGAGTGTCTACGTCGATATGATTGCAGCGACTATATTACCGAGAGGCAGTGAGATTTGATGTATACGCAAGAACACCGACACTTCTAAAGATCACCGGTTGGACGGAAATTCTAAACTGTTTTTCAGCAGTGGTAGTTACAGAAGCAATAACGTCTAAATATGTAATGGTAGTGGAAACGTCAGCATTCATGAAAGTCAAAGAAATAGACGTTCATTATTGGAGTAAATAAAAAGGCAGTATAGAAAGCGAAGAACGTGGCAGATGTCACTGCGGGCAAAGTACTTCAAAAGGCACGGTCTTTCACAGGCAGAGATGCTGATGGAAGCAACAGCAGCAAGAGGTGAGGTAGAGGCATGAGGGGTAGATTGAGGAAAACATGGCTTGTAGTTGAAGTGATAACCGTCGCAGTATTAAAAAAAGAAACAGCAGCTAGAGGATTGTGGTGGAGGTGGTGGTAGTAGTAGTGATGATAGAGGTGACAGTTGTGATAGGAGTACTATACTTCGATTTTTTAAAGTGTTCGATGACATTTGGTCGTTGTTACATCCTCTGCCCTACGATATGACTCTTTTTAATTCGTGAACGTCCTTCTCAAGGGAGATAATGGCCGCAGAAATGTGCTTTTCCACTGTTAAAAAGATTCATTTTATAAGGTTGGAGGTGTAACAATGAACTAATGTCATCGGCCACTTTAAAAAATCGAAGTATAGATGATGGTAATGGCTTCTGCGATGCTGGTAGCGGTTGTGGTGACGTGGAAAGTAGAGAAAATAGTAGGGTCGTGGTGGTTACAGTGGTGGTGGCGATGGTAATAATTGCAGCGGCCACGCTGTCGAGGGCGAAGGCGGCGGCGGCGGCGGCGGTGGTTTCTGCGGGCGCAAGGGCGCTGGGGATTCAATATCAGGGTGGCCGGGCCGGGCCGGCCCTCGCGGCTCTGCCATGAAGCAACCCGTCCTTTTGAAGTCGTCTGCCGCCGCCGATTTTATTAAGGCCCCAGGGCCAGCGGTGCGGAGCCGCCTCTGCCAACGCCACCCCCACCCCCGCCCCGCCCCCCGCCTCCGCCCCCGCTCCCCGCCTAGGATACGGTGGCGGCGGCAGCGCCTCAAAGTCCTAATGACCGGGAGCGGGAGATCTTTCCACAGCAAAGAGAATGTCCCCGAGAAATGCCAAAAAACGAGGTTTGTTTGCGCTGAGGGGAAAACGAAAGCACTTTAGATTGTCCTTCCGTCTACAGCTGAATTTCCATCGGAGGACAGTAAGTTTGGGAAGAAAACGCAACTAAGCAGAACGCTGCCTTGAAACGCATCTCTCATCGCACTAATTTCGTGTCATTTTCTTGGGAGCTAAAGAAGATAAATTTGTTTCTTTCCATTTGTCCTTAAATACTTTATTAAACTTCTCGAACAAATGGAAAGCGAAGAAATTCGATAATTATAAACGATATGACAATGGTATGACTCTTGAAATAACAATATTGACAAAAATCTTGGAAGTTATCTTGTAATAAATATTCGAAGTATATAAAATTATGAGAATGTTATGTTAACGTTTCCAACACAATGAAACGTTGATAAATGCACCTCAATTAAATATTTTTGTATTTCTATAGAATGGAAAAGACGATTACTGAAGTTCATTGTCATCACGGATCATTCCGCACTGGACCCTACATCCACGACTTCCAAAGTGGATTTGTAAAAAATATAAAGAGATAATTTCTTATGTATTAATAATCAGAAATAACCACTGATAATGAAACAACTTTACCTATTCGTAGGCAAATCTCAGACGAAACCCTGTTCAGACGGCGATCGCAGAATAACTGACTGTGAGTTTAATCGTGGTAGGGCAAATTCAACTTTCCATTGAAGCGCAGGAGGCAATGACAAATCACGAAGCATCCCCCACTACCATTCTGAGAATTAACTCGTAACTACAAAACCAACATCACCGACTCGAGCAACGAACAGTGAGGTAAGTGAACCCGGGTACAATGGAACTGCATATCCAGCGGCGCCTTCCTCATCGCCGGGGCGTCATGGGCGAAGAGTGCGAGTAGCAGGGCGCGGGGGCTTCATTAGCTAAAACACGTAGCCGGCGGCGGAGCGGTGGCGGTGGCGGTGGCGGTGGCGGTGGGGGTGGCGGTGGGCGGATGGCGAGGGGCCACCGGGGTGGGGGTGCGGGCGGGCGCGATCAGTCGCCGGGCCGCTTAATTAAATTGCGCGTCGGACGCCGCCCGCCCGCAGGCTGCCCCGCCAGGTGACCCGCCCCATATCAAACGGCCGCGCCGCTAATATATACCGCCCGCTGCCGCCGCGCCGCAGCCGCCGCGCAAACGCGGGCGGCGGAGAAGAGTGAGCTATTTCGGCGGTGGCAACCTAGCTGGGGCGGGGAAGTCGATGGCCCTGCCGGTAGCACTGGCGATAGCGATAGGATATAGGGTGGGGGTAGGATGATGTTTGTGTCGATGTTGGGAGTGAGGGCAGGGAATGTAGCTGAGAGGAGTAGCAATAATCATGTTTGTGGAATTAGTGGGATAGATTGTACTGATAGTGGTAAAAAGGAGCGGTAGTGATGCGATGGCGGTGGCAGTGATTGCGGTAGCGGTGGATATAGGGGTTGAAGGACGGTGGTTGTGTGCTGAGTATTACAATAATTAATGGCGGCGGCTGCCAGCTGTAGAAGCGGCACGGAGGCGCTGGTGGTGGCGGAGAAGAGTGTGAGATACTTCGGCGGTGGCAGCCCAGCTGGGGCGACGGTGGCGGGGAAGTCAATGGCTTTGCCGGTAGCAGTGGCGATAGAGATAGCGGTGCGAGGGAGACAAGATGGGGGTAGGGAGATGGTGTCGATGTTGGGAGCCAGGGCAGGGAATGTAGCTGAGAGGAGTATCAATAATAGTGTTTGTGGAATTCGTGGGAGAGATGGTAGTGACAGTGGTAAAAGGAGCGGTGGTGATGCGATGGCGGTGGCAGTGATTGCGGTAGCGGTGGATATAGGGGTTGCAAGACGGTAGTTGTGTGCTGAATATTACAATAATTAATGGCGGCAGATAGCTGTAGAAGCGACACGGAGGCGCTGGCGGAGAAGAGTGTGAGATACTTCTGCGGTGGCAGTCCAGATGTGCAGTGTCCGATGGCGTGGCCGGCGGCGGTGGGAGTGGCGGTGGGAGTGGCGGTGGGAGTGGCGGTGGTGATAGCGGTGCGAGGAGGGCAGGGCGGGGGCAGGGTGGGAGCAGGGTGTTGGTGTCGATGTTGGGAGCGAGGGCAGGGAGTGTAGCTCAGAGGAATAGCATTGATCGTGTTTGTGGAATTGCTGGTATAGATGGTGGTGATAATGGTAATAGTAGTAGTGGTGATGCGGTGGCGGTGGCAGTGATTGCGGTGGCGGTGGATAGAGTGGTTGAGGGACGGTGGCTTTGTGCTGAATATTGGAATCATTGGTGGCAGCAGACAGCTGTGGTAACAGTGCGGCTGCGCGATGGTGGCAGCGGTAATGGTGGTAGCAGTGGTGGTTGTGGCGGAGGCTTTCAGTGCGGTAGCGTTGGTGGACAGCGGACAGGACGGAGGCGGGAGCGCAGAGTGGCGACGGCATCGGGGACGGCGGTGGAGGCGAGGGGCGCAGGACTGGTCCACTCCCGCTCGCCCCAACCGCCAGGTAAAGCATATATTCGAGGGGCAAAGTCACGCAATTAATTTTCATATTGGACTTCTCGTGTGCAGAGAATGAACAGTTTTTGACAGCGTTCCACTGAAGACTTTCGGAAAATTCAATGGAATTCGGCTCGCAGAATCTCTGGAATTACTCTACAGCGCGGGAGATATTATGCGGATAGTCCACTCCCAGTAGCTGTGGAGAGAGGTTATAAAGTATTTGGATAATTGTTTGGATGTTTTAGATATTCTCTGTGGTCTAGCCAGCATATGACGCCAACCACAGTACGTTGTTTTTATTAACTTCATTGCAGCTGCATGCATTTCAAACTTTATGGACATTCCTCAGTGTAATACAAATTGCAATCAGCGATAACCTCCTGAGGAGAATTTAAAGCGGGTTTTCGGGTATTTCTGTGTTGTTATAGTCTTAATGGAATAGAAAATCTGCACTTTATCACAATTAAATTATTGAAGAAATTTGTGCTACAAATACCAATTCTTAATATCAAACAAATTAGCGATACAAATCAAACAAGAGTGTATATTTCAAATTACGAATATATTCTAACAATTACAACGTTCCTCTAACAAATGCATTTGTACTCACGTAGTACATTGACTCTCCATCCACATCAAAATTCAGGTCCTCTTACCTGAAACAAAAGAAAACTATAAGAGCTGTATTCAATACAAATGTTATCACAATTCATGTCCATCGTACCTTTAAATATATTTGTAGAGAATATTGATGTTTATGGAGGATATAGAAATTAGCAACTTGTAATGTGATACGAAAAAGAAACAAATGTCATTCCCAATAAAGGATGTCTACACACAGTGTTAAATGAAGTGTATTCACATGAACAGCAGCACACCACTAGGTATGAGAATATGTAGATAATAAATATTGCAAACCACGTTCATTATTAAGATTACTTACAAAATAAAATGGAATCACAAAGTGCTAATTTTGTCTTTAAGATATAAATATGAAATAAATATCAAGTGACAAGATTTTAAATAAGAAACAAATACTTGCACATTTTATGTAGAACGAGGCACCTATTCTATGTGTCAAGTAATAATTGTGATTACTTTCCAAACATTTAATCAGCTTTCTATTGAGTATGACCTAGTGCTAAAGTAACCACTTTTAATTTTGTGTAGATATTTTCTGTTTCTCTGTGAATAACATGTTACTTTTTGCCCTTTAAGGATGTTTAATAATAACTACAATGTTGAATAGTTCACTGATTTACGAACTAGAAAACTTAATATGGAACTAGATATGGTATTTGCCAAAATATTAACAAGTACAACAACAAGTAATGGAAAACATCAATTGCTAACAATAAACAATAATACTAATTTATCTTTAAGAAATAAAATTTTCTTGATAAACATTCTTTATTTTTTATTCTGTAGCAATACAAATTTGCTTTAAAAAGCACATTTGAAAAATAAAGATGTCACTTCTACTTGTTTGTCAAATGAGCGAAAATTGTAATTCAAAAACACCCATTAGAGTATGGAGAACACGGACGTTCCATTTGTAATCTCGTCCATACTACATTAAAACGCACAAAACATCATTGTATTGATGGCTTTCTATTAAATCCGCTACCTTCGTATTTTGCAGGGATGTCCTGAAACCACACTGGTACGTTCAAAATAGTATTATATTAAAAGGGTCGGTAAATTCCGTGGCGGCGGAGCTCCATGAACCGATAAAGAGAACAAAACAAACCTGGGAGAAAAATGGAGCAATATATGGTGTAAGAGAGCAGCTCATTTATCTGTCAGGCGCCTTGACGTCTGAGGTGGCGCCACGCGGAAGGCGGCGGCCGCAGCCGGCGCGGAGGGCGACCGACGCCAACCAGTCGATGGCGTCTGGCGAAGATACGGAGGGCGGAGAGGGAGATGGGGCGGGAGAGGGAGATGGCGAGAGGGTGATGGGGTGGGGAGGAAGATGGGGCAGGAGGGAGATGAATGGGCGGAGGGAGATGGAGCGGAGGGGAGACGGAGCGGGAGGGAGATGGGGTGGAGGGAGATGAATGGGCGGGGAGGGAGATGGAGCGGTGGGGAGGGAGATGGGGCGGGGAGGGAGATGGGGCGGGGTGGGAGATGGGGTGGAGAGAGAGAATGGGTGGAGAGGGAGATGGGGCGGAGAGGGAGATGGGGCGGAGAGGGAGATGGGGCGGAGAGGGAGATGGGGCGGAGAGAGAGATGGGGTGGAGAGGGAGATGGGGCGGAGATGGAGATGGGACGCTCCGGTGAGATACAGAGTGTTCGCAGTGAAACGGCAGTGGCAATGGGCGCTCAGAGGTAGGGGATACTATGCTTTTATCTGTATTATGATCCTCAGGTACCTACCTAAGCCTTTTCAGGGTTCCCAGAGATTAATGTTACAGATAAATTGGTGATTAGGAAGATCTGATAGAAATGATGGCAGATCAGTGAAAGAATGGGAGACAGAAGAACGAAAGAAGCTCGAGAAAACCGGCAGTGAATCGGCGTTGTCTACCACAAATCCACATGGATCGACCGGATTTAATTCCCTTTGCCCTGAGTTGGAAGACGAATGATGTGACCGTGACACTTTGGATTGTCCAAAGTATATTCCACAGGAGAAAAATTTCATTTAGGATAATCGCTTCTCATTTCAGCAATCCCCATCCCATGACCCACCCGCATGTTATTTTCTATGTGCACAGATATCTCTACTATAACGATTACTATTCGTACGCTGACAGTGGGAGGGGACAGACATCGTCAGAGTAAGTAAAGGTAGATTTTCTCTAGTGAGACTGTGGTGATACGAATAGGAAAATGACATGGGTGCTTCTGTGTCGACGTCACAGACCAAAGCTAAAAGAAAGGCTCAAAGATCACAGGCGAGTTACGTATTTAGATGGTTCGGTTCCTAACCTACAGATCAGACCAGATGACAGCCAAAAAAGAGGGAGGAATTAGATGCAGTAGGAAAGAAATTACATTAAAACGACGGAAAACTTCAGTTGCTTACGTGGGGTGAGGGCGACTGCGACCGACGATGGTCCAAGGCAGAAGAGGAAGGTATAGGAACGAGGTGGCATGCAACAGAGTGCGAAGGCTTCATGGAGACAGAAACGAAAGAGGCAGCGAGGGCGCCAGCATTAGCAATTGTGAAGAGGAAGACGGCAGCGACAATGGAACTCGCCTCGAGCCGCTTTTTCACTACAGCCGCTGTCAAAGCGCGACAGGCGAGTTTGTTATGTATGTTCATTCTCGAAGAGAGCAACGTGCGGTCAACCGCCAGCGCCGCTCCACCAGACGGCGGACGCTTCGCGGAAGAGCAAAAACTCCGAAAACTGCAAGGAAGCATTTTTACACGGGAGACACGGAACGAAGTGTTCTAAAGGAAATGTCGAATCGACCGGCTCCCTCAAATACGTTTCGCTGAGTAAGAAAGAATGGAAGTGAAAAATGAAGCATCGTTGGAAGAAAAGTTTTAGAGCATTAAATAAACGAACATGGGTGTACCGCATATTTATTGAGAATGTGACAGGTCTCTGTGAACGGAACAGATTTTCTGAGATGTTCCTGCAAAGTTCATAGAGCCAAAGCTGTTTAACTGCAAGTTAATTCTTCACCCAAAATTAATCGAATCTAATAATACACAGCACATACTTTAAAAACTTACACAATTCATACGCATTAGGAATAAACGCAAAGGAAATACTTTAGGGACCACGGCTTTCATTTTCAAATTAACGGTCTATGATTGCTGAATGTATCCGTATTCATTCATGTAATTTATTCAATGCATATTGCAAGCCCCAGCATTTGAAGCTACAATGTGTGGCGGAATTTCATAAACAGTTGAACGATCACCCAGTCTAAACACGCGAAATTCGTGCTTCGTCTTGTGCAGCAAATTGAGGGCGAAAGGCGAAAGTCCACATGAAATATTCAAGTCCGAGCACGCTCAGGTCGCCGACAGCTATAAAGCTCCACATAACGGGCGCGCGTAAGACCTAAGGCCGTTAAAGCGAGCGCCAGGGGGGCGGGGCGCGAGGCGGGAGGGGGCGGGGCGCGGGGCGAGAGGTGTCGCGTCGCGCGCCGGGCAGCGCAAAGCGCATGGGAGAGGGCAAGGGGTGGGGGGACAGGGCGGGAGACACGAGGTGGGGAAGAAGGTGAGGCTGCAAGCGGGACACAAGAGGCAGTAAAAAAAGTAAGAAACGGGATAGGAGGCAGATTGTAGATGGGGCAAACGAGGGGAAGAAAGAGACAGGAGAGGAAGCGGTCAGGTGACGTGGTTGAAGGCGGGCCAGAAGGCGGAGCAGGAGGAGGGCAGAAGCAGATTAGGAGGTGGGGCAGGAAGTAGGGCGGGAAGTGAGGCAGCAGGACAGGAAAGACAGGTAGAAGGTGAGGAAGGAGGCAGGTCAAGAATTGGAACAGGTAATGATGCGGAGTTTGAGAAAGAGACAGAAAGGAAGCGAGGCTGTGAGAAGGAGAGATAAGAAGCATGAGAGCAGATGTGGATCTGCAGAATGTAGGGCGTGCGACAGGACAAAAGGTAGAGCAGGAGACGGAACAGTAGCCGCAGTATGTGGCAAGGTTCAAAGTAGTGCAGAAGGTAGGGAAAAACGTGAGGCAGGAGTCAGAGAGAAATACAAATAAGAGAAGGCGGCAGCTGAGACAGGAAAGTGGCAGTAGGTGGGTCATGAAAGGCGAAAGGAAGCAAGGCAGGACCGGACCGGGCGGGGACCAGGGGAATGTGGGATGTTCGCGGTGGAATATGGTCTGCGGGGAGAGAGCGATTGGCGGCGAGGAGGGGTGTTAGTGGGTAAGGTGAGGGGTAGAGAGCGAGGGGTGGGGTGGAAGGCGAAGGAGGGCGGGTAATGCCTTCGCCTAATGCTCGCCAGGATTTAACAATCACGCCGTAAGCCCTGCCAGAACGGTAATCAGCCCAGATTGGGAGCGCCGGCCGCTGCCAAATACGCCGTTTATGCGGCTCACTCCGGCTAATGCGCCGCGCCCTCTCCCGTCCCCGCCCCCACTCGCGCCCGCCACCGACGCGCACTGGCCGAACGAGTCGCTCTGAATGGACGATGCCCGAAATAGATATTTCCTCCGTATGAGGGGGTAAAGCCAAAGTGGTAGAAGTAATGTTTTTAAAATAATTGAGTTAAGTCATGAAATACAATATTCAGTAACTCAAATATTATTATTCAAGATTTAACTCAATTATTTTAAAAAAAAACTTAAACCACTTTGGGTTTATCCCCCCTCATATGGTGAGTTAGGAAGTTATCGTTCGCTTTTGTTAATCTTGATATCTTTATCACGCTCTCTCGCTCTCTCTTCTCTCTCTCTCTAAAATAAAAGACACATGGAACGAGAGATCAAGACTAAAGGAAAAGAAACTACGGTACGCAAAATTCCTATTGATTCAATACCACTCTTCGAAACCGTACGGTTTTTTATGCAACAACTCCTATTATTTAGATGGGAACTGCATCGACAGGGTCCAGAACCAACGTAAACGTCCCTCGATTGCGGCACACTTGTTGAAGAAAAATTATCACGCATTTCTCATAATCATCTAAGTCACCATTCACTCATCCATCAATAAATTGCAGAGAAGCTACGTATGAGTTATATGAATTGCCCGCCAACATTCCTATAAAGATATTTCAGACGATGCTACACTTCTCTTCAGCACCCTCCTCCCCTCCCGCCCAAACGTGCATGCCGTGGAGAGCCGCATCCGTTCAGGAATCCTTCGCCCACTGTGCACTCCCCTTCGCCCGCCCCTGCCCCCCCCCCGCGCTGGGCGTCGACGTCTGTTTGCACGCGAGATCTACCGCGGCGCGCACACGCGCGGGCGCGGGCAATGCACGAAATGCGCGGCGCCTGAACATTCAATTCGTTCCGTGCCAATCGGCACGCAGCTCCAGGGAGGAAGCGGATTTCCGCCGCAGAGTAAATCGGACGGGGCGGGGGATGGGCGGAAAGCGCGGGGAAGAGTTGCTCGGAGAGCGGCGGGGAAGGACGTCGCTTGACTGTAGTGTGGCGTAGAGCGAAATGCCTCGAGTTGTTACAGTGCGGAAAAAGATGGAGCGATGCAGGGCTTTGAGGAATGGAGAGAAAGGGGTGAAGAAGAAGTGTGGTCGGAGGGGAGTGAAACAGGTCGGGGAGGGGCCATGGAGAAGGGCAGAGATGGAGACGGGGGAGAGGGGAAAGTGCGGGGAAGGGGCGGGGAGGGGCGGGGAGGAGAAGGGGAGGGGCGGGGAGGGGCGAGGAGGGGCGAGAGAGGGCAGGGAAAGGGAGGCAGGGAAGTGGGGCAGGAGAAGTGGGCGGGAGGGGAGGAGGGAGGGGCAGAAGAGGGCGGGGAGGAGGGAGGGCAGGGTTGGGGGCAGGGAGGGGAGGGGCAGGAGTGGTCGAGGGCAGAAGTGGGCGAAGGTGAGGAGCGGGGAGGAGGAGGAAGGGGGCAGCGAGGGAGGGCGGCGAGGGAGAGGGCGGCGAGATGGCAGCGAGGAGGGCGGCGAGGGAGGGCGGCGAGGGGAGGGAGCGGCGGGGAGGGCGGCGAGGAGGGCGGCGAGGGGAGGGGCAGCGAGGGAGGGGCAGCGAGGAGGGGCGGGCGAGGGGAGGGTGGCGAGGAGGGCGGCGAGGGGGCGGCAAGGGGAGGGAGCGAGAGGGAGGCGGAAGGGGCAGGAATGGGATGGAGAGGAGGGAGGTTTGGGGGACGATGCACAGTGGGCGAGAGCGAGATCGGTGTGGAACCCAGGACGAGCTAGGAGAGGGGGCGGAGGAGAAACTGCAGGCGGGCTGGGGAGAAACGTAGGCAGGGCGCATCAAAGCAGAAATCTCATGCAATCAGCGCGGGGACTGGAGGTCCCACGTGGCGCGCGATCTGCAATAATCAGCGGAGTTACTCAAGGTTTAGTTGTTTCATGAAGCGCTGGCGCGCCTGCGCCGCCAGTCCGTTGTGTCCCCGGATTGCATACTAATGCGCGACGCACAGACAGCTGCAACGAGGGGATCAAGTAGACTATCGTGAGAACCATAGGATTATGAGAGAAAGTATGTGAAGCATTTAAGGAATTGTTGTGTATCACGCTATTTCATACGTTTTCGCAGTGATCCATGTGGGATATTGTACACACGATCATAACTTACAGCAAGAATATATATATATATATATATATATATATATATATATATATATATATATATATATATACACACACACTAGACCAACCTGATTATATAAAAATATCCTTCTATTTATCAGCGCATCCATTATGCACCGTCTACAATTATTTCATCAAACGTACACTGGGTCGATGAATAAAATGTACGAGAAATTATCCGTTTCATTTTATCTATACATCGGCTTGGAAACTAAAACTCAAGCACTATTTTTCTAATTTGTGTACAAAGGCATTATCTGTCTTTGAAAAATTTCCAAGTATTTCCATTAAGCGTCGATATCGTCCCAAAAGAAAAAGAAAAATCGGCAAGAGGTAAAGAATTGTCATGGAATCCATAATGAAAGAAAGTAAATATATTTTTTGACAAGAGGATGAAAATTTCTTCGATTCGTATTTTTTTCATTCCACATTCAACCACTTAGATCGTACTGATGTGACAGTTACTCAAAATAGCTTAGACCGTAGACAGAATAGTTAATAGGCATCTGAATGTTGAGGGAAACTTTATGGTAAGAGCTGAAATATACTTCGATCAAAAGCCTCGGTGTGAATCGAATAAGTTTTGTTTACATAGTTAAAGAGCTTTCTCCAATAATCGTTACCTAGTAAACCCCCGAGTAATATGCCTGACTTCTACTTCTACATTATAAGATATATCATCAAATCGTCCTTCTAGTAATGCATGTAAAAACACTCTTCTTGAACACACTGCATTGAGAATTTCCAATTTTGCAAGAAGAGACATACTCACTCGCGATTTAGATTGTTAAGTGATAAAAAGATAAGCAACAGATACGTAATTGGATAACAATGGAACAAAGTTAATTAGGTTTCGATGGCTTCATGATTGTTGACTGTTCAGCCGTATTAAACACGTCCATTGTTGCATTAACTTGGCACATTTATTTCAACTCGATGAAACGCATGAAAGAACACTGTTGTGATTGTAACACAACGTGCAGCTGCCACACGCGACTTTACTGCGGATTTGGTTCAGTTTTGTTAATTCACCATAATAGCCAGATCAACACACCTACGCTTCGACAGCTCAAAGGCTCTGGACAAAGGCTACGTTCGCGATTGCAGGCACCGATTTTAATGGGAATGGAATACTGTGCCGTGTACGAAAATAAAAGCTTTGTTACTCTGCCAGGTTACTAGAGCAGAGGATATTTCTCGTGTAGTCAACGAAGTTTCATGTTCGAATAGTTGATAAACTCACACCTCTCATGATCCTGGACGGTGCTAGTTTTCACGGCGGTCATAATATTATTACCGCCATATTTTCCTCATTATTGAGATGGTTTATAACTAATTTTTAAGACTCTACGTGTACATACACATTTCTTTTTGATCACCCAGAGGAATTCTAATTATCATTGATCAAGAAATATTTAAAAATTACAGAAAAAAATTAATATCTTAATAGTCGCTTTAGTAACGAGCACATAAAACAAATTGACCTAAAAATCTAATGAAGATAGTAGAGATTACAAACCAATAGACCTCAATACAAATATAACCGTTGTTTATGAGAGAAATGCAACGAAGTATTTTAATAACCCAATATCCCCACCGAACATTTCGGTATGGTTTATAGCTACCATATCTTTATTAGTTATGCCTTTGATACATGTCTACGAAGAAATTATGAAACACTTATCACGCAAAACAAGTAATAAAAAGGGTCGTTAACAAAACTTATCGAAGTGCGTTCTATATCGCACAATACAGCAGTGCGTTACAAACGTCATAAGGAAATCATCGAATTTTACTACTCTATACAAACTTTGTTCATCATAACAGAGCACGAAAATAAAGCACTCGCGACGCCCATTATGAGGAGAACGAAGCATCGATCCGCTCGCCTGACTTCCTCTAATGTTCTCCTTCCCCAGCCAGGCCTCCACGCGCACGATGCGTTCGCAAGCTTTGTGTCTTTGAGAGCTTTCATAAACGAAATCGATTGGACACATATTTTCACAACACGTGCTACATTTTTTTCTAATCCGGCCCCATTGGGCCACACAACTCACTGATTGCCACAGAGCTAAAGCTCAAAAACATTTTCCCCGAAATCACACGAAGGATATTTCTGAATGTTCCTGAAGGCTTCTGCTTCTAGAACAGTCCACACGAATACACCTACGTTTGTACACTCTAAATGTAAATATTGAAATTTGATAGGATGGTTGAAAGTTGATTTGCAAACGACAAACTCCCATGCTTATGCTGGAATCTATCAACCTTAGCAATCTATCAACTGGAATCTACCAACCCATAGCTGGAACTGGAATCTATCAACCCATGCACGCAGTTGACGCGCTTCCACTAAGAGTCACGACTCTGGTCATCGCAATACAAATGTTCCGGGTAAAACAAGAAAGATTTTCTTGCAAAGCTATTGTTCCCAGTGGTGTTTTAAAAATTATAGCAAGACATTTAATCCAGGAACAAGAAACTTACTAACACTAATTCGTGCTTCACTAAAATAAACTTCACATCATTATTGGGAAGTTAAGAGATCTTTTAAAGTGAACATTTTACTCTACAAGAAAAATTAGTACAATTAGTAAAGAGGGTGCTCCAAAAACAAATACGAGTTACACAGAACTCAGGGATTTGACTGCTACTTTTTCATTTCTGAGAGCAAACACTTTCAGACATTCCAAATAGATGTTGTGATTAATTTTAAAAATTCCTTGAGGTTTTCCCTATTCTTCAGTTTCGGTTGCCATCTCTTGTTCACTAGCAATCCCGCAGCATAGGCGCAATTCTCTACATGCAATATAGACAAGAAAAACTGACACAACTATAAAAATAAGATGAAACAAAGAGCGTCTCTTACTGGAACCTGACCAATCAGCTGATACCGGAAATAAGCTACTCGGAACTCAGGCATTTGACTGCTACATTTTTCATTTCTGAGAGCAAACACTGAATTTTAGACATTCCAAATAAATTTTTATATTAATTTTAAAAAATTCCTTGCGGTTTTGCCTATTAATCAGTTTCTGTTGCCATCTCTTGTTCATAGGCAGACCCCAGCATAGACACAATTCTCTACAAGGAAAATAGTCAAGAGAAACTGACACAACTATAAAAATAAGACGAGACAAAGAGCGTCCTTTACTGGAACGTGGCCAATCAGCTGATACCGAAAATAAGCAACAGCCAGGAAACAGCTCGAGCACTGGCACTTCAAGATTAGACCAGCGGAACGACGCCGTGCGGGCATCGAGCACTTCCTTCCGGTCCGCCAGCGTTAATGGCACGCGAGGCAATAAATCGCCGAACCGCTGATGCGCGCAACATTACGCGTTTGTTGAATCACCAGGCGCGCGGGCGCGAATTTATCATACATTTAAATACAAATGAGTTCACTCTTTCATCCGGAAACGCAAATAGCTTCCCGCGAGAGACGCGCGGACGAAACAAGGCGGAAAAACACTTCGCGCCCGGACACGCTGGAAAAGAGTCGGAAATCAGGCCCGCGCGCGCACACGCACACGCACACAAAAAAAATCCAATCTAGATAATGCCCGCTCGGAGCACTTCGGGAGAATATACGCATCGCGCCTCTCGACGAGATGTACGTCATCTTCACGGGCCGACGCGCGACCGTCGCGCTACGACGCGCTGGGCGGAACGAAGCCACAACCACAACCACTGCTACAGCAGACACTGCCGAGCCGCCGCCACTGGCTTTGCCGCCACCACCACGCTCCATGTAACTAACCATTCCACGTCGCCAGTTCCCTTGCTCTCCATCCTTCGTATTGCTTTAATGCCAGAATTCCATTCCCACTCCGGTCATCTCTGAAAGTCAGAGATTCCCGTTGGTGTTCGGACATGGTTCGGTGATGCAGATGCTGCTTTCGATTTTTCACACATTCACCACAAGTATTAATACAACCATTATCATCATAATGAAAGTCGCTCTTGACGTTCTGCTAGTTTGAATCACCATCATCATTACAGCTAGATCTAACTGTGATGTTATGAGTTGGTCAAATCACAGACAAGATGGCTTTGGTGTATACCGTTTATTCACACACACACAAAACACACACACACACACACACACACACACACACACACATATATATATATATATATATATATATATATGAGCCATACCATTCACTCCAGGAGCATTTGCTCCCCGTTAGTAGCTGCTAACTACCGAATGCACTGTTAACATAAGCCTGGCGCTCATACTCGCAAGCTTGCGGCCTCCCACGCACACTAGCGTCTTGCGAAGGTATCGGGCCAAAAGTTCGAGAAACAATGCTGTACGTTTTCGGGGCCCACCCGTCTTTATAGCCTCGCTGTGACTGCGTCGCAAACCCCCGGGTGCCAGTGCCTGGTCTTGCGACACATCTGGAGCATATGTGTCACATACCCCCTGGAACTGCAGCCTTGTAATCGGCCTCCCTCGCTTCCTGCCCATTGTGATGCATTCTACATGTGTCCACTCTGAAAGTGTCCACGATACCCGCTGTACACCACGCTGACGCATGTGTTTCAGTAGTGGACGACACATAACTACACGGAGGCTGTGAAATAATTATTTAAAGGCTCCCACAGACCAACGCGGAAGCTCCACAGCCTACGCAGATTGGCCGCAGCGGAAGTTTCGCTTCACGAGTTGCCTTATGAGCACGTTCAGACCTGCGCGGCAGGCGAGCGTCGCGGCAACGGATTGGCAGCGTTTAATCGGCGACAAAATTTGTAACGCAGTCAGACGCGTTTCTTCCGCTGCAGCTCGAGTTTCGTGGAAGGCTGCTCGTGTTCAGGAGCCTTCGCTCCCCTTTGGGTCGAGAGGCCTGGCCAACCGTCACCAAACGCTGACTCATAATTGACGCTCCGGTGTGAACGGTCCCGAGAATTCCGCGGCCTCATCTAGCTCGGAACTTTCCGCGCCGCACCCACTGCGGAATACCGCGCCGGTATGTGGGGGCCTTAAAAGGAGCACTTCTTTTTTCTGTCGTCGAGCCAGGGGAAGAAGCGATTCCACGCGGAACGGAAAAGGGTGTCTTCGCCTACAAACCTCCCTTGAAGCCGTTGAATTCAATACCTTGCTATCGGCAGGGCGTCAGGGAGCAAGCACTACGCCAGTTAGCCATCCAGTGTTGCTGCGTTGACAAACCTCACCGTTACCATTCCTCCAGTTGTGCTGCTATTCCTAAGCTTCCACCAACTACTTGCGTCCATCGGTTGAAGCTTGACGAAGACATATCTGTCTCTCTCTCTGGGATCCCTGCTGCAGAATCGCCATCCCAAATCTTGTCTCGCAGTTCGAATGTCATTAGTAGTCATTGCTACTACCGACAATGTGACTGCTTACATTCAAAGTGAAAATTACCATAATCCCACATCACAAAAATGTTTCGTCAGAATTCCTACTGAATTACCATGGGACTTTAGAGTAAAAATGTTTATATATAACGCTTCTCATTCTTGCATTTCCCGTTATACGACAGCCACTGATCCCCTTCACCGATACGACGCAGTATGTTCACAACCCGGCAATGCAAGCGCTGGACGATTTCTGTCCATGCTCAGAAAAAAGAGAGAGATGGAGAGGCGTTCTCCGAAAATACGAACCCATATTTTTCTCTCCGGAATAAACTTTAATTCACTTTCTGGCGTATTCACATTCCATGAGGTGGAACTGTGTGTGTATTACAGTTTATGAAAAGTAATACTATGAGATACTCATAGCCCCGTAGTGGTGAGTGAAGTTATTATTTCACGTATGAAAACAAATATACAGGTAAAAGTAAATCTTAATATCAACAGTATCTTGAAAATTAATATTGGTATAAACACGAACTTTTAATAGACGATACAGTAGCATCGGAAGAGATGCCAAGGCTCTTTTCATACATTAGCCAAAGTAAACCAGAACATCATGTCAACAACGCGAAACATTTATTTTTAAATTAGGAACATTTTTAGATTAATCAGTAACTCAAAACGAAAGAAACTTAGATGTATGAATGTAACATCTTCATTAATATTCTATTTAATTAAATGAACGACGTTGACAAGGACAGTTATTGAAATTATACGTCGCTGGTGAAGTTTTATTTGGTTGTAGCGCTGGACATGTGGTTTCTTAATTGCGTACTTTCTCCAAAATTGAAGAATAGTGTTCCTCATTTAATTGCAGATACTGTTTTAAGGAAGAGGCATTCGCATGACTTGTTATTTTAAAATCTTGCTGTTCTTGTATAGCGTGAAGAACTTAAATAATTAAATAAACTTTAATAATAAATAAATATCCTGAGTTTTTTTAAACAACAAACGGAATGTATTATCATTTAAGTCTCTGTAGAGGGGAATCTTCAATGTATGCAGACTTATCTCAAAATGATTTTTCTTTATCAAATTGCTTTGAAACAGAATTATCGTGTGTATTTAGTCGTCTTACTTCATCAAAAGATAACGATTAGTGGAAACACATTGAAGCAAATTCGAAACCAATTGGGATTGATTCTTAGTGTTGAAAGGGAAAGTCTCCAATTAAGTACGAAAATATTTACTCATATCTTGGCTTTGTATTCTAAAGGAAATTGGAATTTCGTCTTTAGATAGTCCAATTTATATTCTCCCCAAAAAGAGCAATATAAATTAATATAAAGATTTCCGTATGCATAGGGAATGACGTGTCTCCTTGCGTGATCATAAGATGTGCATGGCCATATCTCACGCACTCCCTCTCACAATCGACCGCCTGGGAGAGCGGGCGGTGTGTCCACGGCGGGAAAGTCATACAGGCTGCCCGGAACAAATCCTGCCCGTTCGCGCGGAAGTCGAAGCTGGAGTCCGACTCAGAGAGAAGAGGTGGAAGCTTCCGTATGAGATCTTATGCTATGTCCGGGAACTGCATGGGTGAAAACGACAAAGATTTTGGTTAAAAGCCGCCCGGTGTTAGAGTACGGAGCAGCGTCTTGGGATCCATATAAAAAGGGACTCCATCGAAAGAGTTCAAAAGGTAGCAGCAACATTTGTTAAAAGGGGAAATTCGATAGGAAATATTTCCAATGAAGGAACGTCATGGGAATCATTAGCGAGCAGTAGAGAAAAAGCAAGCTTGTGTATATTTTACAATGCGTTAGGGGAAAATCCGGCATGGAGGGAAATTCAGAAAAAAATGCATGAACGCGTCTACTCAGCACGTCACGACCATATTAGGAAAATACGCCCAAGGAAACAGAGAACTGATGTTGGAAAACACTCTTTTTGTTAATAGAACTATTGAATCATGGAATAGCTTGCCTGGAGCACTAATGGAGACTTTTCCTAGAAATATCAACATTTTTAGGTGAAGATTAAATTCTAATGATAGAGTAAGCGATAGGATCAGTAGTCTGTGAAAGGCCTCTGCATATAGTAGGCATGCCTTAAATGGAGTAATTTTGTTCTGTGTATTGAATTGTATGTATTTTTAGTGTTCATTATTATATTATGGTATTAGATTTATAGTAAGTGTAAAGAATTTACCTCCGGGCTTACTGTCCAAAGCAAATTAAATAAATTATCTATCTATCTATATATTGCAGAAAATTACGATGATTTTGAAGCGAATATGCACATTCTTGCCTATAAATAAGGGAGACGAACTATAAAGCCAAAGATTCCAATCCGCCAGTAGATAAAGTCCGTAGTTCCATTATCGTTACAGTCAGCGTTGATGCTGATATTGCACTCTCGCCATTCTCACAACTCTCATATATTCCAATTACCAATTCTATTGGCACAACTACTGGAAACACCGTAATAGTATAACCTTCCTATAACCCGGCTTCTGAAGGGAAGTGATCAGCCTTTCCACGCTATAGCTCGACAACCTAGAAACAAACCTGGACTGCGCATGCGCGAAAAGTGGCGGAGAGGAATGTTCCCTCTTTGAAAGACCCTTCCCTGCCTGAGGAGCCGCCGCCGCCGCTTCGGCCTGGGCGAGCGGAGACAAACACCCTGGTCTTGACGACTGTCCCGAACCCCAGAATGTCGAAGGCTCGTATCTCTGTTTGTCCAGCCAAGTCGAAATGACATTATTTCCCTTCTTACGTACATTAGCCACAAAGAGCTCTTGTTTTGGAATTTCTCTCGCTCCAAAGGGAATCAGTTTGTGAGCGCTTCCTGCTGTGCGTAGGTGTAGATCTCCCATTTGTGCTTTGCGGCGTTTGCGAGATCTTACATTTCTGCTGCTATGGCCTTGATTTCAACATCCGCGAGTGACGATATTTGAGAGACTATTCTCGTGATAGTGTATCGAGCGACACATCACTTTCGGCATACGTAAATCGCATACCATATAACAAATGCGAACGTTGTAAAAATCACCAGCGATGCGTCAGGCGGTTTGGAATCACGTGTGAAGAAAATTGTGAGGAAAGGTCAGGAAAGCCAAGCAAGGATAGACAGCGATGACTCTTGCGTAAGCGAGAATAACAGTAACGTCGTTGTGAAAAGCTTAGCGAGAGAACGAAGCGGAGAACGAAGTTGCAAGAGCGAATCATCTATCGTAGGTCCTTGAGTTCAACTGAACTCCCCCTCGGAACCAGTGGGAGACGGCTTCGCCATGCCTCCCGTGGTAAGTGACGCCATGATGGTTTTCTTTGTTGTCGAGCTATAGCTCGCTGTTCCGTGGTCGTCAGTCCTCCGTCCTTGACTTGCCTCTTCGCTGACCCGTGGAAAGTCCTCGCCGGTCAATCGTGTAATCCAATGTCACAGAACGATAACTTCGTTGTCGAATGTGCGTGATACATGACACAATCGTGGCGGCAATATCAAAGGGGGATTGATGACAGAAGGGTCGTTGACGTTTGTCTCGGTAATGTCTAAGGTGGTTGAGATGACAAGTTTGATACGATATTTTAAATAAAAATCGCCTACTGAACAAATATTATATGATGGAATGCTAGGTATTTAATCAAAAGATCCAATACCGAATGGCATTGAAGCTCGTAAAATGTATGACATGTCGTGATGAGTGAAGTGAGTGGAATTTGAAACGTCAGCTCAAGAACACGTCAGTTATGGAGGACATTGGTGCTTGCAGACAATCATAAAAAAAATATAAAGATCCGGACAAAGATGAAAGACTTAATGCAATCGAGTTCATCAAAAGATATATTGTACGTCGATGTCGATCTATGATGCCGATACATCAGTGCCGGACGAAGATGATAGAGTTAATGCTAACGAGTTGCATCAATAGATTTATTGTACGTCGATTTCGGACTGCGATGACTATACAACAATTATTGTATTAGTATCAAGACATCAAGAGACCTAGATAAACACTGGTATCAATAGAACAAAATATGTAAGCATGAATATTAATACTTTGAAAGGAAGTAGAGCAAATTCCCTGATAATGAGCATGAGCGAGGGCGAGGG
>BLKR01002346.1:0-203090 GCA_011170035.1 Teleogryllus occipitalis
ACAACACGCCGCTCCCGACAACACGCCGCTCCCGACAACACGCCGCTCCCGACAACACGCCACCCCCGACAACACGCCGCTCCCGACAACACGCCGCTCCCGACAACACGCCGCTCCCGACAACACGCCGTTCCCGACAACACGCCGCTCCCGACAACACGCCTCCCAAATCAGTCTCGCTCACGAAGAGTTGACGAGGCCATTCACGACCCAACTCCTTCCCGTGGCCAGAGACTGTTGGCCACGCTCCACAAGTCACTTTCTCCATTCAAGCGGCCAAGACGCACTCCATGCCCCCTTCCCCAACGTCCTTGCTCCCTGTCGCTCCCTTTTCCTCACTCTACCCTCTTCCGCCACCTCTGCCCACGCCACCCTAGCCGCTTCAAACGCTTGTACCGCCTCCATCTTCTCAGTCGCTCCCGTTGCAGACGTGGTTATGTTCGCCCCCCGCCGCTTCCACCATCGACGTCGCCATCTCCACCTCTACCGCTCGGGGCCACTTCTTCCCCCCCCCCACGTCACTCACTCTTCCTGCCATCCTCGCTCCTCACACTACCTTCATCACCTCTTCTCCCATCGCTCTCGTTCTCACAACTCCTCTTTCTACCACCACCATCACCACCTCCTACATCAAAAACAACCCCGTTGCTCACAACCCCCTACTCCTGTGATCAACATACCCTTCCTCTTTCTTACTCATATGCCTCTCCTCCATTCCTTTATTCTCTTTCATTCTCTCATGTTCTCTCCGAAACTTCACTGCTATTTACATTTTATTTCATTCATCCTTCAGTTTTACGTACTCCCCTCCCCCCGTTTGACCAAATTCCTATCTCTCTTCAATGGTTCCTGCTGCACTTCGAGACCTCATACGAGACTGTATTTTCTTCCTCCGATCTCTGTTTTCTCTTCTACTTATTCTTCGAGCTCATTGCCGTCTTGCTCCGTATCCTTCCTCTCAATTACTTATTGTTCCCAATGTCTCATTTCCCTTCTTTCTTTCCATGATTATTTTCATTTGTCATTCCGTTCTTACCGATCTCTCTCTGTGATTGTTCTTATTTTTCCCTTCAATGAATTCAATTATTGGGGAGTAAAACAAAAATATCCATTTATTTTTTGTAGATGCTGATAATTCCACGGCCTACTCCGTAGAACTATGGAAACTTCCTGGTGTATTAAATTTAAAACATTTTCCATTTCAAAATCAAAAAGAAACATATATTTACAATAATAATAATAATAATAATAATAATAATAATAATAATAGTACTGATAATAGAAACTTTACATAACAATTCGTAACTACAAGAAAAAAAATAATGCTAAGTCATTTCAACATGTTCACATTCAGTTTATGGAAGACCTATATTTACTCGTGTATATTGTCTAGACGTCAAACATTCGTCTGCATTCCGAGACCTTCAGATCTCTTCTATATTCCAAAACATCTATCATCCGTCTGTAATTCGAGACGTTTAATTTTCTTCTATATTCCAAAACGTATTCAATCGTTCAAGACATCAAACTTTTGTCTCTCTTTCGAGATTTCAAACTTTCATCCGTTCAGCGAGACGTCTACCTCAATTCTGGTTGTTGATGTCTTCAGTATATCTCGTCCGTCTCCAAAGTATCCGAACTTCAACCTGCACTTTAGTTCCAAGTGGGCCATGTACATAAATGCCTTCTCGACGTCATACATACATTGCATCTTGACTCGTTACACACTCCCTGCAACATCCTGTCCCTTTTTCTCAGATTGTCTTTTTTGCTAAACTTTACGCGTTTCCTCCTTACCACTTGTATTTATTTTCTCTCCTTTAATTCCTCTATCTTTTTATGCCCTTCCTTCCTTAATAACCTCTTTCAACCTCTTTTGAATTAACTTGTCATTTTTCGTTCGTATCTATCAATAAGACGCGCAGATATTCTACAGTGTAAAATGTTACAAAATGTTTTCTGAATCTTCGCAAACCCATGCAATGTTTAATATCTATACAGAACTGACTCTTTCATTATGGATCTCGGACATCTTATTCATGTTACCCTACAAGAATAATAATATTTATTATTATTATTATTATTATTATTATTATTATTATTATTATTATTATTATTATCATCACAACACTCTGCAATCTTAGCAAGCCATGATAATTTATTTACGCATAAGAAAGACTTCTAAAATTCTCTCTTATATTGTGTCTCCTTCCAACTAGAACTGATAAATTGTTTCACATCCCTCACCTCTCTTCATTCTTTTTGGCCTTTTTCTATGATTGTGACGTGTCTTCTCAAAATATCAAGCTCAGGAACACATTTCATTCCAAGCTGCAGAAGACGCACGCATACGTGCCGAGAATCCTTTATTCTGACAAGTTGGGCGTGTTGAGAGAATGTTGACCCACATTCTGTACTCATTCCTGCATACAAACATCAGAGAGGAAAATACTCGAAGAGCCAAGAAATCGCGAGGAAGTGTGTCTCTAAAAATAGTATTCTTTAGTCTGAGATGGAATAGAAATAAAATAAGAAAACGAATGTTCAATTGTATGAACCCTTCTACTGTATCACTATCACGTTTGTAATGATTTTCAGAGCAGAACATTGGCTCTCCTGGCTGTGTTTCATGGTTCTGAGTTTACGCTAGAATATGATAGACTCATAATTCACAAATATATTGATTTAGAATTGTTCAATTCTGTAGTTACTTTTCCTTAATGAAGTAGATTGTGAAACCTAAATGTTGTAATGAAGAATGAATTGACTCGCCCAGTAAATGTATCGACTCGCCCAGTAAAAAGGAGATAAGATTCTTCCAAAAAATTTCACAAATCGGTGCACAAGATATATTGGACATTTGGATCTCAGCATGATTGCAGAGAACCCTCGGAGAGATAGAGGAATAATGCTTCCTCTGTATAGAAAATTGGGAGCAGAAAGCGAACGTTTCGGAATTACCGTAGATTTTGAACACAATGTCTGCAATTTCTGTTGCAAAGATCAGATGAACTTCTCCATTAGGTCAGAAAACTCCAACCATAATTCGCTATATCTCGCATACTACACAATATTCCCACAAGTTTACTAGATGCATTAGGAAATTATCGTGTATTCTGATCAACTTTAATTTCATTTCACATTCAAATTGAAAGACTTTTTTAGCTCTTCAAAAACGACGAGTACTATTTCACATTCCATTTAGTTTTTTTTAAGATATTTGTGTCCGAAATGTGTTAAGATTAGTACAATCATTCAAAAAATGAATTCAAATCTCATATTAATAAATACTCGTACTGAAGATAATAAATTGTCAGAAATGACAAAGATAAATATTTTTCCCGAAAATTGTTTTAATCGTAAATTGCCGCGTCAGACAGCCCATTCCACCCAAAAATTGCAAGAGTTTCTCCTCGGGGCAGAGATTAAGAATCTCTTCTCTGCAAGGTCTGCACGTCTGCTGAATGGAGTGAATGAAATGGAAAGTTCCTAATTGCAGGGTTCGTGTGAAGTCTCATAGTGCCGGAAGCTTCTCGTATCTCCCAACGGTGTACATCCTGCGCCGGTTCCTTCGCAGGGCTCGACCCTCTTTTCCGCAGCTGCTCCTCGCCCGTGACTGCACACACGCACGCGCTGTCGTGCCCCGGCCCTCCCCTCTCCATCCGGGGCGTGCTGCCTCGAGCTGCACGCGTGCTCAAGGCGTGTTTATCCGCGTCGTAACTGCTTCGTCGCCGCGCGTTGAACCGACGCGCCGCAGCCCGTCACTTACACTCGACCCTTGTTACACGCCGACCTACAGAAGGGCAAATGACGTTATATAAGACGTAAAAAATTCAGAACCTTTTAAGAAAAAAATGCACAAACTTTTAGGAATAAATTCTTCATAGAGAGAGAAGAGAGTTCATTAAAAAGAGTCCGAAAAAGCACAATTACAAATGTATCTGAACTTTTGTTAATGAAACTTACACGAATCTTTGTACAAATGTTAGTGCATCACATGATAGGAACAAAATGCAATATTTTAGTTAAAGATCGTTTTATACATAATATTATGAATACAATTGGCGTTGATCTGAATGCCTCTGGGCATCCGAAAATGTTTTCATGTGGTCTCAATAGGCATATGATATGTGTATTTGTTTTTCTTGTATTTTTCAATGTACGGTTATAAGGTTTGTGAGAAGTTTGTTTTCTTTGTTTTTCGGTGTGATGTAATGTACAAAATCGAAAACCTCGCGTTCATGCAATACACATTTATTTGGTGTATGGCAAACCTTTCAGAACTTAGTCACGAGTGAGGAATGATATCCAATCAGCATCTTATCAGTCCAAAAGATATTTGAAGAAATCCATATCGGCGTTTGCGGGTGTTTTGTAAGCGTTATACACTTGGGAACATATCTTTTGCATCTTTGATTGTTGTTGATGAACAAACTCACAATGATTAATTGTGGCAGCTTCTGAGACATTAGATATTACTGCCAGGTAGCATTCTGCAGCCTCTTTGATCGGGAAGACCTTAGGTTTCCGTCCTGACAGAGGTAGACTTTCAAGTTTCAACACTAGCTAGATATCTAGGTCGAATTCGGCCGGAGTATGGAGGAGAATTCTAGCGGACAGCCGCTGTGATGTTTACTCTTCCTCTAATCAATAACAGATGAATGCCGAAGCAGTAACAAACGGGTAAAACTTTCACATCATTGTTTTCTGGGCGCGGTCATGACTTTCACATCATTGTTTCTCTTTTACCCTTACACAACAGGCACTACAGTATCGGCAGCGTAGAAGTGACTCTGACTGTTCGATGTGCTGTTGCCACTTGTTACTACACACATGGCACCACCTACATGGCAGATAAATGAAATCACGAAACATTAACACTTCCCGAGAGGCGATGACACGTCTTGATATCAAGGCATAACCTTCCCTACAGCCGAACATTATCGCCTCCGCCACTTCGTGCGAGTCAGATGAGCGACAACGGCGAACCCTGGCGATGAGAAAGTAAACAAATCCTCGCAAGCAGATAGCTTCAGTCACATGACGTACAACAGCACGTGGCAAGAGAACTATCATAGTCGCTAAGATGCTGGTGGTACTGTAAACTTGCGGAAGACCAATCAAAAGCAGGAACATTTTCGCGGCTGGGGCTGGGCCTTGTTGTGGGAGCAACCTGCAAAATGAAATACCTCAAGGCAACTGATGTTCTGCATCGAATCTCACGTTCCAGTGGAAAGAAACACCGGCACCAACCAACTATACAATGCGCATCCCTCACGGAACAATTGAGGAAAGTTGACCTGAAAACAAGAAACACGCTCACACCACACACACACACACACACACACACACACACACACACACACACACACACACACACACACACACACACACACACACACACACACTCTCTCTCACTCACTCACACACTCTCACACACTCTCACTCACTCACACACTCTCACTCACTCACACACTCTCACTCACTCACATACTCTCACACACTCTCTCACACACACAGATACATATAGATACGCTCTGATACATACACACACACACTCCTGTACACTCACATTCACTCACTCGCGAATACACACACTCGCGAATCCAACTGGAGTTAGCCACCGCCGTAGTCTTCTTGGCATTTATCGATCGATCGGTCGGTGGGGCGACCGTACTTCCGTCGCTGTAATTGCGGGGGACGCGCCGTAAAGCCGTCGCCGAGGGACAAGGCCGCTCGTCGATCATCGACCAGGCGCTCGCGTGCGCCAGTGCTCCAAGCGGCCCGCGGCATCGGGCATTCACAGAGGTCTCCCTCCGCCATCGCCGCATTCGGGCTATTTGAAAGGAAGAACGGCGATCCGAGTGACCAAGGGAATGAAGTCTATACAGGGAACTAATGCGCTGCTTAAATGTTCAACACTCGATGGGCGCTCAGGTAACGTAGTTCTGTTTAATTTCTTAGGCAGGAAAACGATGATAAAATACAGCCCAGTCTCGATTTTTGTAAGTGAAAAGGAAAGAAAACGAAAGTTACCGAATATTTCATTCAAACGAGGTATCTTGTCCAACATCCAAACGAGGTTTCTTTACCTTATATCCGCTTAGATCCTTTGTTATTGATATAATAATAATAATAATAATAATAATAATAATAATAATAATAATAATAATAATAATAATTTATTACTGAACATGAGCATACGCTCGGTGACAGTTAATAATAATATAAAAATAAAATAAAATATAAATATAATAAAGAAAATATAAATATTATACAACTTAGTTCTCGCAAGTTATGGAATCATTGCTTCCCCTCCCCTTACACTCCTCGAGCTATTTAGATTCTAATTATCGAGATGTTTCAGTTGTTGAGGTTCTAAGTACATGTTCGAGTTGGAGTTTAATAATACTTGAATATTTGAATAGAAATTCGAAATGCATAGAAATTAATGTTGAGTTTCGAGTTACTGAGTTTGCACTGTATTGCGATTCATTATTACATTAAATCATTACGTTTTTGTAATATTGAATGAGCTTGAAAAGAGAGTTCGTATTAATATTATTTATAACTTGACAGTATTTTACATGAGTGGAGAAGATACAGTTGATACAGTTAAGCACATCAGAACGGATATGTAATTAGTACTCGTATACACTTAATCACTTATATTCAATATTAGTTGTTCATTATTTACATGAAATGAGTTAATTAGAAGTATTTTAGATCGACTAGCTAGTGAGTATTTATCACATAATTAAATTGCATTTGTCAACGAATTTATTAATTACGGAGAGTTAATTCGCTAATTAATTAATAACGGATAAATTACTGGACATTTGCTTTAGTACTACGTATACGCGAATAACTAATGTACATCAAGCCAAGATATCGTCGCTGGAAACCAACACAGAAATTCACAGAGAGAATCGAACGTGTTGCGAATGTAATTATATCATAGAGCAAGAAACGGGAAGAAGTTATTTTTATTAAAGAAACAAAATACTCTGTATTACTTTTCTTAATATATATGTTTCAGTATTTGACTCAAATAGAGAAATAACAATGGATGTGATGTGAGTTACTTGCTGACTCTTGGTGCTGTCTAAAACAGGTTCGCAATATTTGTCAAAAAATAGAACACGAAATATTTTTTTTCTAAAAGTCCAGTGCACTTCTTTCTTGTGTTGAAGAATGCGTTTAAAAAAATTAAGAAAAAACTACTACGAGTATGTTCATAAATACATGTGTACTTTAATATTAATAGGGAACTCTCAAAATTAATTTAAAGAAAGCAATGAGAAATTAAAGTGAGAAGATACGATTCGTTTCTGAACAAACATCTGTCCATCGTCAAAAATAATTTTTTAGATTTTAAATAAATAGCATGGTTACAGTGAGTAATTATTTTTCCAAGTCTCCGTTAAATTAACATTTCAAACGGCACCGACGTATCATAGCACATTGATTCAAAAATGTGAGGAAAAGTGTTGATTAAAATTAATAATTATGGTGTTTGTTACATAATAAAGGTTTTCGTTAAAATTAATGATTAAATAATTATAGACTATGTATTCTGCAATATATTGCAATCACTTTTGTGCATGTTTTTGTATGAAACTATTTTTAGTTTTTGAGGTATGGTAAGAAATTTTGTGTTTTCACGGTACTTTCCACGGCGACACAGATATTCACGCCGCGTCTTGAAGAACTAGTCCAACATTCACTATAATGCTCTAAGTGCATAACCCTTACCTTCATTCACAGAACAGATACTAAAATAATTTTGCCATGTGTTTATAGACAAGTCTGGCTGTGAGAGTTTCCACGAAGCGGTTATTCATGACAACAGTTTTAAATTGTATTTATCTGATAAACATTTGTTTAAGAAAAATTATTACTTCTCGTTCAACAATTATGTCTTTCGAGGGCTTTGAGATACATAATCTTATACGGCTTCTTAAGATATGACCATCCTTAAGTTGCGGTTGGTTTCTGAACTGTACCGAAGAATTTTCACTTTTGTTCTGTCATTAAAGAATGGTATTCTAGTGGAAAGGTATGAGGGAGAAGCCAAGTTAAGGAGGTTTAAGTTTATCTTTCGGGAATCTTGATATAATTCGTGGTCTGCTATTGTTTCTTCCTATGTTGAATATTGCTGCGCAGGGAGCATTGGGAAGGAGATTGTAGAAATTGCTGGTAGTTTTTTTTTAATGTCTCTTTGAATTCTGGTATGTAAAATTCCCATCGGATTTGATATTTAAATATTTATTTAGTAAAAAAAAGTAAACAAAAACTGTATGCGACGTATGGGGGAGAAAATCTTCTGCGCACGCTTTCTTGAGTTTCAGAATCCCTTCCCAACAAATTAACTATTAATAGTGGAAAGATGAAAAAGAGGTTTTAAAACAAATAATAATAATAATGGTAATAACAGTAATAACAGTAATAATAATAATAATAATAATAATAATAATAATAATAATAATAATAATAAAATTTAAAAAGCGGAAGATTAAAATTTGAAAAACTAGACATTTTCGTTCCCGAGTTATAGAAAACTTATTTGTAGCGGTAAACGAACTGCAGATTAGTTTTTCCTGCATTGCTAACAAAATAGTAACTCACTCTAAGCTCTGCTACCACTGCAAGTAAAAAGAGCTCAACAAAACGTGTGCATAGTGAAGCTACATTTACGTCCAGAAGCAAATCAAGGGGCCATCTCAGCATTTGCTCAATGAATCAGCGAAACTGGACAAAAACCTGATCGAGATGGGGGTAATTGATCCGGAAGCTGAAGTACTTTACTTGTTACAGGCATGTTAAATATTTTTTTTAAATTACACAATACAAATGAAAACTAATTCATTATACGGTAAACTCGCTCTAAACCGAAATCTGTACAAGCCGGAAACCTGTCTTAAGCAAAAACTTTCTCAGGAAATTAAATGGCTTTGACACAACATAAAACTGCGGAAACGGAACGGTTTTTCATGTCCGGCAGGAAAACAAGAATCTATAAAACGGAATTCGTATGAATTTAATGCAATTGGCAGAGAGGGATATGTTTTGGTTTAGAATTGGGCAGCACTATCATAGATTGTTTTACCGCAGAGATTACGGACTTTGTCGAATTATCTATCTCGTTGTCAACTACTTGAGTGATGGTGAGTTTTTGAGGGAATTTGTAGTTGATACTCCTAAGGTTTGAGGAATTATCCCAGTTGGTAATACCTCTTTGAGTTGTGCCAGAATCTTTGGATATCGGCAATGATAGTCATATGATCACTGGATTGTGGTCGGAGTCTTGTTTTGAGAAAACACTGTGATGAAACGGGATGTTTATGTCCTTTGTCAGAGTGATATCGAGAATATCTGGAATGATATTTGGGTTTGAAGAGAAACTTGTTGGTTCGGCGGGACCCGCTATTGACACGTTATTGGAGACAGCAAAATCCTGAATTTTTCTTGCCATGATAAGTCGTAACGTGACATCTCCAGATGCTGTTTTTACAATTTAAATCACCAGTTAAGATGGTATACAGTCAGTTTTAAAGATTTCATGAAAGGCGTTTTGAGGAAGCATTGAAAGACGAAAATATCAAGAAAGATTCAGAAAGGTTCTAATATTAAAATTCGTAATCCATTAACTGTAGCTCCCTTATCTGAAAAAAGATGGAACAACTACGCTAGTGTCCGATACTGATCTTCCCTCCCCCCCCCCATTGGTATACGAGTGTCAAAACGTAGTATGAGCTATATCAAACACACAAAATTATTTTGTTTCTAATAGATTCATAACTATTTAAAATTCTTTGCAACCATAACTTAATGTTACAATCGTTGGTTTCCCGTCATTTATTAATTACCTCCCTCTCCAATATTTTTCTGGTAGTGCATATTCGCACAACGTTAGACGCTTCGGGCCACTGGGCGCCGCGCCGATATTCCGCTGTCTGCTCCAGTGAGGAGTGGCGGGAGGGTAATGAACCGACAAATGAAATCGCGAAACAAGCGGCGGTGATTCGGCGTGGGTGGACGTGCTCCGTTCGCGTCACTCTCCTTCAAACCCGCCAGAGGGCGGTAGGGAAGGGAAGGGAAGGGAAGGGAAGGGAAGGGAAGGGAAGGGAAGGGAAGGGAAGGGAAGGGAAGGGAAGGGAAGGGAAGGGAAGGGACGCGGCAGCGAACGCCACCAGAAGCACACGGCCCGTCCGCGGACGCGTCCGGCACCGCTACACCACAGAATAGGTGCTACACAGAAATGATTGCTCCCCACAATCCGTGCGCCGATATGATGCGCATGGTCGCGATATTCAAAGTGTGTAAACAGCTGTACGACCTTGTGTGGTGAGGGTGCCTTTTATTTCCGTTTTATTCGTTGTGTTTTGTGGGTGTTTAACTAGCAAAAACATACGTAACTCGAGGGGACATTTGCTTCATATACGCAAATATTAATATCACACATAAGGCAAATATTAATCAAAAGTAAATAATTATAAGTACAAAACTAGTAGTGCCACAAAATGGCATAGACTTTCTCGCATTGGTTTTCTATTTTCTTTGGTATGGGCTAGTTTATAAGACTTCTCTCATACACTATAGTGTATAGTGGCTATAGCCAGCTGTCATCTATCTCTGCCCAATGTACATTTATTTGAAATTTTCTCAGTTTTTCGGTTTACTAACAGTAGAACGGAAATATGCCGACCTGGATGGCCGAGGTGGCTAAGAGCGAGTACCGACTCAGCGCTTTGGTCCCAAGGGTCGCGGGTTCGAGTCCCGCCTTGGGCACGGCTGTTTGCCCCTTGACTTTGTGTGTGTTGTCGCGGAGGGCCTCGCGTTCTGCTGACCCCAGATCAGAGGAGCCCGCAAGTGCTTGTCTAGTGTATGGTCGAATATGCGTCCCTTCGGGACGTAAAAGACAACCGGCTGTCGGCTGGATATAAGCCCTAGGAAAAAGATAGAACGGAAATATTACTTTAAGAATATTAAAGAAGAGTAAAACCTCGTCCTAAATGACGATTTTCATGAAATATGTTGGAGCCGTTTTTAAGAAAATATCGTTTAAGCGTTACTAAAAATGTGAAATTGAATCTCTTTTGCACAGAAAAGTTTTGAGTTTTCGGAGAACTTTATTTGAAATCATTTAAAGAACTTTAACTCGCAAATGCAATAGTGTTTACATATCTTCGGAAATGTGCATATTGACGGCGTGAGAGATATTAAAAAAATTAAATTTGCGTAATTTTTGAAAAACATCAACAACAAAATAATACACCAAAATTATGTCACAATAAACAGTACAATTAGCATTGCCCGTTGGAAAAGTTAGAAGAAAAATTTGGAGCCGTTTTTGAGAAAATGGAGTTTGAGCTGACTTTTGCACAGTTTGAAGATAGCTATCCGCACTGCGCGGTGGTTCACTGAAGATCAAAGGAGCCGCCCTCTAGTTTCTTTTTTTTTTTTTTTTTTAATTTGTTGCGTCCATTTTGACGCAACGCGTCTCGAAGACCCTTACGGGTCGTTGAGCGCTTTGCGCTGTGGAGTAATCCTCCGTTACTTTGCGCGCTTTTTGGAGTAATTCTCCGTTATCACTGTCAGGTCGCGTCACGTCGCAGTCAGTTGTCAAGAGGACCGCCAGGTAGCATCTCCGCGTATGCGCCTCCTACTACGCACTCCTGCGTCACTACCCAGCGGCCAGAATTGGGAAGGAGTAAGGATAGGGGCAGGGTTTAGGACACTTCACAAGGGTTGGACTAGCCCTTGTGAAGCAGCTTGACTCGTTTTGTTGGAACAAATTTCACATGAGATTCGACGGGAATCGAACCCGGACCTCAGTGGTGAAAGGCTTGCGACTTTGCAATGAGCCACGAGTACAGCGAGTTTCCTTTCTGTGTAGTATCTATTCTGTCGTTACACTCTGTGCAGGCACGTAACCTGTTAGTTTGTGACTCATTCACGCCGAACTAAATTGGGGAGGGACGTGGTCAACACATAGAATGATTCGGATTTCTTTCACGAATGTTGGTTAACTTGTGTTGGGGCTGTGGGAGGTACACTGTTATTTTTTTGACATTCCCACAATAGGAGAATGTTCGAATGATACCAATGTATGCTTGCAGCTATAAGGCAGGAAAAGAAAGGTTCGAAACTTACTTTTAGAGAAACACATTTTACATTACTAATTAATAGGTTAAAATTTAGTTATTTCTCTGAAAGTTAGTGTATATCCTTTTTATGATTGTGTTTATTCATTTCATGATTTATTTGACATGCATCCTTATCATTATCTGTTTTTCGACATGCTTTGTATCAATTTTTCGTGTACTAAGTTTAGTGTCACTATCCGAACAAACTAAATCTCTTCTGAAAAATATCTCTGACTTCACTACCTGAACAGCACCTTTCTCGTCAGGGACAGTTGGCGCTCCAGCCCATATTTCTACCGGAAAGATATATTTCGCAGCACTCTACTGTCTTCGGCGATGCGCAACTGTTTTCGAACGTGTCAAATAACGGTCCACCGGCCTGAACAAAAGCGCATCGGCTTTAATCCGACGCGAGGCGCGTTCCCTCGAGGGTTTTTGTGCTGCGGTCGTTCTGTGTAGAGGTGTTTAATTAAGGACAATTCAATGAGGTGATCGGAGAAGCGCTCCAACACCCACGTGGAAGAGACGAGACAAAGAAAGAAACTAGTGGTATTAAACAGCACGTACTTTCTCCCCCGTATTTTCACGCAAAATTACGCTAAAAGTACTAAAAATTTTAAAAAATTGTACATGACGTTTTCAAAATATATCTTTAAGGAACAGATTTCATTAATAGGAACCAAACTTTTATCTTTAATATTTAAGTTGTTGGAAGACTCAAATTTTTGCAATTTTTGAAAATCAGAGTTTTCAATGAACGTGAGACCTCCACCATTTTCGTAAGCGTCCTTGGCGATATCCAACAACAAAATTTAATAAAAAACGATGGAGCCATTATTTTGAAAATTTGTAAAATGCCTCATGGGCTTCTTGTAAAGAACTCCCCAAAATTGCATCATAATAAAATAGTTATTTATGACATTGTTGGTAAAAAAAAGTCATTTTATTTTGGGAGGAAACTGTGACACGACACCGATTGAACGAAAGACGCAATCCTACGAGAAAAATAAACTAACTTTTACGTGTGTCAAACACTATTCTTTTAGAAAGCTTTTTTAACATTCGTTTTATTTTAATTCAACACAAAGCACTAGACAAAGCACAAAATACTAGCACTAGTGCTAAACGTTGAAATTTTTGCATCCTTTACATGCCCTTAAAATTAAAGGTGTTTCTTATGACTGTCTAAAAATATCTTTTATTTCTTTTTACATTTGATTTCTTTTTTTAATTCCAAAAACATGTCAGCTATTGATTAACTAAAATTATCTACAGTGTTTAAGTAACAATTTCATTGCAAGGTGGCAACTCAGTCGCAATTTATAGCAGTTTATTTATTATACAAATATATTTTATTGATTTATTTTTATATTATTACGCTATCCAGATTCATTTTCATTACATCTGAAGAAGAACGTTTACAAGAGTATTTACAGTTATCTGCAACTGTAAAAAAACTCAATATCGAGCAAGCAGTTGAAGATCAACCGCAGAAATGTAAACTATTGTTAATCTTTATCATTAAACACTGCATTCCAAAACAAAAGACGAGTGCCTTTCCAACGCCATCTGCAGCGACAGTGAATTTCGCAACAGATACAATTTGGAGACGAGGCGTTTTCTCTGAATATTAATTAACAGACTAAATCGCGCCTTCCGCTTCTCTTGTGCAAAACGCGCACCTAACTTAAACCGGATTAAACCGGCAGAAAACACACATGGCAGCGACAGCTCCCCACGGACTCCGAAATCTCTTCCGCAAGCCTCAGCGTCGTCGTTTCGCAAAGAAACCCACACAAAAACTGCAAAGCACTGCCATGTTCTCTCTGAGAGCGGCAGAGATGCGGTTTATCCAGGCGTGGAGGAAGCCGACGCGGCAGGATGGGGAAGCGGCGGCGGCGGCGGAGGCGGCGGTGGCGGTGGCGGTGGCGGCGGCGGTGGAGGCGGCGGCGGCGGCGGCGGCGGCGGCGGCGGCGGCGGCGGCGGTGGCGATGGCGGCGGTGGCGGCGGTGGCGACGGCGGTGGCGGCGGCGGCGGCGGCGGCGGCGGCGGTGGCGGCGGTGGCGGCGGTGGAGGCGGCGGCGGCGGCGGTGGCGGCAGCGGTGGCGGCGGTGGTGGTGGCGGCGGCGGTGGGGGCGGCGGTGGCGGCGACGGTGGCGGCGGTGGCGGTGATGGTGGCGGCGGCGGCGAGAGAGGTCGCGAAAGAGCGTGGGCGGTGTTGGCGAAAGAGGGGACTGTGGAGACGTCGGTAGCGGTGACAGAGAGGAGATAGCGATGGAGGCTTGGTGGCGGCGGGCAGTGGTGGATACGATAGTGGCGTGGACTTAGAAAACGGGCCAGTGATTGATTGATTAGTATTTTCCGGCACTTTAACTGCGAATATTGTTAGTCACGTAAGTGTAGTGTTTTTTATCACACGAGGTGGCGGTGTTTAACTTCCTCTTGGTGGTGAGATCTGGCTTGATTGATTGATTTTTTCGTGTTTCCTGGCGCATCAACAGCTTTGGTCATTAGTTTCGTTAGTGCGTTGCCTGTTTTTTTCTCGGGAGATGGTGGTGATCTTCCCCCACAGGATGGCGAGATCCGGCACCGACCTACCGTCGGTTAGTGGGGGTTTCCCCCTAACCAGGACTCTCCCACCGGCGGGGCACCGTCCCAGCCGGGACAAGCTCTAAGCTCCGGACCGGTCTCCCGGAATATCTGGTAGTGTATTACATGTTAGTGTAAGGGTGTGTGTAAGGGGAGAGGAAAGGACAAGGAAGAGGAATGTCAGATCGCGCGCGGCCCGTTTGGTAGGGTACTGCTCCGACATTCACCTGGTGTTGATCCGAGAAACCACGGAAAACTACCGATCAAAGCAGTCGACCGCTAGAATTCTTCTCCAGGCAGTGAGTGATTTCGACCTAGCTGAAAAGCTAGTGTCGAAAATCATGCTGCCCGGTCAGAGCCACTGCAGTGACATCAGTTGATGCACTGAGCTACCGCTCCCGGTGAGGTCTGGCGCTGACGTACACATCGGCTTGTGAGTTTTCCCTCAACAAAGTATCTCCCAGCGGAGCACTGCGCCAGTAGGGAGAACCTTTAAGCTCCTGGCTGATTTCCCGGCATTTGTGGTAGTATAGTTGATGTAAATGTAAGTATGTGAAAGTAAGGCGGTAAGAAGAGTAAGACAAGGAAGAGAAAAGAAAGGTCGCGCGCCTTCGGTGACTCGTTCGTTAGGGTACTGCTCCGACATTCGCCTGGTATGTTTGGGGATGCCATGGAAAACTACTGATCAAAGCAGCCGGCCGCTAGAATTTTGCTCTAGACAGCGTGTAAAATAAGTCTCGGCTATCTAGCCAGTTTGGAAAATGGGACTCGAGCCCTAGGACCTTCCGGTCAGACACAAAGGTGTGACGTCAGTTGACGGCCTGTACGACCTCAAGCGGTAGGAAACGGGTCAGGTGATAGAGGCGGCGCGTAATTGAGAGGCGTGAGGGATGGCAGGAGACGTGAAGAAAACGCTGGCGGCGTTAACGTGAAAGGAAGTAGCGAATAAAGGCGACGATGGCATGAGAGAGGTACAAACGAGCTCGATAGATGTTTAGTAATATGGGAGGTGATGAAAATGCGATGAATTTAGGCGTTATCATGTGTTGATCTGTCACTGGCCTTTGTCGTGGATACACTGTTAAAATTGCCATTTTTAAATCCAAGGTGTGGTAGAAAGAAATAATGTACTTAAACCCTAGATACCGATGATTGTGTTGAAGATGCACTAGGTCACGATGAAACGAGAGGAAGTGAATTTAAAAGAGTGAAAGCTCTTCGATGAGTAAAGTATTAAACGGCAGTTTACATACAATTGAACAACTGCAGACGCGACACATAATCAATGAAAAAGGATCAGGCATGATTGATGGTTAACCATATAATGTGAAGCTCTCGAAGTTTTGAAGCATTTTCAAATGATGTGTGTAATATATAACTATAACTATTTTTTCCAATATTGTTCGTGTTCTAGTTTGTAAGCATCCTTTATTACTGTAAAGTCGTATCATAGGGAAAAAGAAATTCTAGGAAATCCTCGTAGAGAATTTCTAGCAATTGTATTCGCGTCAACGGGACAAATTAAGCACATACCTCATCGGGGGATTTGCGTGTGAGCTGCACCAAAAGCAGGCTTCGGTTGGGTCTCGTGTGGGCGGCGGCGCCATCGGAAAGAGAGCCGGCCGCTTGCGGGCGGCTGCAACGGATGCGAAGGCACGCGAGCGCGGGCGGGGGGCGGGGCGGGGCGGCACAGAAGACCCGCAGGGGCTTTCAGTGGCCGGCGTCCTCGTACGAAGCTGTCACCCAAGTTGGGCGGCCGGCGCCAGCAGCGTTCTGGGGGTAGGGGGCCCGGCCCGGCCCGGTCCGGCTGCGGGGCGGCCTCTGCTTACTTACAGTCGGCTTCCATTTGTAGCGCGCTAATCCTCTGGCGCCACTCAGCCGCCGCCCCGCCCCCTCTCCGTTCGCCCTTTCCATCTGTGCCCCTCCGCCACCGCCTCCTTGCCCTTGCCCCGTCGCCTCGCCACGCCTAGCCACGCCTCACCTCGTCCTGCTTCGCTTCGCCTCGCCTCTCTCCATCTCGCCCCACAACACCCCGCCACGGCTAGCCCCGCCACGGCTAGCCCCGCCACGGCTAGCCCCGCCTCGCTCTGCCACCCCTCCTTGCCCCTGCCCCGTCGCCTCGCCACGCCTAGCTACGCCTCACCTCGTCCTGCTTCGCTTCGCCTCGCCTCTCTCCATCTCGCCCCACAACACCCCGCCACGGCTAGTCCCGCCTCGCTCTGCCACCCCTCCTTGCCCCTGCCCCGTCGCTTCGTCTCGACTCGCCACATCTTGCCACGCCTTGCCACGCCACGCCACAGCTCGCCACGCCTCGCCACGCCTCGCTCCGCCACGCCCGCCTCCCTCCGCCACGCCTCGCCACACTACGCGTTGCCACGCCACACAATCCACGCCACGCCACGCTTCGCCCCGCCATGCTTCGTCTCTTCCCTCCCCGACCCTCCCTTTCCCACCTTTTTACACCCCTTCCTTCCATTTCCTCACCGTTGCTCTCCGCTCCGTGTCTAGTTATGTTCTCGAACTTTGTCATGAATGCGTTCTTATAGATTTCTTCAAAATAACCTTTTTCCTCTCCTCATCATTGTCCTCTTTTCATCTTTTTTCTCTTTTCATCTTTGTTCTCTTTTCATCTTTGTTCTCTTTTCATCTTTGTCCTCTTTTCATCTTTGTCCTCTTTTCATCTTTGTCCTCTTTTCATCTTTGTCCTCTTTTCATCTTTGTCCTCTTTTCATCTTTGTCCTCTTTTCATCTTTGTCCTCTTTTCATCTTTGTCCTCTTTTCATCTTTGTCCTCTTTTCATCTTTGTCCTCTTTTCATCTTTGTTCTCTTTTCATCTTTGTCCTCTTTTCATCTTTGTCCTCTTTTCATCTTTGTCCTCTTTTCATCTTTGTCCTCTTTTCATCTTTGTTCTCTTTTCATCTTTGTCCTCTTTTCATCTTTGTCCTCTTTTCATCTTTGTCCTCTTTTCATCTTTGTCCTCTTTTCATCTTTGTCCTCTTTTCATCTTTGTCCTCTTTTCATCTTTGTCCTCTTTTCATCTTTGTCCTCTTTTCATCTTTGTCCTCTTTTCATCTTTGTCCTCTTTTCATCTTTGTCCTCTTTTCATCTTTGTCCTCTTTACATCGTTATTCTCTTCATATATTTGTTCTCTGCATATCGTTATTCTCTGCATATCGTTATTCTCTGCATATCGTTATTCTCTGCATATCGTTATTCTCTGCATATCGTTGTCCAGTTCATAACCTTGTCCTCTACTCATCACTGACTTCTATACATCATAGTTCTCTTGATATTATCTTCATACACTTTTTTTTACAAATAAGAGCAATTTTCAAATTCTTTCGACTTCTCCAACTGTAGGTGCCTACTGGGTTGTCAATCATCCTTGAAAAAAGATTTTATTAGCGGGAGCGGTTTTTATTTAAAATTCAAGTAGTATATTACTTAGTGTAGGGATCACTGAATTTTGAAAACGTGCACAGAATTATCTTCTCCCCATAGCACGTCATACACAGTGTTAACTGTTTTTTGACGTAAAAATAAATAAATAAATAAACCACTGTTCGGGACTGAAACTGTGCGGATGCTCTCTCACTATGACGCGACTCTTGGGGACTCGTAGCTAATCACGAGAGGATGTCCGAGTGTGTCACCTCAGGAAAGTCACAAGTCATAGGGCATCGTCAGAGCAACAACAATTAAGGGGATGTTATGGCTGCTTGATGGGAACATAACAAGATTAATGATATGGAGTGTCTTGCGTCGACAGGTAATAAAAATAGTTCAATAGTATCAGCAAGAATTCCATTAATATTATATTCATTAGGTTATTAATCTATCTTTAACAATACGTTCCATTAATGAAAGTCATTTCCTCACCTTACTCTCTATTCATTATACACTCGTATCATACACGTTTTGAATCTTGTGTGTATTCTGAAAATATGTTTCGTGAAAATCTGAGTTTATATCTTTGTGCTATGGCGTATTTAAATTAGATGAACCTTCTTTTTGTTTCATGTTCTTTAAAAGTCAAGTATAAAACGCAAGTATAAAACGTTTTGCAATGTTACATTCAATAAAATTATATTTCTATGTGAGTCGAACTGTGCGGCTGAGAAACATGTGAATGGCAGTGTGGTCTAATACAATCGTTAATATAAGACGAACCTTCCAACAATTTTGTTTCTTAAAAAGAATTATTAATCTGATCAACTGTGTGTCGAATGAGCAAACAGTGGAATTCAGGGTATAACAGTAGCTACGACACCAAACGCAGCGCGTGCATTAAGAAATCAATACTCTTTTCACTTCAGTGTTTTTTTATAGTCACCCACCCATCTACGCTTCTCTTATCTTCTTGGAAGATTCGATATCCATTAGTATTCCTCACGCACGTCAGTACGTTTCTGTAGAATCACATCCGTTTCCTCCAGCTTCCCTTGCCTCTCCTCCCCCGCACTTCCCTCAGTTTCCGCAGTCTTTTTTTTTTCTGACGCCTCTCACGCACCCGTCGGGCACCGAAAGTATACAATCAGCATCTAAGCTTCCCTCATCGTATCACACGCCTCAAGTCGACGTCCCCCTCTCCCTGCCGATACGCTTCGCCGCGCCTCTTCTTCAATTGTCACGCTCACCGCTCGGATTCTCTTTTTTCTCCCTCGACACCCCCCTCCCCCATTCGCACGTGCGCCACGAGCTGCATCCCTACCCCTTCAGCTGTTTGTCCCCTGCATTCCAATGGTGGATGTGGGACCGCGGTTTTCGGGCTAGGTACGAAATACTGATAGCAGAGAAAATGTTTTTTTTAAATGTTTCAAAAGCAAGAGGATGTGTCGGTATTATTTGAGTAACTGGTAAGCAAAGCAGTGTAGCAATCTTCTGTAATGAGTTAAAGTATTTCGCCCGAGTTAAAATAAAGTAGTTGTAATATTTAATTTAATCGAAGGTATAAAATCAGTGTTAAACTATCTTAAAATTTCTGGTCATGATAAAATGATCTAATTCACAGTAAAATTTGTTGTACTTAATATTTCTGTTTGTTATATTTTATAAAATGTATCTCTGGTGTAGTATAACTTTATATTTAATAATTCTGCTTGTTACAAGGTATAATAACTGTTATTGATATGTGAATTAACAGTGATCGCTAATGACCTTAATAGTATATAAACGATCTAAATTAAATACAAACTTAATTGTATTAACAGAGAGTAAATTCATCGTTATTGATTGATCTTCCCGGGCACCTGAATTATGTTCAGTAGTGCAGTGAATGTTCTAACCCGGGGGGTGGCGGTGTTCTTCCCTCACTTGATGAGATCTGGCGATGACCTACACGTCAGCTTGCGGGAACCTCCCTCCAAGTATCTTCTCGAAAGGAGCTTCGTCCCAGCCGAGACAAGCTATCTGCTCCTGATTGTTCTCCCGATATTTATTGTGATGTAGTGCCTGTACGTCCGTGTAAGTAACGGGTGAGGAGAGGTCAAGGAAGAGGAGAGAAATGTTATGCGCGGTCCATGGTCCATTTGTTAGGGCATTGAACCAGCATTCGTCTGGTATTGATCAAAGAAACCACGAAAAACTACCGATCGATCACTCAAAACTACCGAGCAGCCAGTCTCTAAATTTCTCCTCCAGATAGCGGCTGAATTCGTACTAGCTACGTAGTGTTGAAAATCCTCTACCGTCAGAACCCTAGGATTTTCGTAACTAAAAAAACGAATAAATTTAAAGTGTAACATTTCAATTGTTGGTTGTAGTAGATTTACCATTACATGGAATTTAACTTAAGTAATAACATTTCAGTACCCTCGCTGAATTAAATGTTTCTTCAATAACAATTATTTTTAACGCACAATGGAAATTTGTAACAAATTATCATGCACTGGAATATTTTCCTATATCAGCTGCGAAAAATAGTAAATACGATTGATTCAAAGTACATATTTTTAAAGGGGGATCGACGATATCCTTGACTCACACCTGAGATACCTACGCGCCGTTCTTGTGGAGACATTCCTCCCAGCCGTGTTTGTACGTGTTTCTCCACAGCCCGTCACACTCCACCCTCCTTCCCCACTGCCGATCCCTCCCTCCCCCCCTATTCGCTCGTCCCCTCTCCGTGCTCTATCAGCACAGATACGCCCCTCGCACACGGATCTTAATATTTTAATGTATAAAAAGGCGTGGAGCCACAGATGGCACATAAAGCGCGAGATGATACCTTTTGAAAGCAACCCGCGTGAAAGGTCGACGCCGAGAAAGGATTACTTCAGGTGGCCTTTGCGGCTGGCGGGTTGGCTCGACGATGCGATGCGAGGCGCCCCACAGTGGGTCCAAATGAGGAACCCCATGAAGGGTGACCCCATGGAGGGAAAAGCGTTTCTGTCCGATTCAGAAAATGTTATTTTTATGTTAACTGACCGACTTTCTCAGGGAATCTCTCTCTTTTTGGAATCAACTGATGTTACCGCGGCGGCGATGGTGTAACGGTTAGCGTATCGGACTGTTATGCACAAGTTTGCAGGTTCGATCGAAGCCGTGGATTTTTAAGGTAGAAAAAATCCTTCGTACGCCTTCCTTCGGAGGGGAAGTAAAGCCGGCTGCCCCATGTTACTAGGTTTACTGCATGTAAAAGATTCTCAAGCCTAAATGATGCCTCTAAGCTAAATTCAAATCACCTGTTTCGTCGCCTCGTAATATCAGTAATATCTGAAAGGAGCGTAGCGAAATTTGCGAGGTCAGACGACCTCATGGCCTGAGTCTCGCCACGTAAAATAAGGCACATTCAATTCAATTCAATTCAATTCAATGTTTCTGCAGTGCCTCTGATCGGGAGGTCCTAGGATTTGAGTCCCGACGATGGCAGGAGTGTCTACACTAGCTAGATAGCTGGGTCGAATGCAGACGCTGTGTGAAGGAGAATTCTAGCGGTCGACTGCTCAGATCGGTAGTTTCTCGGTTCAACACCAGGCAATTGTCGGAGTAGAATCCTAACAAACGGGCCGTGGACCGCGCGCGATCTCTCCTTCCTCTTCCTTCACCGATCCGATCCTCACCTCTCACTTATACACACACACGCGCGTCGTGTCCTCGGGAGTCCAGTCGGGAGCATAGAGTTTGCCCCAGCTGGGGCGTTGCCCCAATAGTTTGGATAAAAATCCGACGTGTACGCCGACACTAGATGAGACCAGCCAGCAGAGAAAGATCACTGCTTCCACGCTAAGAAAAACATGCACTACAGTTACGGGATGGATGACGTTAGCAGTTGACGCACTCAGAAATACTAATCAATCAATCAATTATATTAAGTGTGTGAAATTATTGTTTTTTGCTCGATAGATATTGGGAGTTTATTGCAGAGACCCAAAGGTCGAGGCAACAAACTCTCAATTATTTTATTCACGGGAAAGAAATGTTACGTCGAATTCCTAAGCAGTAAAAGATGTCACTTTTGTCAACATGAATATACTAGTGATACAAGTCATTCAAGGAAGTGAGTGGATGATGGGAAGTAGTGCCATCTCTTTGCTTTCTCACTTTTCTTAAGTAGATAACGAATTTAATTAAGTTTTCATTTTGAAACCTTTTTTTACATTAATTGGGAATTAGGAGTTAAAGTTGCTTTCATTACCTCCTGTGACTGGCGCGGCACATAAGTATTGTTAAATTAGTCGTAAATGGTACACTTAACTGCATGGAAAAATATTGAACGATGCATGGAAAAAGTATGGTAACAGAGTAGATAACTGTCTGGTCTGTATTCTGCCACAACATAATTCTCAAGATAAGTAGTTAAAATTTGTAATAAATAGCCTAAAAAAATAAAACACAATAAATCAATTATATCTTGGTGTTCATGAACTTCACTCATTATTTCAATAGAGCGACTTGCATCCTAGCGACTTAGTTCGCTAAATCTCCACGTCTGTATGATGTAGTTCCTTTTATCAACCCGTTTGAAATTTGTGGTGGGCAAACTGAATTCGCGATATTTTTCTCAGATTTTTCTTAGTTTCTTCTGCATTTTATTTTCTATATTTCATTATTATTCACTACATCGATTCGTTCATCCATCGCAATAGTCACATTTCAACAATTTTGCTGAGCCGTGGAGATCTGAGCTTCTGGCGAACCACTGATCGCCTGAACTTCTGGTTGCAGAATTATAGTAATTGTGTCTCATCCTAGTAGCTCAAGGTAGGGGCGCATCCTAGTAGTTCATATCTGTTATCGTAGTCAGGAAGATCAAAGTACATCCTGTGATTTAACGCTAAATTAAATGCACCACGAAAGATTTCATTACTTTTTTTATAATTCCCATTATTTGTACTTTAATGAAAAGAATTGTATTTGGGAGTGAATTTTTTATATTTTCGTAATATCAAGCTTCCAAGGAAAATATAAAATGGCATGCAGTTAAAATTTGCAGAATTCTGTTTTTGTTTGTAACATTATATGTTGCTAAATATTGTTATTTTTTCTACTCAGCTCTACTCTCAATTTTAGATAGTTTTATTTTAATTTGATTATTTTTTTGTTTTCGTTCCAGATAACTATGGGCCACGATTATCAACGCCAATAATTTTTTCCTTTTCTGTTCGCTTTAATTTGTCTTTGGCCAATATTCATTCAACGATCTAGAATTTGTTGAAAGGTCTTCAGGCTCGTTATATATATTGATGGTTGTAGTTTCTTCATTTAAAAATAATATGGTTGCTTCAACCACTCTTGGATATTAGCGACTCCAGTTTAAGATACATAAGCTGAAAACATTCATGTCACGTCATTTACAATTACTGTGATTCAACGTATTACAATAGACTTTTTTTACATTAATATGTACAAAACTATTATCGTAATAGTGTTGCATCAGGCAATAGTACATTTGTCAGAGTATTACATGCAATCACAGTTTCAAAAATCAACAAAAATGCGAAACAAAATTGCGGCAACGGATAATGGAGTGGCCCAGTGGATTCATTTAACAATTTTATGTCAGGTTAAATACATTTCTTTTAATAAAAACATCCCTTTAAATAAAGACATTGAATCAGTAGGACAGTACTTAGTCTCGTTACAGTTCTTGCAGTGTATCTTGTTGCTGCAATTTTGATGTCATTCTAGCATGTTTCCAGTATACACAAATATGTTCACCGGTACACTACATTTTTTTAAAAACATTTATTGCCTAGACTGTGATCTGATTGATTTTTGGTTGTCCGGGAGGAGATGCGTCTATCGATAAAGCTAACGTTTCGGCCATCTTGTTATGGCCTTCTTCAGAGCTATAATGATTATTAAGAGATGTACTGCAAATGCTAATTGTTAATGACAGTTATTGAAAATAAAATCTAAAAAGTAGCATTTTCATGTTTCGGTAATTTGAGTATAATGGTAATTGAATGTTTTTTCCGTCCACTTTTAAAAGTAATTCTAATTTGCACTACTAAAATCACTGAAGGCCTACACGTGTTTTATCAATTTTATTTATTTATTTATTTTGTCAAAAACAATCAAAAACTGTATATGACGTATGGGGGAGAAAATCATCTGCGCACGCTTTCCTGAATTTCAGAATCCCTTTCCAACTATTTAAGTATTAATAGTTGAAAGATGAAAAATAATAGTAATAATAATAATAATAATAATAATAATAATAATAATAATAATAATAATAATAATAATAATAATAATAATAATAAATTTAAAAGAGCGAGAGATTAACATTTCAAAAACTAGATATTTTCGTTGCCGAATTATAGAAAACTTATTTGTAACGGTCAACGAACGGATTTGATTTTTCTGTATTGTTAACAAAATAGAAACTCACCCTAAGCTCTACTACCACTACAAGCAAAGCAAAGTTCAACAAAACGTGCGCATAGTGAAGCTACATTTACGTCCAGAAGCAAATCAAGGGGCCATCTCAGCATTTGCTCAATGGATCAGGGAAACTGGACAAAAACCCGATGGAGATTACGTGGTTTGTTGGTAAATGTATTTTTGTGCGCACTTTTGCTCTGGTTCGAACCAGTGCGAGACGGGGATGGTAACACGAGGGGGAGTCTGCGCGGGAGAGGGAGCGGAGAGATTTCGGTGGTGGGCGCGCGACGGCGAGGGGGGGGGGGGGCGATGGGGACGAGGCGGGAAAAATACGAGGCGCGACTTTCTTTTGTCGCGGCGCGCAGATAAATGGAAAATATGTGTTGTGATGCGGGCGAAGGCAGCGGAGATGAGGTGTCGACGAACCGGGGTGGCGGTGACGGCGGCGAAGGAGAAGGCGGCGGAGCAGAGGGAGCTGATAGAGGGGGTGGTGATGGTATGGTAGCGCTGACAGCCAAAATTCGACGGCAGTCGCAGACAATATCGGCGGAGGTGGCGTCGAAGGCAATTGGAAAGTTGGATGGAAGTGATACTTGCTGGGAGAGTCTGTGCTGATAAGGTTGATAACCAAGATATCATTTGATGATGAATCAGTACTATGATGCGATGACGTGAACAACTGGAAGTGCATGAGGAGAGTGATTTTTAAGAATGCAGGCCCTTATAAAACGGATTTATTTGTTGATTTATCAATTGTTATCGACTTATTTCTCAGCATTTTATCTATTTTTTTTATTATCTTGTATTTTCGTTTCCAAATACAAATGCAGCATTTAACGACAAATTGTTTGTTTTGCTTATTTAAGAGTGAATATTAATATCGGACAGAAAGCTCATTTTAGATAAAAATGAAATAAGGTATTGATCTAGAGCGTCGATATGTCGTATAACAGCGCTAAAGAAGATATTTTCAGAAGTTGCGACCAAGTAATTCCTGATCTTGGTCTGAGTAAATCGTTATTCTGAAGATAGGTCAAGACATAAATAGTGTTGAGATTGAATGTCACAAGCAGGCGACCTTTCTCAAAGTGGTTGAACAACACAAAGAGTGAAGTGACACAGCAGAATGTCAGGTATTGCGCAGGTTTATTGATTATTTGTTACATTCTGAAGAAAACTTGCTGTTTTAATTTTTTAAAGTTTTGAGATGTCGCATTTTCCACGTATGTCGAGGTAATATAATCAACTGCTAATTAAACTTCAGAAAATGTATCGTCACACAATAGTATTTCACACTCTGGAAACTATAGAAATGAAACTAATAGAAAACGATGAACTGTAACAAAGCTATAAATATGGTTTTAAAATAGAAAACCCTTTCAAGTGAAATAAATTCCAGATATAAAGGTGTGGTAATATTGAACTTCATATGAACAAAGAATTCGATTAGTGCGTACAGTTGAAGAAGGCACAAAACTAGTGAAGACAATAGATGAACCGACCCAGGCAGCGGATTTGCGCGGCGAGCAGAGGCGCAGCCGAGACAGGCCCGCGCAGCGCGCAGTTACGAGTCGATGCCGGGGCGCGCGACGCCGAAAGCCACTTAGCCTGCAGTTAAAACAAATTAAACTTCATCGGAGGAGCTTCCTTACCGCCGCAAGGCACGAGCGCCCCGCCCGCGTCCTCACCCGCACCGCCCTGCTCGCGAAGCAACAGAAGTGCCATTGCTCCCGCAGCCCACCGCCCACGATGTTACCCTCCCCCAACCTATCGCCCATGCCGTTTCTCTCCCACAACCCCATCGCCCATGCTGTTCCTCTCCCGCAACCCATCGCCCAAGCCATTCCTCTCCCGCAAACAATTGCCCACGATGTTCCCCACACTCAACCTACCGCCCATGCCGCTTCTCATCCGTTACCCATCGCCCACGATGTTCCCCAACCTACCGCCAATGCCGTTCCTCTCCCGCAAACCATCGCCCGTGCAGTTCCTCTCCCCCAACTTATCGCTCTTGCCGTTTCTTATCCGTTACCCATCGCCCATGCTGTTCCCCTCCCCCAACCTACCGCCCGTGCCGTTCCTTATCCGTTACCCATCGCCCACGATGTCCCCCAACCTACCGCCCATGCCGTTCCTCATCCGTTACCCATCGCCCACGATGTTCCCCAACCTACCGCCAATGCCGTTCCTCTCCCGGAAACCATCGCCCGTGCTGTTCCTCTCCCCCAACTTATCGCTCATGCCGTTTCTTATCCGTTACCCATCGCCCATGCTGTTCCCCTCCCCCAACCTACCGCCCGTGCCGTTCCTTATCCGTTACCCATCGCCCACGATGTTCCCCTCCCCCAACCTACCGCCCGTGCCGTTCCTTATCCGTTACCCATCGCCCACGATGTTCCCCTCCGTCAACCTACCACCCATGTCGTTCCTCTCCCGCAAACCATCCCTCATGCTGTTCCCCTCCTCCAACGTAACGCCCTTGCCGGTCCTCTCCAGCAAACCATCGCCCATGTCGTTCCTCTCCCGCAAACCATCCCTCATGCTGTTCCCCTCCCCCAACCTACCCCCCATACCATTCCTCATACGTTACCCATCGCCCACGCCGTTCCTCTCCCACAACCCCATCGCCCATGCTGTTCCTCTCCCGCAAACCATCGCACACGACTTTCCTCTATCGCAAACTACCGCACACGTCGTACCTCTCGCAATCTCATCGTACATCCACTCACCGTACATACTAACCTATTTATCCATCCTATACCTTCTTGTGATCGTCCGTCCTCTAAACGATGGTGGTTGGGTTGGGGCTCCTCTTTTCTGACACATGGGACCGCATCGTTCGTCTCGTCCGTCCGTCCGCTCGTTTGGCTCCTTCCGTCTGCCCCTTCCTCGGTTCCCTCTTCGTCCTGATTTTTTCACATCTTTGTTTCTCTCTCTCCCTCTCGTTCGTTTCTCAGTGTTTTAAATACGGCTACTTATTACTATTTCCTTGTCTTTCTTCCACCCCTTGCTTCTTTACTCAATATTTCAATATTCGTCACTCTCTTCCACACTCAGATCAGTTTTCTAAAAGTTCTCTTTTAACTCTCATTTTACTTCAGCCTTTTATCATATCTCTTTTCCCTTTCTTCATCTTCATGACCATAGATCTCGTCCTTAAATTCCCATCGCACTTCGTCCCCTCTTCCTGGGTTGTCGTTTCTTCGACCATTCTGCTCCCTCGCTGAGACATTTTCCTGATTGCCTGGTTCGCTGTCTCTCCCCTGTTTCCTTGTTCTGACTCCCGCCATGCGCTCAATTGTGCGCGTCGCCGCTCGCTGGGGTGGGGCCCTCAGGTGCGAAGGCAAGGCCAAGGATCGGTACGGTCGCACCGACACGTGGCATGATGTGTCACGGCACGTGGAGAGGGGTACACCGCCTCCCACAGACTCACCCTCTTCGGATGCTCTCGCCGTGTGTCCCTTCCTCTGTCTACCTTCCGTCTTGCTCTCTCGAGAATAACCTGGGAGTGTCCTGCTTGTTTCCACCCATTCGCCCTCCTGTGTCTTGTTTCCCGTCCTGCCTCGCTTCATCCCGGCTTGTAATGCAGCATTTCGTAACCCTTCTTTTTCAGCTTGCTCCTCCCTACTCGATCCTCTCTGACCCGCACCCTCTTCCCGATTCCTCAGTCTCTGCTTACTTACTTATCCCGCTGCTCAGACTGCTGCTCAGATCGCCGCTCAGACCGCCGCTCAGACTGCCGCTCAGACTGCCGCTCAGACCGCCGCTCAGACCGCCGCTCAGACCGCTGCTGCTATGGGTTGCGATGGGTTGTCCTTCTAACCCCTTCATTCCAACCCGCCCAGCTCTATCCCACCCAGTTCCACCCCAACCAGCTGAACCCCGCCACACCCGGCGTCACTGTAATGTACTCTGTATTAAACCCCCTCCGAAACTGCCCCCGAGATCGTCACCTGTTCGGCGCCGCTCGCGTGTTCGGGGGCGGAGACGCCGCGCGCCGCCCGGAAGGAACCACTTGGAGCAATGGAGTGCGGAAAGCGCCCCCGTATGGCCGCGCGAGGGCATTGAGCGGAGGCGGCCGTAGGCGGCGCGGCCCCGCAAGTAGGTCGTATTCGCGCGGACTGCGCGCGGGGCACGGTCGTAACCGGGTATCGAACCGGGTAATCGATAGCGAGGCCAGCCCCGCCATATCGACAGCGGCGCACTTTAGATCGAAGCTGATAAAATAAAACACTATCGGCGCTGTTATGTTCCGGGGGGGGGGTGGCGACGTCCTTGATCGGAGGGCGGTGATGGTTACGGCGGGTTTCGAGATGCAACGTGGGGTGTGGAAGTGTGATAGCAGGGCGAGGCGGACGGAAGGGCTGTGGAGGCGTGACCTGAGCGCTTCAGATGGACTTGGGTGTGCGGGAACGCGTCAGATGAATTCAGGTGAACGTTCCATAAATTTAGAAGGCATCCAAAAGCATAATATTGAAAATTTTAAAATATGAAAGTTTGCCAAATAAATTAACGATACTTAGGACTTTTTACATTTCTTACTATATTTGCATTATTATGGTTTCAGTATTTGTAAAAAAATAAAATTAAAAAATCCAACTACTCGAATATTGCAATATATTTCATTATATTTGGTATCAGTATATATTATTGTACCAATATTCCATTTTACCAATATATTATTAACTGATTTGACGATAATATTTAAATAGCACTGCGAAAATACTTTTTATATTGTGAAATTTGCTTATCGGAAGAAAACTGTTCATTTACGCTCTTCCAATTTCGTAAACGTGTGTTTGTTCGACGTCTCACCAGAAGGGTCAGTCCTTAGTAATATTGATTTCGTCAAGAGTTTACATTTTCATTGTAAATAATATTCAAGGGTTTTCCTGAAACTTATCTATACTACCATCAAGACAATTCGGGGAAGGCAGATAGAAAATAGTGGCGATGAAGTAGTAGGTGGCAGTAAAATTTCATCAATTCAGCATTCTCATCTTCCAAGCCAAGATGGCCGATCACGCTGCTGCTATGACCCCTCCAATTGCGATATAACACTCCCGACCCCTCTCCTGTCTAAACTGCCCTGCCCGGTCGCGCTGAATCCTATGGTGCAGTAGGTCCGTTAGGTCCACCGGTGGTTAGTTAGTGAGTGTACACTATTTCCGGGAGGGTCAACTTGCACGGAAGTTGTACCCGTTAGTGTGGTGAATAATTCTTATCGGACCGTGGTTACGTACGTCTACCTCCAAAAAAAGTGATATGACACCAACCTACATGTCGGCTTGCGATGGTTTTACTCACTGGGTATGATACCCACATCGATAGGATTACCTAGAGAAGCTCCCTAAGCTTATGGCTAGTCCCCGGACACCTGTGGGTAGAGTGATGTTGCCGCTAAGGTAAAGTAGCCAGTACAATAAAAGGCATTGGTGTAGGACTCTTCAAAGATAATTTAATTGTTTTCCTAGTGGAGGCGTGAATATGGGTGTCTTCGTAGGAACAAAACGATCCACATTTTCCACCATTAAGAAAAAGGGCGAATGAGAGATTATTTGGAAATTACAACATCTTGCACTGTCTGTATAGAGGTCTCATGGACCATTATTGACTGGATGGGACAATTATTGATTGTTTGCTCTCGTGTATCGGGATAAGCTATGTCCAAATCCGGTTTTGTGGAGACAGCACAATGGGCACCCTGCACTCCACTGTGGAGTCTAAATTTTTTGATGTGGTCGGATGGATGAATGTCTTCAGCATTTTTTCAAATACACAAGATACATCATTATGTAAACAGTCATAACTATAATTTGATGATCCATCTCCGTCCTTTAAAAAAAATAAAAAGAGCCCTTTGTGAAGACCTAGGGTTATTAATGGGCAAATAAATATTTACTACATTAATTGAATTGTTAGTGTGTACGGAGGGGGAGACCCCCTAAAGCTTTCATTACTGACACATATTTGAGTCCCACTCCGTTTCACTTCCAGCACAATACGTCCGTTCCATCCACTGCCCCCTCCACGAGTCCACACTCAGATACAATCATCATCTCAATGTGTAAGATAAAGGGGGCGACACATGCGATTATTACGTCGTGCCACACATACCTGGCGCGGAGCGTGGGAGAAACTTGGGCGGAGCGTGGGTGAAACGTGGGCATAGCGTGGGTGGAACGTGGACATAGCGTGGGTGGAACGTAGGCAGAGCGTGGGTGGAGTGAAGGTAGAGAATGAGTGAGCCGTTGGCGGAGCGTGGGTGATAATGTGGGTGGAACGTGGGCAGATCGTGGGTGGAATGTGGGTATAGAGTGCGTGGAACGTGGGTGGAGCGAAGGTGGAGTATGAGTGGACCATTGGAGATGCGTGGGCGGAGCGTGGGCGGAGCGTGGGCGGAGCGTGGGCGGAGCGTGGGCGGAGCGTGGGCGGAGCGTGGGCGGAGCGTGGGCGGAGCGTGGGCGGAGCGTGGGCGGTACGTGAATGGAGTGTGAGACGAGCGGGATAAGAGCGGGAGAGGGGCGTAGGATGGACATTAGAGCGGGGAAGTGACAAGAAAGGAGCGGAAGCGGAGTGGGATGCAGCAGGGGTGTAAGGAGGGAGAGGGGGCGGGGGAGATGAAGCGGGGTAGGAGCGCGTGCGAAGTGGGAGTGGAGTGGGGGTCCAGGCACCAAGCGAACGCCAGCGAGTCAATAGAGGCGGCTCCCACGAGGGCGACGAGGCGAGCGGGGCTAAACATCGCGGCAACTGCCGACTCTCACGAGCACCCGGGAGCCAGGAGCCTCGCCTCCAAGTCCAACTCGGTACTAGCAGTATAAAGCTTATTCCATTGGAATTTTCTTCAACGGTGGTCGAGGCATACACTAAAGAGGTAGTCTTCACTCTATGGTCGAGGTGAGCAGCGTCAGTAGTCAAATTGAAATGAAGGACATCATTGCATTTAGTTACTTTTGAACTATGAGTTGACTGTATAAATATTCAAAAACGTACAAGAAAACATTTTAGGTTAGTTCATGTGTGAGTTAACTTAACGAAATAGAACGACATAGAACCAATATCACTTCTTTTAGGCATTTTTAACACCGGATCTCACCTATGTCGTATTTGTTCCCCCCGGCTATGAAGTACGTTCTTGTGGATTTCGGTTAGCTTCATTACTTCTGTAACATTTGCCAAAACGGTGTTGAACACAGCTTCTCTGAGTATCTGCTCATTTTCTTTATTTTATCTTTTCCACAGTTTCTAATGCTAATTGCGAATTCCCTACCCTTTGCCGCTGAGCCTTCCTTGTAGGGCAACAGGACCGAGGAGCGTGAAGGAACGAGGCGAAAGTGTTCGAGAAAATAGATAGAGATGTTAGTTCCTAAAGCCTTTACCTAGAGTGTCGATACATTACGTTAACTGCAGTCGGGGCGGCGGCGGACGACGCGGCGAAGGCGGGGGGGGGGGGTCACGACATTGGCTTCCACTTTACTACAATTCTTCCTCCTTTATTCATCTGACCCCTCCGACCCAACCCCTGTTCCCCGATGCTCTGTTCTTTCCTCACCCGCCGTCCAAGGCACAAACTCGCAGTTTCCCTTCGCGAGGCACACAGTTTCTGAGGCGCTTCATCTCCTGTTTAAACTCATCGAACTCCCAGAGAAAGGCGGAAAGTCAAAATGAGACCAAGAGAGGTGGCTCAGTGCATCAACTGATGTCACTGCAGTGCCCCTGACCGCGAGGTCCGAGGTTCGAGTCCCGACGGCGACAAGATTTTCGGCACTAGCGTGTCAGGTAGGTCGTATTCAGTCGCTGTCTGGAGGAGAAATCTAGCTGTCGGCTGTTCTGATGTGCAGTAACGCTATTTTAAAGTTGACGTTTATTTTGCTTCTGTAAAGAAAGTATTGACATTTCTGAATTTTAGGTACAATTATTCCATATTCTTGGTTTTTATTTATAAAATAATAGGGATTGTATAATTATAAGCCCATTTCTACAAAAATCAAAATTGTTCATCTGCTTAAGTTTTTTCGGGATAGCATGAAATAAAGCGCTTCTCAAACTATGTGATTTGAGATAAAAAGACGGAGTTATTTCTATTTTAGATTAAGATAACATTAGATTCATTACTAATTCTGGAAATAAATTTTTTTCTTTATTCCTGATACCCCGGGAAGCAAATTTCGATGCTCTATAATGGACCTTTTCTAGATCTCTTTGCCGCAAAATTCTGTATGTGTCCCAACATATCGCGCCATATTCTAATATTGGTCGTATTAATGACACACATATATGCTAGTTCTTTGGCGCTCACTGTACTCTTTTTGAGAATTCGCATAACAAAATACAAAGATCTCCAGGCTTTCCCTAGAAAGGAAATTTACTTGAGTTTCCCACCTTAATTTACTGTCGAGCTGTATTCCAAAATACTTGCAAGACTTAAATCAAGGTATAATATTATTATTCAATTGATACGCGGTTTTATTGTAACTTCGACCCCTACCGAACGTGATGGACTTGCTCTTTGAACTGTTTATTTTCATGCCGTTTGTTTCCGCCCAGATGTGTAATTTGTCTAAGTCTCGCTGCAAAATATCCTCGTTCTTCTCCGAGTTAATAATCCCATAAATTACGCAATCATCTGCAAAGAGTCGTACATTGGAAGCTAAATTTGTCACGAAGGCAAGAAACACGACTGGTTCGAAGACACTCCCTTGTGGAATTCCTGACGTGACGTCCCTCGAGGTTGATAAGTAACTTCCAATTCGGACCTTCTGTCTTCTGTCACGAAGTAGTTCGTTTACCCACCACTCTAGTGTCTAAACCCGAATCTATTAATTTCTTTATAAGACGATTGTGTGGAACAACATCAAACGCTTACAACATCAAAAGCTTTTGAATATGTAGAAGCAATGCTACATTAATCACGCGTGGCAATGGCTTACGGCTCAGGCGTACTGGACTGAAGGAACATTCTAGCGGCCGGTTGCTCTGATCGGTATTTTCCCGTGGTTTCTCCGATCAACACCAGGCGAATGCTGGAGCAGTACTCTAACAAACGGGCCAACGACCGCGCTAGATCTTTCTTTCCTTTTCCTTGTCTTACAGCTTGGGCTTACAGCTTGTCAGGGCTGAGACGGTGCCCTGCTCGTGGGAGATAACTGCTTCGGGAAAACCCCGCTAGTCGACGGTAGGTCGGTGCCAGATCTCGCCAGCCAGCGCGGGCAGATCACTGCCATCTCTGGATGAAAAAAACATGCCCTACACTTACGGGGCTAATGACCTCTGTAGTGGTCGAGAACAGAATCACTAACAATCAATGAAAATAAGCATTTTTTATGAGAATCATTGAAGGTTTTGAGATAACAGGAAAGAGAGTCAATAGTATTTTTGAAAACATATAATATTATTACAAATGAAAAAAGAAGACTCCCGATGAATTATATTTCTTTTAACTAATTATTTTAGTCAACAATGGGCAGAGCAAACTGAATCATATACAGAATCGCATATCTTCCACTTACTACTCTTGCTTCCTTATTATTTATGATTTAAGGTTAATGAATCTCTTTACGCATCCTACATTCTGACAAGTGCAGTACTTTTCACTTGTATTTCTGAGTTTTACAAGCATATATTGTTTCGTATCACTTTGTATTGACATAGTACATATTCGAATTTTTGTTTAAAAATGTATAAGTCTTTCTCCATCAGCCAAGTTCATAAAATTCGTGCGTTGCGAAGAACATATCTTCACTCTGTAGATTGGGTCGTGTAATTTCTTATTTCTGTTTTTAATAACCCTTTTATTGTCTTTTTCATTTATTTAGAACACACATGCTGCACATTTTGTTTGAAGATAATGCAAGAAAGAAAAAAGTAGAATGGCGTATTTTTGGTATATTAATTCTTGCACGCAAAATGTCAAATATGTTTCTCATATTCCCCTTCGCCATCCTAATGCATGCGTACTTTTTTATCTTCACCGATTCAATTTTTCTGCCATCTATCTACCAACAACATAGTTTTCAGTAGTTGCCGAAAATTGCGTACAACATAAAACGTATTGTAAAACATTGAGAAATTTAAGAATAATACTGAATTAGAATCCATTGTTTCGCAATTTTTATCACCAGGCTTCCTCTTTTCTGTACATTTTCTCTCGTCCTTTCTCCCTTTCTTCACCTCGGTGTTTCCAGCCACATTCCCAAGCCGATGCCCCAAATCTCGCCGAACGGAACCATTCCTCCCCCATCCCCTCACATACCGACGCCCCGTTGCTGCCCGCGCGCCTGGCAGCCGAATGGAATCCGTCGATAGCGCCGGAGGGCGTAAATATTTAAATTCTTTCCGAGCGCGCCTTTTTTCAGCGAGAGTACTGGGTTAGCGGTTACCGATTGCGCCATTTCCCGCCACTCCCACGTCGCGCCCGCCCTTTTCCTCCTTTTGCTTCCTCGCCGTTGCACCATCGCCCTCCTTTGCGTGGAGATTGAAGCCGTTAGCGTTTGCTGCCGTGTTTCTTTTTCTTCTCTTGCCCTTCATCTGTAGTCTGAAGAATGGCCCAAGGTTTTGGCTTCAAACTCCTCCACGCGTTTGGTGAAACGATGCTTTTTGTGTAGTTCTGGTTGTCGTTTCGTTAAGAATGTCCTTTGCGTTATTCTAGTGGCTTCAGGTCAAACATTTGCAGATTTTGACGGTACGAGTACGTTCTGTATTTCTTAAATCGTCCTGTGTTATTTTCCAAAATAAGGTAATATTTCAACCACATATTGAATTACTTGGGTATTTTTGTTGAATTATTGATTACTCGGATATTTTGTCAATGTCACACCCGCAGTATGAAAGAGGAAATATAAGTCATGATACGGCACATAAAAAGGCTTTATTGTAATGGGTATAGAGGTATAAGGTTTTGAACTATCATTTATACAACGGATCACATTGATCAAGTTCACTTTACCCGCATAAACGTTTCACCTTAAATTCACAATACCCACGGCTTGCTTTCTCACGTTATGTTATCCAATGATAGACCAATATCTTTATTATTGATTTTACTGTTGGTAAAGAATGTTAATAATATTCAAAGAAGAAAAGGTGTTGGGATCTAAGGAAAGGATAATGAATTTTTGAGTGGATAATATGTTTAATAAAATATATCACTATTTTTGAGCGTTTTTCACAATTTAAAGTAAATTATTGCGTTAGAGTAAAAAAAATATTGCAAGTAGAAAACATATAGTGAAACATATTTGTATAAAAGCAAAATAAATGTATGAAAATGTGCGTGTTCTGAAGTGAACCATTCGTAAACTTTTCAAATATTTATTCCTTGCACTAGACTGTTTATTGTCGCTTTAATTTAATAAATTTCATTTTAGACACACAACACATGGCAAAAAGGTAGACGAGATTTTGCTAGGATCAATAGATTTTGAGATATTAAATTATACATAGAAAACTACTTTTTTATTTCTTTTCCGTTTGTTTGCAAACTTGGTTTTCTAGTGTTTCGAATAGTCAAGTTACATTAGAACATCTGAAAGATACACTGGCACATCTGAAAGATACAAAGCAACACATCAAAGAAAATAATATGCTGGTTGGCACTTGTTCGGTTCTCCACAGTAGCAAACATTTTTTATTTTTTTTATTTAACAGGTGTAACGTTGTTTTACAACAACTTACTGTGCTTTACAAATCTATTACAACTACTTCATTTCTATTTTATTCTTCCAAGTATCCATATCTACCCACTGTGCTTCATTTACACATTCTGTGTTCATATTTTTTTTTATCCAAGTATGTTTAGGACGTCCTCTTGATTTTTTACCTGTAGGAAACCATTCTAAAGTACTTTACGGAATCAGCTGTAGTTTTCATTTTATTCTCACTAAGCATGACAACTTCCCACTCATGATTACAATCGCAAAACGCGACTCTCCGAAATGGACTCAGTGCAGGATTCTCGCGGTAAAAAAAGTAAATGGAAAAACATTTGTGGAAAGTAGGCAGCGGGATTAACTGAGCTAGTGTCACGTGACACTGCGTAGGAGGCCGTCTGACGGGTCGCTCCCAACTGCCGTCTGCATCGTCGCTTTATTACGTTAAGCGACATCACTTCGCACAGACCACAACGAAGAGGAACGAACAGACCACAGAGAAAGACCGCCTCGTTTTACGAGATTAGTCAATTCTCAGACAGTATACTGGCTGCGAAAGCTGAGGACATTGGTATCCATGCAGCATCTTTAACCGAGAGGTCCAAGGATTGAAGCCCCGACGGCGGCAGGAATTTCGTCACTAGCTGACTGGATAGGTCGAATTCTGCAGCCGTCTGGGGAGAATTCTGGCGGCCGACGGCTCTGATCGGTAGTTTACCATGGCTTCTTCGATCAGGTATATGCCTGAGCAGTACAGCAACACATGGACCATATACAGTAACACCATACCAGACCGCGCGATATTTCCTCGCTTATCCTTGTCTCCTCTCCCCTTACATACATACACAATACACTTACGTGCACTACGCTGCCAAACAAGTCAAGAGACTAGTCGGGATCTTAAAGCGGTGGGGCGATTCCCCGCTGAGGAGTGAGGGAACGCTGAAAGGCGACGTAGAAGGCGACGCCGGATGCCACGTTCCAACGGCGGAGAAACGCTGCAATCTTCTGGAATACAGCACGAACTATACTTACGGCACTAATTACCTTAGTAGTTGGCGCTCTCAGAGTCAATACATACACACTTAATTATTCGTCCAGTTACTCGCTCGGTTACTCGCTCGGTTACTCGCTTGGTTACTCGCTCGGTTACTCGCTCGGTTACTCGCTCGGTTACTCGCTCGGTTACTCGCTCGGTTACTCGCTCGGTTACTCGCTCGGTTACTCGCTCGGTTACTCGCTCGGTTACTCGCTCAGTTACTCTCTCATTCTTACTAAAACAGAACAATATTACACGAGATTTAGCGACGGCTTTTTCGTTATGGCAGTTTCTGCACAGCTGTCATGAATTTCGAATCGTCCTCGGATGTTAACTTTTGTGGGTTGGTATTAATAGTTCAGTTGCAAGGACGCTGCTGGATGCAGTGCAGTTGGAATTCATAGGAATTCGTTCTCGATTTTGTTTGGCAAAAGTGCAGGCACTTATAATTATTTACGGTTCATTTAATGTATTCTCATTTCTTTGAATATTAATGAACCCTTTTCAAAGTCGCAAGGACTACATTTAAGACATCCAACGAAGAATATCGATTTGGGAATAACGGCTACGAACGTTTTACTATACATTAATGTGTTTGCACGATTAAAATGCTGTACGTTCTTTTTTTTTTGTGATAAAGTTCATTATCGGAAAATCATCATGTTAGTTTCAAATGTATAACTGAAAGATCAGTCTTACAATTTAGAATTTAATGATAAAATATTTTAGTATTTTGTTATTTAATAGGTAACTATTACATGTATAAATTAAATAACTTGATACTTCGTGGCTAGGCCGAAGCTATTGCAATAACTACATCCTACCACCTTCTAACCTTTCGAATTCTGGCATTCACCCCAAATGATCTCTCCCGCATCAAAGTTGCACAAAAGAGACAAAAAGAATCGACAGAAGAAAAAAATCGTAAAGGGGGAAAACCTACTGTCAGAAGACGATTACATGCTAATCTAAAACACTTTTTCTAAATAATTTATTGATTTCCTGGCACGAGCCTCACGCATTCTCCTTACAGTCTTTGACCTTCTCAGCACCTGAAATCAAACAGCGCCACAGAGAATCGTCCGCGCCATTTCTGATTAAATTATTCATTGTTAACTTGGTACCTTACTTATTTTCTCTCCAGCGTAAGCTTCGCACATAATAATCAGCGCTGTTTTCCCACTCCCTAATTTCCGTTTCCCTAATGGTCCGAACCTTTCCTAAAAATGTACCTATTTATTTTATGAAGTGAGAAAGTTTATCGTCTAATGTGTTGTGGTAGAGCGTTACGTTTCTATGTTGGAAGTTTTAGTTCCCCATTTGCAACAATTTTCCTCTCCGTGTTTTGGTAGCGCAGCAATTTATAATGATGTGGGTCCAATCTTCTCTATCACCGCAAAGCACACATATGCCATTGCCATTTGAGTCTTTCCATCTACATTGCATCAATCCCCCAACCATGAACCAGGCGTATCCCCTCTTGCATCCCATCTAAGTGTGTGAACGTAACTTTCGCAACACCATACTCGTGTGAATATGTGCTAGTGAATGTTTTTTTGACCTTTGGTACAGGACTTACCTTTTAATATCCGAAAGTCTATAAGAAATTAGCCATTCTATCTTACCTGTTCGTCTGTCCCCAACCATCTTCGAAGAAACGTCTTCCCTACAGATCTGCGCGTTCTAGTAATACTACTTTGCGGGCGCGCACGCACACACACACACACTCACTCACATACACACACACACACACAAACACAGACAAACACACACACACACACATTACTGTAATTTTGTATCACCAGTAGCGTTGGTCGCTGCATTTGACATCCTGTAACTGCACTCTAAAGCAGCTAAGTATAAGCGTGACTGATAATCTAATGCAAAGTTTAACCGGTTTCATTTTATAATTTTTCCAAATTCCTGCACTACGGACCTCTCTTTAAGTCGCCAATATTAATTGCGGATCAAGAGACTCAGAGAATTAACTTGTAATAATATTTCGATTTATTCCAACCCATCAATCCTATCCACTCCCTAGATTTTCACCCCATAATTCATAGATAGGAGAACTAGCAATTTAAACATTATTTGGCCCACTTTTAAAGGCAATTTTGTGTGTTTGTTGCAACACTGTGCAAACGATGTCTTTTAGCGCAATTCATCCTTTACTCTGAGCCGTCACTGTGTGTCTATCGCAATATTTGTTTAGTACAAATGTCTGATAGCTACGTAAAATGTCATAAGCCCATCTACGTATAATACAGCAAAATTAAATTAAAATATAACACTCTAGCGATCATTCAATACACGAACTACCTGGTGTTCATTTACACGAATAAGTTTAGTCTTTAAAGCCATAAAAACATTTAAATCAATGTATTCCTGAGAAAGTTCTAGATCGAGTATTTCAAAAAATTGTAGACGCAACAAATCGTACAACGTCTTTCTTTTGATGTTGGTTGAAATCTAAATAATAATTAATAAATAATACTAGTTAAGATTTTTGAGAACCTTTTTCACGTTTGCAATGTTGTAAATATGAACAAAAACTTTGTGATAGAACTCTTCTTTGAACAACCAGCCACTAAAATGTGTCTAACTTTGGCGTGGGTAAACGTTCTAATGTTGTTTTTTGGTCGCTTTTCAACAGATAGGTCATGTTGCTACTGTGGTTGTTTGAACTCTAGGAGGGAACTGTAGGAAGATCACGTACACACACGAACCTGGGACCCTTCTAGCCGAGATATCTATGGTCCTTCAGCCTTTGCAATCTCGGCTATCCAGACGGGCATTGCAATGTTTCTAAGCATCTTAAAGCAAACAAAATGCAAATGGTACTACGGAAGGGAACAGACTTTCTCCTACTCGTGGGTTTCGTGTTTTATTCGGCGTCTAAAAGACTACCAGGGCCTCTCACAGAACCTTCCTCCCTTCCCCGTAGAGTGAAGAGCACCATCACACATCCCGAACCACAGACAAATCTAGGTCCTGTAGCCCCAGCATAATTTTCAACATTTTCTCAAAATTGTCTCTAAGCTTTTGTTTATTAAATTTTGTCTTCGAATGGCACAAAGTACGCTTATAAATAAGACAGACATCAAATTTTCGTTGATTTCTCAAATATTTCGAAAATTGTTGAAGTAAAATTTCTTTCGTGTTCCTACAAATGAAATATTGAAGAGAATAGTTTTTCTCAATAAAATATGTTCGTTAAAGACATCTTCAAATAAGGTCATGTCAATTTTTGAAAATATAGACAATTAAAAAAAAGTATTTTCGCCAAAATGGCTTCTATTTTTTTTCTTTAATTACCCATCGGATAGTCGCCCATCGCGAAGCATGCTCATATAAATAGCATAGATCGATTTTTTTATGCAAATTTTGAAAATAAGATACAAATAACGTGCTGTAGCAGCACTAGATATTAATGTGTTTACTTAATTCTGACATCGTAACGACAGGACATTACGAATCGTCGATAGAAGTTTAACGTCATTCTGCGAAGTGACGCTTAATGCTCGGTCGATTTCGTAGGTTACGGGCTGCAGAAGTCAATAATAATACTGCGTTCATTCATCTTGCAGTGGATGGGAACGGACTGTTTGATGTATACCAACATTAAGTCTAATGCTTTGTTTTCCCGGTTTCCATTTGTTGTCCAAGCAAGTGATCTTTCACACGAACATTGACATTACCTACTGAAGTCAAATTACTCACACGATTTTTGCAATAGATATCAAAAGGTATAAATAAAAAATGACCCTAAACAATTTAGATAGTACGATTTTAAAATATTTATTAGGAGGAATTATAAATTGAAATTATCTTCCTACTTTTATAATTCTTGGATCCATCTCAGCTTATAAAAACAAGATCCTTTTGAATCAACGAAATTTACAATTCTAGTTATTCTAATGTGTCAAAACTAATAAAAAGTGTGTATTAAAGAATTTGTACATTGTGTGTGTTTTTTTTGTATTGAAAAGGTCTTGCCTGAAATCGCAGGAGCTCTATTCCTAAATATCTCAATACAATAAGAGATAAGCGCTCACTAATGTCGTTATGGTTTAACCCCCAGAGTTGGGTTATTTACGTACAAATCTTCGAATAAAAGTTGTATATCTTCCAAGTGGGTAACAGACATACTTAAGTATAAGTTGGTTCGTCTTGAGCGCGGTGGCGCGAGTATCTTAGAGTAAAAGTTGCTGCACCGACCGTCAAACATACCTTTATCTCAGCATTTGGTAACATTTCGCATTTTTAGCAATTGCTAAAATCTAACACCCCTATCTATAAGTGTATGAGGTCTCTACAATGCAACACTGCCTCTTCGACTCGACATTCCGCTGGCTTCCTGTTGATGCACACATACTCAGATGAAGCGTGCTTGACATGTTCAGAAGTAACTGAGCCCCTCTGATAACAAACGAATTTATAATGGTAGTTTAGTCGCGTTTAACCCATTAACTTCCATGTTTCCTTATTGGGAATCTCAGATATTTTTCATTGTAGCGTGATATGGTGTACTATAAGTTGCGAATTTTGTTTCTTCAATAGATGAAAACATCCCGAACGAAACATACATACAAGCTTCTTTTCATTCCGGAATGCCAGATGTCGAATTAGCCGTAATCGCTAAGGCATTGTACACTCCTGGCCACGGTGTACACATGACTTGCTTCGGTTCGAATCTTCAACTAAAAGCCTACGTAGCTGCTATATGCCTGTGGTTAAGTCGGAGAAAGAGGCCGGTGTAAAGGAAACAATGAAAATGTCGGTTCGCCACGAAGTTGACAGGGCGTATGCCTTTAAAAGAGTCTGCACCCTTTTTTTGTAAAACGTTCTCATATGAAATAAGCAAAGTCACATTATTGTAGTTGCCAAGTTTGGATCAATTTGTCCATCGCGAATCAACACATTTCGTGCCCTCTCTTCGATCGGAGGGAGAATGAGAGAGCAAGGTGGGGAGCTGTTGAGTCTTGAAGGGCAGCGCTCTTTTAAACGCGCCGCTCTCGTCCTCGTCCTCGTCCTCGTGGCGGTGGGCGATGAGGCCGTCGCCCTCCCTCCACCCACTTGTCGCTGCCCGTCCGCCGTCCAGTGGTTAATTCAAACGGTCGGACGCGACGCCAAAGGCCGCTCAACTGGACATTGCCTCACCAGCCTCACCCACCCCTCCCCGCCTCCCACACCTTCCGCGTACCTTTCCCACTACATCATCTCCCTGCGCGGTTCCACCTGTCAGTGTTTTTTTTGACATTCGGCTAAACTATGTATTAATGGAACACATGCGCTGTATAACCCATTCAAAAAGTTGTACCTGTTAAATTGTAGTAGTGGCTACGCTAATTTAATTATTTCTAGTCTACGTCCAAAAACATTAAATTATCGACAATTTGATACCAACAAGTTGATTAGCTTCGCTCGAACATTTCCAAGTCGTTAGTGAGCATCAGGCTTTAGGCCTCCTCGAGTGACGTACAACATAACCAACGCAAAATTTTCAACTTATTTTTCACCAAAATAGCAGTTATCGTAACTTCTTCCCTCTCGTAACTGCTATTAAACCATTTCTACTTAATTAAATTCGCGTATTTTTACTCGGGGTCCATTTTATATGAACTAGCGTCACTCCTTTCCTCGCTGTGCCACAATCTCTTTTTTATCCGCACTGCCACTATGCGGCCCGTCCCGTTTCATTTCATTCGTTATTTCCTCCTCCCGCCTCGCTGTACCACGGCTAGCCTATCCGATATCGTTTCTGGTTTGACCTGAGATTATATGCTCCTCTCGTCTACACATACAAATTCCACAACAACCCCACCTCAAACTCCCACACCACCGACGGTCCTGTCAGTCTTATCCGACTTCCCTCAATAATCGCAGCTCATCCTTCACTATTTACACTTCGAGGTGCCATCAATACTATCGCCACCAAACACACCACCAAATCCACCTCCAAACAAATTCCCAAACCCGACGCTAAACCCACCGCCAAACTCACCAAAAATTCACTGAAAACCCTCCGCAAAATCCGCCGTCAAATCCGTCACAAAATCCGCCAAACACACTGCTAAACTCTTTGCCAAACCATGCGCCAACCCATCGCCAAACCTTCCACTAAAACAGCCTCGACGATCATCAAATGCTGACCAAAATCATCTGTGGGTTAATTATCCGCTACGACGTTCACTCTGCTGTCTCTACTACTACCCCCCGCTCTAGTTCTGACACAACCGATCCCACCATCCTGCTACCGTCCTTTCGCCCAAACACCCCACTTTCACACGGCACCCACGACTTGTGTATCTTTCGCCGCCGCCGGCCCCGTCACCGCCGTCAACAGCGCCGCCAAACCCGCCGCCAAACCTTGCCGTCAGGGTCATCTGCGAAGCATGCGCCAAACACATTGCTAAACTCTTTACCAAAGCCTGCTCCAACCCATCGTCCAACCTGTCGCTAAAACAGCCTCGACGATCATCAAATACTGACCAAAATCATCTGTGGATTAATTATCCGCTTTACGACGTTCCCTCTGCTGTCTCTTCTTCTATCCCCCGCTCTAGTTCTGCCACAACCGATCCCACTATCCTGCTATCGTCCTTTCGTCCCAACGCCCCACTTTCACACGGCACCCTCCGGTCGCCCCGACTTGTGTATCTTTCGCCGCGGTCGGCCCCGTCACCGCCGTCACCAGCGCGGGCGCGGGCGTGGGCCCCGCCCACTCGAGCGAGCGACGGCTGCGCTGCGGCGGCGCGACGGGCGCGCCGGGACGCGTGGCCAAAAGACATAAAAGTTTGGGTCGGCTGAATTAACGCTTCGGAGAGCCCCGGACCGTTACTTTCATGCCTATTTAACAGCGTCTGTATTTTCAAACGTGACTGCGCTGCGGGCGGCATTAAAGCGCCGAGGGAAAGAGAAACTGGTCGCTAAAGCTTATGGAGAAGCCACTCCACTCGTTGGCGACTTCTGCATGATATGAAAACGCGATGAGAGCGTCGTCATAAAATGGAATGTGTGTGTGTGTGTGTGGGGAAAAAAGAAGAAAATATTTTACTTTTTGAAATGCTTTACTAGCTTTATCGAAATAATGTTCTTGTGGCCTATTAAAAGTCACCATTCCTGAAGATTTTTGTCCTTAATTTTTAAAACAATATTGATGTAAATAGCCTTTAAAACCTTTAATCTGTCTTCTTTAAATGCTTACTTTTAAGAAAATTGGAAACTAGGGTCTAACGATGTAGCACTAAAGTTTTATAAGAATACATATTGAGTATATTATTCCATTTTCTGCCAATGATTAAGTGTAGTAGGAATAGTGATAGTTGAGAATGTATCATATTTATATTTTTTGAGTCTGAAACATGTTGACGCAGTGAGCCTATTGTGTGTGAATAAGCGAATGATTGATAATTAATGACTGAGTAAAGTAAAGTTTGAATAAATTCGGGGAAACTGAGCTAACCTATTTTAATCACAAAAAAATCGAGAAGTATGAGAAGAATTACGGCTCGATGCTTGGAGGGTAAAATGGAGAGGCATATAGCCACAGTACAAGTCATTCTATTGAAAATTTTTAACGAATGTGCAAGATGATTGCGAGTAAGTAAACAGTTGACCCTTTGTGAACCCACCTTGTTCGTCTTAAACATCCCAAAACAGGCCCAGAATTTGATCCCCTGTACTTAGAGGTTGAAAACAAGCTGTTGAAGCACTAATAATCCACAGAGGTTGCCTCTCTAAAATCATCCTTGGGCAGAAACGTTAAACGTTCCCTGGGCTGCATTGAAATTAGAAGCCTCTCAGGAACCTGTTTCTGAGTCGGCCCAGCCATCTTGACGTTCTCCTCTCTCCTAGTCCCCATCTCCCTCCTCTTCCTCCTCCCCGTCTGCTTCTCCTCCTTCTCCTGCCCTCATTCTCCTTGCCATAATTCTCCCTCTTCCTTTTCCTCTTCCCTCCTACTTATTCCCCGCCTTCTCCTTCGCCGCATCCTCTTCTCCTTCGCCGCTTTCCTCTCTCCTTTCGCATCCGTCTCTTTCCCTGTCCCCGCCTCGCGGGTTGAATTGGCTTCACAGGAGCAGCGTCGAGCGATGTTGACTTCAAAAATGGACATTAAATAACTACACTGCAAAAGCATTGGTTATAGAGAAAATAACAGTATTTTCCATTACAATAAAATATTATTTATAAAAATATCCTCATGGAACTTTTACCGAATTAACATTTTATACACCGGTAAATTAACAGCATTTTCATCAATAATGAAATATTTATATAAAGAAAAATATCTCAATGGGACATTTTAAAATTTTAGTTAAATTTTATTTTCTCTTTAATATATTCTTTCTTAGTTGTCTGTTCTTAGCGAGTCGTCTTTTATTTTTATTTAAACCTCATTTGTCTGTTTATATTACTTATTTTTTATATCATTCACTTTTATGGTTTAGGTTCACATTCCATTGTTTACATTTACACTTCATTGTCCGCAAGAGTACTTTTTTAAGAGACTCAATTTTAGTTGTACTTATTCTGTTTCTCTTGGATTTGTAATCTCTTCTAAAAATATGTTTAACCTATAATTATTTACGTTTTAAAGAGACGAATTATATTTACACACTAAAAATATTTAAAGACATTAGATATCATTCTCTTTACTTTTGAATATCATTAAACACGTTTTCCGACTTTTCACTAATGAACAGGCTTCTTAAAAAATTGCCAGGTCAAAATGTCTACAAACAATTTAATCTTTTTTTTAGAAATTAATGCAGTTAATTGACGATGTCTTTGTAAACAAAATGAGCCAGTGGCGGTTTCTGAAGCCATCTGCCTCGACTCGACATAATTGAGAGCACTTACGCAGACAAGCGGAAAGGCGCGTCAGCTTGCGTATTACAAGAATGAATGAGAGGGCGGAATGCCGTCTCTAGAGAACTTCACTGCCTGTTTACTGCTCGTTCCCTCGAGACGACTTTAATTTTACGCACTCCTTGGAATTCAGAAGGACTGCGATATCACTGCTATTTTCTCGTTCGTATAATTGGTGGAATTCGAAAATATTTGAATAGTTTTATATGTTCTGGCCCACTAATCAGATGGATATTATCTTTGTGAGTTTTCTTCTGAGGAGTGTTATGATTGTAAATGTATATGGTTACCCTTCTGTCGCTTCAAATCTTTCATTCAAAAACTTCAGACGCGTGTACGACATAATATTGAATACGTAAAGACCGCATACTAAACTTCTTGTTGAAAATTGCCTATTTTCAAACACGAACCTTATTCTAAACAATATATTTTTATACTCTATAGGTCCTATTTTCCAACAAAATTTAGTTTTGTGGACAAATTCGTATCCAATAAAATAATTGTTTCCACTTTAATCTTCAATTTTAAAATGGATTGTTTTTCGCGTGATTTTTCTTTCTTAGTGTCTCGAAATCGTTCCCTACTTCAATTTTTGCTTTGGACCTTTACTTTTCTTTCCTCTTCTCTGACCGATATTTTATTATATTATTCTATTTCTCAATATTATTAAATCTTCTTTGCGTAATCGTTAATGTTATATTTTCTTTTGCAACTCTCCTCCTATCCGTACTTGTTGTCTGTACCATAACTTTGTAGCAATTATTGTACTAGACTGGTATAGAGCAAACAACGGACGTTGATGTAATTTCCAAATCTAAGCTACGTGCCGCCAACGTAATTGGTAAACCAACCTAATTCGTTATTTGTGCTATCGAGTGGATATTTTCAAATACATTTCGTAAATCCACCTTCTTATAAGACAGAAAAATATCATAAATAGGAAATACCTTTGATTTGAATAACAGCATTCAGCCTTCTACTTTAGCTATAAATTATTAGGTTCGATTGTTTGTAACGAACTCCGTCAGTTAGGGCAACATCTAAGCCATGTGATTTGTGGCGTTATGACGGTATAACAGTACAGTATTAAGAAAAAGTAATTTAACGATTCCATGTTAATTTCCCTTTCACTGACTCACCCCCTTCATCGCTGTGCTTCCTCGTTCATCCCTGTGCTCTACTAACTCATCCCTGCTACCCTCTTCAAGCGGCTGTGAGCCCCCTCCCCGCCCGCGAATGTCGCTGGGCGCCCGGATGCCCAGCGCAAGTGACGGTCGTGTGACACACGTCCAGCGCGCGCGCCAACTTTGCCTTTCGCCCGGAGCGGCGCGGCGGGGCGTGGTAGGGGCGCGGTGGGGCGGTGCGGGGAGGGATGGGACGGGACGGGGCGGGACGGGGCGGGGCTGGGCGGGGCTGGGCGGGGCTGGGCGGGGCTGGGCGGGGCGCGGCGGGGCTGGGCGGGGAGCGGCGGGGCGGGGCGGGGCGGGTCGGGGCGGGGCGGGGCGGGGCGCGGCGGGGCGGGGCGCGGCGGGGCTGGGCGGGGAGCGGCGGGGCGGGGCGCGGCGGGGCGGGGCGCGGTGGGGAGGGGTGGGGCGGGCTTGGGGGGGCTGGGCGGGGCGCGGCGTTGTGGGGCGGAGCGGGCCGGGTCGGCGGGCAGTCCTTCTCTCGCAGAGACTGACGGAAGCGCGCCCGCCTCGTCCACTCCACTCCACCCAGGCCCTCGGCAGGCCCCATGTCCCGCCTTGCCTGCCACGCCTATTCTCCCGTTTCATGAATGCAACATGACTGCCTTTGACTATTCTTGCGTCTTATTTCTCCGCTCACTCACCCTACCTATTTTCACGTCTCATTAATCCAACCTTCTCTCCCACACTTTCTCTGCGCTTATTTCTGCAGCCGATTTCTCCAAGCTTCATCACCGTTCTCGTCCCATGCTATTTTACCTCATGATGTTCCTGATTTCGACGCTGTTTCTCCATTCTATTAATCACTCTATTCGTTCAGCGTATTCCCACACCACACTTTGTTCCCTCAAGCTATTCCCTCACTTCACTCCATCTGCACAATTCCTTACTCTACTCCTGTGCCAATTACTCCGTTCTTTTATCTGCCCGATTCTCAGTCCTGTTCATAAACCTTATTCTCTCACCCAACCCATTGCATCCATTGCATCATAATTCCCTCATCCTGTGCCCGCACTTTCCTTTACCCAGTATTCCACACTATCGCCGCCCAAACCCTGGCACGTTTCCCCATCCTATCCCTCTATCCAACTTCAGTGCTTTTATCCCGCTCCTTGTTTCCGTCGTAATCCCTCGCCCTCTACTATTATCCGTGGCCTTACTTCCACCACTTTACTCTTCGTCGTACCATTCCTTCTTTCCTCCACTCTACTGTTCACATTCACCCTTTACATCAGCTCCACATACTCTCTTCTACCCAGATCCATTCCGTCTCCAAACCACCTATCGTTTCTCCGTTATTTCCCCACCAAACTCTCTTTAGATCCTGCCGCCCCTTTTCGCCTCTCCACCTTCGCGGCCTCAGTCTGTCCTCGCTGTAGCCCCCACACCGCCCTTTGATCGCCCCAATCGACGTCACCTCCAACAACCTCACAACACTGGCACCCTGTTGCTTTCGCAGCGATGGATCGTCCCACTGCCTTCTCCCCCATTATCCTCACCCTCGGCCGCCGCCGCCGCCGTCGTGTCCGGCGGGGATGACAGCTAATTAGGATCAAGTCACAGGACGGACCCCCCGCAGCAAAAATATAAATAAATGATACCCGGCGATGAGATGGAGCGCTGCAATTATTACATTCATAAACACACGCCGGCAACGCGCCGAGAATAATTAACAGAAATATCCGTTAATTAAGTTGCGTCTAGGGGCGTGGGGAGCCACGCTGCCGGCAACTCTAGCGTGACGCGGGGCTCTTTTGAAAACACCGGTGAAACTGAGGCAGACCGCGGGGGCGGGGCAGTTTGGGCAACTCGAAGCGGCGAGGGATGAATCGAGGCGGAGCGGGACATAGGGGACGAGTGCTGGATACACGCGCTGTGCGATGCGGCGAAAAGGCAGAAAACGGAGCAGCGGGGATACGAGGCTGTGTGACGAAAATGTTTACGGGTTTACGTGTGACGTGCCGCGGAAATGGAAAGAGTTTACGTGATAGGAAAGGGATATTGCAAGGACAGGCTAAATGGGGAGAGAAGGGGCGGGATCGAGGTGAGGATAGGCGAGGTGCGAACAGGCGAGATGGAGGCATGCGTGTCGGAGAAGAAAGAAAGGTGAGGGCGACGGCGAAGGGAAGTGGCGGGGAGTTACTTAGAAAGTACATGTGGGACGGAGTGAGTAGAGATGAGTAGTAAAAGAATGATGAAAAGCAGGATGGGGATGACATTCGATTACGGAAGCAGAAGCTGCAATGAGACTGCGAGAGAATCAGAGGGTTTTGAGACCGGGTGTGGGTTTAGTACACCCGGTTTTTGAGACCGGGTGAGGAAAATACGAGTAACTCGTATTTCCACTCTCAACTAAGCAATTGGCTGCTCAACATTCGTAGATGTTAATAACGCAATGACAGGAAAAAGTATCCATGAGATGAAATAGGTAATATGTTGAATTTGAAAATAAATATATACAAAGAACGTTCATTTACATATCTAAATTTTATTTACTTTCTTGTTCACAAGAGAGCCGATTGTAAAATAAGGATAACTATTTCAATTCTAATATTGTGTAGATACCCTACTGTCTTAAAACTGTAAAATTATTTACATTTCTTACCTATTATATTCAATAGAAATGTATTACGAATACGTCATAAATGAAAGAAACCAATTAATTAGAAATGATAACTTTTTAATCGCCTTTTTGTATTCCTTACGCTTAACTTCCATTATGAAGAGTCTTCTTGCATCTGCTCGTGGATCGCGGACGATAATGATTTTAATCTACGAAAAACTTTGAGTTAGAGATCCTTTTGAGTACCATTGATTCGGTACATACTCTAACTACAATCGGTTGAGTCAGCAATTAGCATTTAATTCGATTTCCTTTTGCAAAATACACTAAAAGATCTCTTTTTCTGTTTCAGGTAAGAACGGAATTCAAAATATGGAGCCACATATTAAATACTCTTGGTGAGTGGATTTAACGAGCACACGTTTTTTTAACACACATGCATGAAAATTAGTATGTACTTTCTATGTTTACTAGTATTTTTATGTACACGTTTGGTAAATAGAATTTGTCGTACGGATACCGCAAAAACGATATGACTTTCACAAACAACTGAATTTAACAAAGTGAACAAAACAGTGGGACATGAATCCACATGGCTACCGCCTCGCATATTGACAATGATCCCAACAGTAAATAATGCTTGTAGGTTTCCACGAATTCGTACAAAAAATGACGTATGCAATTCGTACGAAAATGTCGTCGACCATTCAAATTGCCGGACTTCGATTATCGTCTCATCCGTCAACATTTCACTTGTACACCAAAGACTCACTTTCTGTGCTAGGTAAGTAAATAACTATTCAAACGCTGAAAATGCAAGTTTTGTGACAGCGTTAATTGACAACCATTGATTTTAACACAAATCACATGTCAGCAATGGTATGTACGATTACACGACACATAATTACCTTGCAGTTAAAACTTTCAAACTTATTTTCCATAATAAGTTGATGTACCCTGGCATTCCTGGGTATTTATTTATAACAGATAACTAATGAATAGGAAAATAATTGAATTCCATGTATAGTGTAAGTCGGTAACAATTTTGTTCACATTTCCACCACGTCACCCTCCACTTAAACCTACTCCAGCTCCTCTCCACACCGCCCTTCCTGCTCCATCTCCGTTCCGTCCTTTCCGCCCAGCTCGAACCTCGCTGCTCCGTCCCTGTCACGGCCCTTCTCTCGGCCCGTCGCGCTCTGCCCTTGCCTGCACCGAAAGAACACTAGCTACAGATATGCACGGCTATCTCGCACGGAATTATAAACACAATTAGTTAATGAACAACATTGGTGATATCTGTGTTTATTTGTAATAGCTTTTAGCAGTGATTATGAATGGGCGTTCCTAGGTTTGAGTCCCGACGGTGGCAGGATTTTCGACACTAGCTTGTCAACTAGATTGAAATCAGTTGCAGACTGGAGGTGAATTCCAGCGGCCGATGCTCTGATTCGTAGTTTTTTGTGGTTTCTCCGATCAACATAAAACGAATACTGGAACAGTATCTTAACACACAGTCCACGCACCGCGATCTTGCTTACCTCTTCCTTATCCTACCCTCACTCCGTACTTACACATTTATATGCACTACCCTAACGCATATGCTGGGAGATATGTCGGGAGCTTAAATTTGGTCCGACCGGCGCGATGCCCCGCTGGTGTAAGATATCTGGTAACCCCGCTAGCCGACGTGTAGGTCGGCATCGAATCTCACCATCCAGCGGGGGGAAACCATCGCCACTTCGCGCAATAAAAACATGCTTTACACTTGCGAGACTAGTGACCTTTGTAGTTGACGTGCTCAGAACACCAATCAATTAATCTATCTGTCTTGTCGTCTCGTGCCTTTCATCGGCGATGGCCGCCGCTTTTCACGCGTACAAATCAATTGCCCTGTCCGCCGTTTGCGTTCGTGTCGCACTTGTTATGGCAAATCCTAGCGGGACTTGGCAGACGTTGTTTTGCCCTTCATCACTCTTTTTCCTTTTTCCCTCTCCCTGTCGCTCTCTCTCTCTCTCTCTCTCTCTCTCTCTCTCTCTCTCTCTCTCTCTCTCTCTCTCCCGTTTCCCGATCTTTGCCTCTCTTTGCCCCTCTCATTCACATTTCGTTGTAGAGTCTTCACGTCTCTGAACAGATGGGGTAATATCGAGAAAAGCGGGACCAGCCAAAATGTAATATAATGTTTAAGATCTCGCCATATACACGTATATGAGGCCTTTGAACCCAAATATTAGATTTAATACCCTAGAGAGCTTTGTTTAGGAGTTATTTAACGATATAGATTTCAAACAATACTCCCGAGTGTTGCGGGTTGCATTTGACTTGAATATTTAGTTTTGCTCTACGGCGCTATGTATTACTTACAACAAAATTAACAGCGCTTAAACCTTGTGAGTGAAAACACACCTAGATATACCAACTTTCATGGAGATCGGTGACACGGTGTCGGGTTAACCGCTCTTATACATAAAACCTCAATTATATATATATATATATATATATATATATATATATATATATATATATATATATATATATATATATTTCTTAATGCGTGAGAGATCCGTGATGCAGTTACAAGGTTCGAGATCCTTAGTTCACTTTGTGTCTCGTGCTGAATAAATCTCTATCGTGAATAATGATACAAAAATACTGTATTTCTGTGTATGAAATGTTTATTTAAATAAAATGTAAATAGTAAGTTATCGTAAACGCAATCAATAAAACCATTTGTATTGGAAAACAAAAGTTGAAATAGTCGATTATGTTACGAATAACCGATTGAGCTCAACTTGTTTTATAAGCGAACTGCAGAAGCAATACATTTTCGTTGTGTTGCTTTTCCACGCTGCATGTGCACGCTCCATGAACATCAGAGGGCGAGATGTCAGAGGCAAACATCTTCAGCGTGTCGCACCATCCTCCGGAGATTGAATTCGAGACACGTTCGCAAGAAGATTGAAGGCCTAATACAATTATCTCATAATGTAATATGGGCTCTGACAGCGAATATTTGCGGCTCGGTTAAAGGGGTTGTGAACGCAACGTGCTAACGTCAGAAAGTGTTCTTTTACCCTTTTCTTCTGTTTTCCTACTCCTTTCATCTTTTATCTTTGCTCTTTCTCTCTTGTCTCCGTTTCTTCCTTTTACTTCTTTTCTCTTCTCCTTCTAAAAAGTGCAAGACGTATATTTAGTCAAATTAAGTACTCAACATTCCCAACTGACTCGATCACGAATTAGAAGGATGGTAGCAAAAAGAGAATTTGAGGAACTGAAATATTCTTTATTAACTCGCAGTTATTTCAATATAGATACCATGAAATATTTTCTATTAATATCTATGAAATTGTACTAATATAAAACTGGTATATGTTCTTGACTTCTAGGGAATATAATTTAATTGGTAATGCTTCGAAATATTGTTGACTTAGACTAAAATTGATTTCCCCATTGCCCGAATAAATCCTTGTATTGATGTATTTGATGACCTTTTACATTTTGCATGCTTTCAAAGGATTATTGGAGTACGTTGCGTGTTTGATATGTAGAAAGTTCCAATTAAACAGAGGAGTCGGGAGTACAGAAGTTTTATCTGTTGATCAGCTTATTTCCATGGGTCTGGGGTAATTTTTTTGCCGTAAAATTTATAACCCTTTTTTCATTTAGCGCAGGTTCAAAACGTGCATATCTGAACTACAGTTTACACATACGACCATCAAGAGTTAATAGTGAAGTAATCTCACTGATTTTAAATCATCGTGGTTGATGATTTATCGTAACTTATTATAAATGTTTTTATTTACTTTTACGTATACATTATTCCTGACTACACAAATAAATAAAATTAATCTTTATAAATCAAGTAAGATAGTGATTTCTCAATAAATAATAGGAAGTTTTCATTTCGCCTAAATTTCCCCTATAAAGAAAAATTCCGAAAAGAAATTTAATTATATCTTACGTGAAAGAGTGGCACCAATTGTATTACGTAATATTATGTTATGTTTCAACCTATTATAATTCTTTTTTTAAGAGTTTTTATTATCCTTGTTCGACAATATTACGTCTTTCAAGGGTTTTATATTATAATTCTGATATTCCATTTCAAGGAGTGAAAACGTACAGCATTATATCTTACACCAATTGCGCTGTGAAATTTGCAATTGTGATATATTCAATTAGATGGAACTTTAACATTTTATTACATAAGAAGGTAGTACTCTATTATGGTAGTTGCAAATTGTTGTACTTATAATTAAGCGTTATCGGTCTAATACAACTTACGTATCTTATGTGAAGTAATTAATTTATGAATATCCGATACATCACTTTTGCAATAGCCAATGGCGTAACTACAGCCTCCCCGGGAGGTGCAATTACCGGGACCCCCGGATACAAGAGACCTCCAAAAGCAATTTCTCAAAGTGCCCGGGCAAGATTCTAAATTTTGTGATTAATTTAAAAAAATTAATCATCGTTTCCAGCAAGCTTTTTTTTTAGTGGAACAATATTTTTTGAGGGGGGGCAATTTAGTTTTTGAATTGGGGCCCCGGAAGGGAATACGCCACTGGCAATAACGCAGAACTTGGTTCAATGTCCAAACAGAGATGTAGTGACGTAAAAAAAGAAGTATTTTATCAGAATTTTTCATGTAACCGACACTAGCTTTTCAGCTAGGTCGAATTCAGTCGCTGTCTGGAGGAGAATTCTTGCGGCCGGCTGCTCTGATCGGTAGTTTTACGTGGTTTATCCAATCAACATCAGGTGAATGCTGGAGCAGTACCCTACCAAACGGGCCACGGACCGCGCGCGATCTTTCCTTTCTCTTCCTTGTCCTATCCTCTCCCCTTATACACACTTACACTAACATGCACTACACTAGCACATATTCCGTGAGACCGGTCGGGAGCTTGGAGCTTGTCCCGGCTGGGGCGGTGCCCCGCTGGTGGGAGAGTCCTGGTTAGGGGGAAACCCCACTAGCCGACGGTAGGTCAGCGCCGGATCTCGCCATCCAGCGGGGGAAGATCACCATCATTTCCCGAGAAAAAAACATACATTACACTTACTGGACTAATGACCAAAGCAGTTGACGCTTCCGGAAACACGAAAAAATCAATCAACCGACTGTTCATTAGAAGAAAATCTCCGTTGGCAAGGAACTCTCGTTCTTCTTCTCCTCCGCAGTGCGGCATCTGTGTGCGCTGGAGGGCCATTCCTCCCGCAACAGGAGCGGAACGGCGCGCGTGTGTTGTCGGAGAACGCGCGATCGCATTCCCGCTCGGGCGGTATGCGCGCGCCTGGCTGCTGGCCCAGGGCGATCCGGCGGTGGCGGCGGCGGCGGCTGGCGAAGGGCTGGGCCAGGGCGGTGGTGGACGATGGATGTGACGGAATGTCAGGCGGTGAGGAGCGAGAGCAGAGGAAGGAGTTGGTGGCGACGTAGGTTGGGCTGGTAGGGCGAGGTTTGTTTGAGGTGGCTACGAAGTGGTAATGGAAATGGCTTGTGGAGAGAAGGTGAGTGAGAGAGAGACGGAAGTGGGAAGGGGAAAGGGAAAAGAGGTGGTGGAGAAAGTTGCGTCGAGTTAATATTATTTCACATATTTTGTATAGGATATACATATGTGTATATATATATATATACTGTATATATATATATATATATATATATATATATATATATATATATATATATATATATACAATACAGTTTCTCACAGTGAGTGCGACGCGAAAAAAAGATGGGACCGACTGTTAAGGCGGAACAGAGTTCGCCGGGTGAGCTAGTATATATGTATATATATATATATATATATATATATATATATATATTTAAAAAAATATATATTTAAAAAAATATATACAGTTTCTCACAGTGAGTGCGACGCGAAAAAAAAGACTAGGACCGACTGTTAAGGCGGAACAAGGGGGATTCGCCAGGTGAGCTGGTATATATATATATATATATATATATATATATATATATATATATATATATATATATAATATCACCGGCAGGCATATATATATATATATATATATATATATATATATATATAGCTAACCCGGCGAACTCTGTTCCGCCTTAACAGTCGGTCCCATCTTTTTTTCGCGTCGCACTCACTGTGAGAAACTGTACTATCCTTGTTGCACTCGTGATAATAAAGGTATTGCACATTTGTGTTTTTCTCTCAAACAAAGAAGAATTCCAAAAAAACGCATATATATATATATATATATAATATATATACAACATTTTATGGTGTAAAAAACAAAATTGCATTTTTTGAGCCCAAGAACCTGTAAACAACTTCACTACTTCAGTACAACCGAGCAAAACCCACTGTGCGAATGTTCTCTACCAAATACACCACAGAAGCAAATACATGCAAACTGTCAACACTACAATGCAATTATTACACTGAAACAAAACCTTGACGAATTGTAAACAAATCTGAACAATCAAAACAAAACATCAAGTAGCATGGACTCACATCTATGGACTCATGTATATCGATTTTGAAACTGCCACCCTTTGAAAGAAAACAATTGACTATTGATAAGCGTACTATTAAAGAATGATTTAATTAATTAATTTACAGCGTAAATGTTGGTGAACCAACACAAACAATATCTGATAACACATCTAGGGATCGTATTCTTTCATTTAAAAGAAAAAATACAACGATCGGTTCAGTAGAAGCTCTAAACGAAGCCATGGCAGAATACCTTATTTTTTTAAATATATAGATAACAATATGCTTATTAAATATACTGAGCACAAATACACATGCAATTCCATTAATTTCATGAGCTTCAAATTGTTTTCGGCTTCAATCAGAGTAAACGGATTCAAACAGAGTTAACGGTTTGAATTTTGTTGAAGATAAAGCTTTTTATCATATATTGAAGAAGAACAATATTAATATGGTTATTTAAGATTCCTAACTGAATTGTATTTGTATAATTTGTATATTTGTATAATTTAGATTTAATACCGGAATTGCATAATATTATTTTTTGGTATGTCCAAATATCCATGTACTGTTGTTAAGTGCGCTTGAATAAAATTTTCTTAATATCTTTTGAAATATAACATTATCTAACACCAGAATCAACAACTTTGTTTAAAAGTATTTTCCTTTTTTCCATGACTGGTTATAAAAATTAGATATGCCTGGATAACCAAAAAATACTTTCTTCACGCCGTTACATTCATATTGATAAATGCCCCTGTTCTCTGTTCAGACGTTCTCGAAAACTACCTAACACCAGTAATTCTTAATCAAATAGCGAGATAGAAAGGGAAGGGCGTGAAAGTACTTGGAAGGGGACCCGACTAATCCGAAATCTGATCCTTCCATTACGAGTTTATTGCGAGGTCTAAGTAAACGCCGCCACTTAAAAGACATAAACTTCGATTAAGTTTACCTCTCACTTGACCAAACACGAAGGGTTCCTGGGCGGCGGGGGGCGCGGGGCGGGGGGAGGGGTCGGCCGGGGTCACGTGCCCTTTTCCCCTCCGGAGGGCGACGTCTTCGCCCGCGGAGATCCGCTCGGGGGTAAACACGCGATCCAATAAACGCGGGGCTGCCTGCGATCGCCCGGAAGCGGCGGCGACCCGAGCAGCGGGAGGAGGGGGCGGGGCAGTGAGGAGGGGGAGAGCAGCGAAGAGACCATCGTCGGAATCGCGCGAATGATCACTAGGAAATGTAAATGGAGACGTGACACAGGGGAGTGGGCGTGGCTTTGCTGGCGGGGGCGAGAAGGGACGGGGCGAGAAGGGACGGGGGCGAGAAGGGACGGGGGCGAGAAGGGGCGGGCGAGAAGAGACGGGGGCGAGAAGGGACGGGGGCGAGAAGGGGCGGGGACGAGAAGGGACGGGGCGAGAAGGGACGAGGCGAGAAGGGACGAGGCGAGAAGGGACGAGGCGAGAAGGGACGGGGGCGAGAAGGGGCGGGGGTGAGAAGTGACGGGGGTGAGAAGGGACGGGGGCGAGAAGGGGCGGGGACGAGAAGGGACGGGGCGAGACGGGACGAGGCGAGAAGGGACGGGGGAAGAAGGGACGGGGGCGTGAAGGATGGGGCGAGACGGGATTTCGCGAGAAGGATCGGTGCGGATTGTGGAGGGACGACATGTGGACGAGATAACAGGACGACACGCAGAGGAATGAGTGGAACGTGCGGGACGAGACAAGTCGTTGAGTGACGACGTGTGGATGGACGGATCTGGATGTGGAATGATAGGGCGGGACTTGGAGGAACGGATGACAAATAGGACGTAGCGAGCACTTCCCGTGGAGACGGGTTGTGACGTGTTGGAAGAAACAAGGCCAAGCGAGGCAAGATATTTGGCGATGAGGGACAGAAGTGGAGCGTGTCATGTCTTCGCGTGGTCGTGACGTATCCTGGTACAGTGGGACGTGCTATATCGTGGCGAAACGTGGCGGGAGCGGCCGGTTGATACGTGGCAAGATGAGCTTAAGGGTCGGGGGGGGGGGGGGATGGGCGAAACAGGGCGTCGAGGGGCGAGGCAGCCAGGGCCGGGCAGGGGCGTGGCGGAGCGGGGCAGAGCGGATCCGGTCTCGCGGGGAAGTGTCGTGACGAAACCTCCGTCGCCGGGGCCCGCGCGAATGATCGCCAGGAAATGTAAATGGGGGCGGCGGAGCGGCTGGGCGAGGGAGACCGGGGGTCGGTCGGTGGTGGCGCTCGGGCACTCAAGGCGGCGCTTCGTGAAAGCTCGGCAAACACGCGGTAATCGCCTTAGGCGGCGGGAGCAGCTGCAGGCGGGCGCGCGGTAAGTCGCGCGACACACAGGGGCGGCGGTGGCAGCGGCGGTTGTAGGCTTTCGATGCGGGTGGGGCCACAGCCTTTTCACACTATAAGAAAAATTAAGCCGATCGGAACAACATTTGAAATAAATATTTTCGGAAAATTGTATTTTTGTCTCTGACAGAATTGGGATGAATCGGGTAATAAGTTGGCACTATCACTTAGACCTGGTTATTATGAGACGTGGCAGTGACCGTACTTGTAAATCCTACTAAACGATATCAAGCGAGGCTATTACAATTGAAAGATAATATAATGACCCAACTAGTTAATGTTGTACCCTTTCGAGGAAAATCAGTTCCTCTTTTATACGTCTGTGAATAAATTAATTTTGAAAGGAATAAGGCAAAAATAAAGTGCATGAACAAGCTGAATATTCGCAAGTTGATACACTATCAGAGCAATGAAGTACTTTGAGTTAGTAGAGTATTTAATTCATTAGGAACAATAAAATACCGTAGTCATCGCTTTAGATAGCGATGAGAATCCACAACAGTAACAGATATAGCTGGTACAATGTTTATGGCAATGAGCGCTGAACGTATAATGCACAAGTCATCGCATATTTGTTTTAAAACGCTAGATGAAGTTGGAAAATATCACAAGCCTGAAGAAAAAATGCAAGTTGTTCGCGAACTTGGCTCGTGGAATAGGCGAGTGTATAAAACTACGCGGGAGCTGTGCTACACAAGATGAGCGCGGCGGCGTGGGAGCACAATCTTGCGAGAAGGCGCCGAGAAATAACAGAGCGAGCGGCGAAGGCGCCGAGTGCTGCTGAGAGCGCTTCGGGCGCCGCGCCTCGCCTCGCCACGCCGCGGCAATTAACCCTGGAGGCGGCGAGTAAACACGTGGCTGCGGCCGCCGCGATCGCGGGATTACCCGCCCGAATGAGCCAGATTTATGCCGGAGAGCGAAGTTGAGGGACCGCCCTTGCCGCCACCGCCGCCACTGCCACTGCCACCGCCGCCGCCACCGCCGCCGCCGCCGCCGCCGCCGCCGCCGCCGCCGCCGCCGCCGCCGCCGCCGCCACTGCCACTGCCACTGCCCCTGCCACTGCCACTGCCACTGCCCCTGCCACTGCCACTGCCCCTGCCACTGCCACTGCCGCCGCCACTGCCGCCACCACCGCCTCCGCCTCCGCCTCCGCCTCCGCCTCCGCCTCCGCCTCCGCCTCCACCACCGCCACCGCCACCGCCACCGCCGATTCTGCTCGCCGATTACTGTTTTCGTCTTTTTGATGTAAGTGTACCCGGTTGTGTTTTTGCGAACTCTGTTCGTTTGATTTTGGTCGTTCTTTTGATTCAAATTTTGTCGTCGTTCACTCCTTTCGTCTTTCCGATGTCATAAGTAATAATAATAATAATAATAATAATAATAATAATAATAATAATAATAATAATAATAATAATAATAAATTATGTTTCTACATGAGCGTACGCTCGGTGGCAGTTGGTCAACAAAACTAGCTTGCTCCATCTCTACAGACTCTGTTATTTTTAATCCTAACTTTGTTTCCCACTTTGCTGTTCTCCGACTTTTCGTTTTGACGTCCTCACTATTCTGTGTAAGATTTGATCTGTTTCTGCCGCCACCTACATTTTGATTTTGCTCGTCTCTTGTGATTCAAACTGTCACTGTTCACTCATTTCGTCTTTTCGATGTCAGTACCTTCAGTTTGCTCCATCTCGACGAACTCTTTTGGTTTTGCTCCTCCTTTTGTTTCCCACTGTGTTGTTCTTCACTCCGCCGTTTTGATTTTGATGTACTCGCTCTTAAGTATAAGATTTGCTCTGTCTCTGCCGTTAACCACGATTTAATTTTGCTCATTCCCGTTCGCTTTCCGTAGTTGTTCATTTACTCTGATCGATTTCCGTTAGATACTTCTCTTTCCAGTTTCCCATTTCGACAGAGGTTTTGCTTATATTCTTTCCAATTTTGACGTCTGCTTAACGTACTCCAGTTAGCTACATCTGTGCCTGTATGTCGTTTCATTCTTCATTTTGGTTTTGCTCCATTTTGTTTCTCACTTTACCGGTGTTCATTCCCTCATCTTTTTTATGCCGGCGCCTGCTGTTTGTCCATCTTTGCAGGTGCTGCTAGTGTGAGCTTTCTCCTTCCTCTGCGTCGATTTTATTCGCACTTCATTACTTCCGTTTATCAATTTCACCGCTGAGACAGTTCATTCGAATTTTCCGCTTCGTGTTCCATACTTCGTTGTAATTATCTCCCTTTGTATTTTGACAACTAGCAGCTACTTTTTCTAGGCTCGTCAACTCTGTATTGTTAACTTCAAAATTGGCGTAGTTGTACTCCATCAAAAATACACCTTGTCCGCTATCAGTTTACCAATTGCATTCCACATACTGTATTCGACACTTAACTTGAGACGCCATTCATTTTAATTAATTTTGGATTGGGGAAAATATGTAAAACTCATTGATTAACACAGTGAAGTGATTAATTTCACTCTTTGATTCCACTGTCTCTTTCCCTCTTCTGCTCTGTTTTTTTTTATCTCTAGGGTCCTGCTACTGGTTATAATCACAGCATTCTCACCACCGTCTTTTGACTTTTACTTTGTACTTAACTATAGCTTGTAACCACTATATTTTTATGTTCCATTTTGTCATCTCCTCCAACGTCACACTCTCAACAGTTAATCTTTCTTTCATTAATTTACAATACTCTGACATTAACTTCCCTTTAAGACAATTACTCTGAGAATGTATGCTAATAATAATATTTATAATCTAAGTAGCTTAAGAACATTTATTGCTGATCAAGACAAAAAATTCATTCAAATAATTCATTTTCACCAAAATGCGAGTATACCACGTGTTTTATGTTGAATCTTCATAACATCTTATTGCCAATACATAGCATTTCTCTACAGTCTATTCAGTATGCGTATTTTTATCTGATTATAGGGCCCCTAGTTTCAGAATTATTACGGCCTAATTGTAATGGGAGATTTGCAATCGACCACTTCCTCTACTGAAACGACTGTGACACCTCCGTTTCTTCTACAGCAAGTCTTTGAGCCGCTCAACCTTTTACGTTTCTGGTTTCGTTGCTGAAAATCTTCCACCCTCACCTCCATTTCCGTTCCTTCCCTTCTCACCCCCTCCTTTGCCCCTTCCATCCCTTCACCCTGCCCCTCCCCCTCTCTCTTCCTCTGAAGGAGCGGAGGGGGCGGGGTGGAGAAGGGAGACCTTCGCTGAGAGATTCGAAGCGGATGATAGGGGGTGGGGAGGCGAGAGGTGGGGGTGCATCGAGGAGATAGAGCTTCTGAAAGGTATCTCTCGCCCTGAGCTCTTTGCTGGTGATGGATTCACGCAGGGCCAAAGACACTCGGCGATCACGAGCTGAGAAGCGGGCGTAGGGTTGCAAACGAGAGGGTGTGAAAGGAGTGATGAAGCTTTCAGAAAGATGCAATATTACGTTTATGTATTGAAACGGGTGAAAGACTCGACGGATCTGGTACGCAAAATTTGGGAGAAGAAACTGATTTAATCGTCCAGTAAATGATGAAAACGAAGTGAGCCTATATTAAAAACTGGTATTTTACTTCTCAGTTTTGTTTATTTTTCTCGGCTTATTTCGTTTTCGGATTGTGTGATGCCACAGAGAAAGACAGCTACTGAAAGAAACTACAACGTAATAAAGAAATCATTTTTCACTTTTCAAAAGGAGATGAATTAAAATTGCAAAGGAAAGTTTTATAACAACAATTAATCTGGCTGTTAAAACTCGTTCCCTTCTTGTCACAAAATGTATTAAAGAGAATGCTATCAGATTGTCAGTGGTACGACTCATATCATGACGTCTTTACCTCCGGAAGCATTAAAGCAGCTAAGTCTCGCCTAGCGGCCGTGGAGATGGGCCACTTATTCTACGATAAATGAACGAGTTCCGTGTCGCCTACTGTCGTCGTGTGCATAAATAAAACAAGTCAAGTATCCTTAAGAAATAAATTTATTTAAATTAAACATTAATATATCATGAAATCCGTACATTAATTCGTGAAGAGAAAACTTATTACAGTTTTAAGCATATTATGCCTCCGCAGGTGTGAGTTTTGGGCATAGTTAAAGTATATATGAAGGAGTGAAGAAAGCAAAAATGTATTTACAAAATGTGTTATAAATATATTAAATTAAATAATATAGCGTGCAGATGTAACCCGCAACACACTACTATGGTTCATCGCTCATACTCGGAAAATACGTTATAGTGCATTAAAATGAGATTTTCGTGCTCCTGTAGTGGACACGCTCTAATTTTTACAGTGAGACATTTTCAGACTTCTATTCCAAGCTTAGTGTTAAGAAAAAAAATACTTCACTCCATATTTGCATTTTTATACGTGATCACGTACGTGAATGATATTAATTTTATAAAAGGTCTTAGTGATGTTGTTTAATAATTTAACATTACATTACGCATTAACATAGAGTACTATAGACAGTAGATTTGACCTCCAAATAATTCTGCTCTGTTGGTGGTTGAGGTCACGAGTACAGTTTCCGTTGTATATCTCAGTCATGCGGGAGGGGCGAGAAGCGAAGTGGTTCTCCCTGTTTTTATAGGTTTTGAAATTGTATAGGTATTACCGGGAATTAAGACAAACAAAACACGCTAATGACGTATTTGTTCACGCTCTCAGATACCGTAATAGAACAAAATTCAATCAAATTATATGGAATAATGATACAAGCATACTCTTTTGACAAAAAACACGCAATAATGTTTAAACATTTAATGAATTACGATCGAATTTCGATCATTGGAAGACCACTAGTACAATTTATTGAGCAGGCGGTTAAAATATTCCATTTTCAGTACGCAGTGTATCTCAAGTTGCCGATGCTTGTCAATTCTATTAGATTGTCACTGTTACGACTTTCACGACCATCATTCATGCAAAATCCCAATACAGCGCGCACAGAGAATTCCTTATGGACACGGTGAATGATTTTGAACATTGTGCTCGTGTTTGAACATACTCCATGGGGTTCATGTGACCTTCAAGAGAAAACTATCAACGTTCCTACATAGTTGTGACATACTACTACACAGAAATACAACTATTTTGCTATTTCACTTTCGTCGAAAATTTAATTTTTTCTAGTTAGTTGGCCAAAATTACACATTTGCGTCGCACTTCTGGAAGTGCATAGTGGCTGTGCCGAGTGACCACTGTCTGAGTGAACGGTCACTTGTTAATTGACAGACGGGCCTGTTCCATATCGGATAAGCTTACTGGCCGATTGATTTTTTAATAAAAGAAACGGAGCGTCTTAACCCTTCAGTATTCGCGTTTAAAATTGGAACGCGAGTGGTCGCGCGGAATAAAATTGTAATCCATTTAAAAAATGCTTATTAACAGTATATTCCCATCATATATTTCCGTTCCGTATATTTCTTATGAAAAATTGTCTTTTAGTTCAAACTTTGTCGAGTATCTAAAACACCGAACAGTTACAAAACACCGTTAAACATATTACAGCATTGATTTATTACAAATTCTATGAAATGCTTTACAAAAATGCATATGTTATAAGTTTCAACCAATATACTGAAATACATGGAGTAAATGTTTGTTTTTGAAAAGTCTTGTGCTGTGTATGTATTACGCAATTAATATATTGTGCACCTAATATTAACAACAGATGAACATCTCTCACAAATTTTGTTAATACGTTCTGGACACACCCACTGGACACAATTATTCGGTGCCATCGAGTGCTCTTGTTTCGTTGACATCCACAGAGATAACGTCTTATGTTGCCGGACTACTATTGTAATCCAAGCTGTTTCCGGTGCTCATCGCTAACGCAGCAGTTATCACTTGAGTCATATTTTGCTACATTTCAGCAGCTGGGGCCTTCTACGAAAGGTACTGAAAATTCCACACCAAAAGTTTGTCAACTCTCGCTGTAACCAGCATAAGAATAAGACGGGATTACAATAGTAATCCACGGGACCACTGAAGGGTTGAAAAACAAAATTCATTAAAGTAGAAAGTAATGTTCCAAGAAATACATTTTATTGAGCAGGCCGTTAAAAACCTTCCATTCTGGCCGAGTGATGTATCTCAGGTTGCGGCTGTTTGGCAGTTCTATTTCACTGTCACGAGTCGCGGCGTCGCAACTTCTGGAAGCGTCAAAGCAGCCAAGTCCCGCCTGCGAGCACGGAGAACGGCCACTTGTTCGTCGATAGACGGGCGTGTTCCGTATCGGAGACAGTCGTCGCTCGCGGGGAACGGACGCGTCGCCGCCGGTCGCGGAGCGGCCGACAGAAGCCCCCCCTCCTCCCCCCCGGCTGCCCCCACCCCCTCACTCCGCCTGCGGGGGCCGCTACGCTCTTATTGCGAAACTCCATTAAGAAGTTTGGGCCAACTGGCGCTGCGACACGAAAACATCTCGCGCGCCGTCAAAACTGAGCCGCGAGGCGAAGGACGCGACGGAGGGACGAAGCCTCTGACGGAAGGACGGCGACAGCAATTGGAGGGCGAGGCGGGGAGGGAGTTAGCGTAAGAAGAACAGGGGAACGACAGTGAGAGGATGTTAAGAGGAAGGTAGATAGACCACGAAATGGGTATGAGTCGAAAAATTGCAGTACAGGTACTGGGAGGTGATTTTTGCGAGGCTCCAAGAATGTATTAATTGTGAGGAAGCATAAGACAATTTCTGATAGCATGTCTATCGTCTTGGAATCTGAAATAAAAGTACGCACGCTTACATTAAGTTAATATTATCACTATTATTAACTTCAAAGGCAATTTGTCTGATTCATTCTGGCTGGTGTTATTATTTCATATCAAATATGAATACGCTATAAAAATAATAAAAATATACATAAAGAGGAAATGAATGAGAAAAAATAGATGAAATTAAGGGATAATTATAATGGGGGAAATGCAATGGCCAAATGATAAATTACTCATTAAGACAAAACCCTTTTTTAAAATATTTTGTTGTTATAATGGTGATACATGACACATGGAACCTTGTTTAGATACAATGAAAATTATGAAATAGAGGTTTAAGGGGGAGGGATGCAAGAAGATAAAAGATATAAGTGATAAAAAACGAACAAACACCAAAATTTAGGGTCATATAGAAATTCATTATTGATCTTCGTAATCGTGTCATTAATGGTAATCCTCTCATCAAAAAAATTATTGATTGTTTTTGTTATCATATGAGGATTAAAATGCTAGTAACTGCCCCTAGAATTGCACACATGTTTAGATATAATTGTGTTCATTCAACAGAACAGAATTAATAAATGTGAACAATTACATTTTTATTCGTTTTAAGTTAGAAAAAGACAATGGAGGAAAAGGGTCCGATTTTTTAGCACTGGATGTAAGCACACAGTTTCATCAGTTATTCTTAGTGGACTAATACAAACATTAAGACCACATGAACGTTCATAAAATAAGAAATTTCGATGGATAAAATGAATACTATTATTGTGCGTGAACTTGTGTTTTTATATTCAAGTTCTGGTCGTTCAGAGACATTTCACTTGGATACTTAATTGCCGAGTCTTACAGTAAAAATAAGCAATATCTTAAAATTTTAATCTAACTCTTTATGAAGAGTTCATCACATCAGGGGGCACATACCTTGAAATAATATTATGTAGGATCCTATATGGTATCATCGCTTGTAGTGTTTCTACCCAAGGAGTAATCCTACAACGCCAGCCCTATTCTTAGAAACTACATTTAGCATATCCTAACATAAATAACAATTTTACTTACTCCTAAAGGGTTAGGAGCAGTGCGTCCTTACTTGATTACTAGCAAGTTACTATGTCCCACCTAGAGTCCCTGGATACAGAGAGTAGCGCATTCCTTTGCGCCACCGGTGCCGCCATTTTATATCCAGTTGAACCAAGTAGTATTGGAGTGAGTTAGGAACCACCAAACTGCCAAAAACCAATGATAATATATTTTAAATTCCTCATAATGCGTCCGATTGCTCAAATTTCTCCATAACTTCTGAATGCTGTCTGGCTAGGCTTTCGAGAGAAATGATATTAAATGGAGACGGCCGTTCGGGTTGTGCTACTCTCTGTATCCAGGGACTCTAGTCCCACCCAGAAGATACTGAATGAATGAATGCCTTATTTTACGTGGCGAGACTCATGCCATGAGGCCTGCTTTTCCGTCTGACCACGCAAATTTCGTTACGCTCTTTTCACCTACTAGGAGAGAAAGAAGGTATTACTTGGGCGACGAAACAGGCAATTTGAATTTAGCTCAGAGGCTTCATTTAGGCTTGAGGATCTTTTACATGCAGTAAATCTATTGACCTTAAAAATCCACGGCTTCGATCGGGTTTGAACTCGCGAACTTGGGTATAACAGTCCGATACGCTAACCGTTACACCATCTCCACCGCCAAACTGGAGATTAGTCTAAGCGTGACCGCGTTGCGAGGGATCGATGCAGTCAACTTGGCGGCGTGGGGCGCCGTTTCTTGCGTGGGCGGCGCCGAGGGCAAGGCAGCGCTCGTCCGGGCCCCGTCAACAAGGAGGGCGGGGCCACGCAACCTTTCGCATCGACCTTCGGCCCGGCGCGCCCTCCGAAGGGGCCCAGGGGCCCGCACCTGGCTGGAGTTAGCGGCGGGCTAAGCCAATCAGCCGCGCGGTAATGGGGAAGTTGGGCGCCCGGAGGCGCTCGGCGGCTGGCGGCGGAAGTGCGTGGAATCCCAGCCCCCGCGGCGAAGACGCCGCCCCCGCCACCCCCACCGCCCCGCCGCCCCCGCCGCCCCCGCCGCCCCCGCCGCCCCCGCCGCCCCCGCCGCCCCCGCCGCCCCCGCCGCCCCCGACGCCCCCGACGCCCCCGCCGCCCCCGCCGCCCCCGACGCCCCCGCCGCCCCGCCGCCCCCGCCGCCCCCGCCGCCCCCAAGGCCGCCCCTGCTGCCCCCGCCGCCCCCGCCGCCCCGCCGCCCCTGCCGCCCCCGCCGCCCCCGCCGCCCCCGCCGCCCTCAGCCCTCCCCGCTGCCCCCGCCGCTCCTGCCGCCTCTGCCGTCCCCGCCGCCCCCCGCCGCCCCTGCCGCCCCCGCCGCCCCCGCCGCCCCCCCGCCGCCCCCGCCGCCCCCGCCGCCCCCGCCGCCCCCGCCGCCCCCCCGCCCCCCGCCCCCGCCGCCCCCGCCGCCCCCGCCGCCCCCGCCGCCCCCGCCGCCCCCGCCGCCCCCGCCGCCCCCGCCGCCCCCGCCGCCCCCGCCGCACTCGCCGCACTCGCCACGCCCCCCCATTCCTCCGCTGCCCTCCTCGCCCCCCCTTGCCCGCCGCTCTCCACGCTTCGTCCTGCACTTTTACCTTATTGCTCCCCGATACTACCGTAATTCCCCACTGTCCATCGGTTCCTCTCTCTGTCCTTTGCTGTTTTTTACTATTCTCTGCTGCCAACTGTTGTTCTGAATTGTGTTTGTCTTCTATAGTTACCCACTATCTTATTGTTTCCGCATTCTTCTGTTGCTTACCGCTGTCTTCTATGTTTTCCCGCTCCTTCTATTGTTTCCCGCTATCCTCCACTGTTTCCCGCTATCCTCCACTGTTTCCCGCTATCCTCCACTGTTTCCCGCTATCCTCCACTGTTCCCCGTTGCCACCTAGTTTCGCCATGCCCCTCTTCATACTCCGCTGTCTTCCACGTGTATTTTTCAATTATTTCCCTCTAACATTTTTCACATTCCATGTCATTTATTACTATCACTGATACTCGTGAATCCTTATTCAATTAATCCACTTCTTTGGAACCCTCCTAACAAATGTTATTCCATGTAAAATCATGTATTTGTGATGATTTGCGTAAGCAAATATCCTGTTTTTCACAATAATGGGATCAACGTCTGTTTCTCTATTTCTTTTTGAGATTCAATAACAATTTTTCCAGTGTTCCCATTGTCACAGAATCGGCATTATATTCTTAGCATTCGTAAGGAATTTTCGTCTGACTTCCTGTTGTATAAAGTTTCTTTTCTTCGACGAGTATACATTCTACACGAGCTGTTTTCAACTTTGCGTGCTCTCAACAGTATATAGGGCGCGAAAGTACGAAGGAAAAGTTTTCGTCCTACTTTCCTGAAATGTAGCTGTGGGTTTATTTAAAAATATTAAGTAAAGGGATAGAGAATCTATAGAAGGGATAGAGTGCTAAGTAAAGATGCCGAGAATGAACGCGTAAGTTTATTACAAACTAAACGCTATTTCTGTTCAAAGAGTGACTTTAGAACAATGTATTGTTTTGGTCTTCAGAAATGATATAATCCTTCAGTGCTAGTAAACCTATCGTTATCGTCTCTGAAAGAAGTCTTTAAATCAGACGAAAGTTGTTGTTTCATTAGTTATTAAATATTTAAACACTTTACTATTTGTATGAGTTATAAAGTAGAAAATGTTCTTACTACACGTGATTACAATAAATAAATCTTCCTACGAAAATGAATTTTTATATATTTAATTAAGCATGTACCTGACACCGTGCACAGCGTTCTAAAAGTATGCTGGGAGTGCTTGCTGATGTTAATATAGATTACTGTGAACATTATTGTTTCCAAAATGGCTGGTCACCATCTTCATATCTATAAAGATTTGTAAACTGCATTTATATGTGTTGTGGCAATATTCAATGCTCAACGACATCGAATTACTCCTAGCCCGCAACTTCGACTCAAGCTTCATCGTCATATATCATTATTGTGATTACGATGGCGATTCTATTGCCACAGTTAGTTCAGTTTATTGGCCATAAAAATGAGGAAGAAATTAAATGTGTCACAAAGTCATGCACACACAGTATCAGCAAGGTAATTTGAATTGTTTTGCTGAATATGTATTTAGATTATTAGAAGACTGCTGATTTTTTTTATTCTTAGAGGTACAAGGTTTTCAAGTTTTACAATAGCTTATTTTATTATTTGCATTTTAAAATACTGACTTTATATAGGTCAAGCGTTAGGTGATTTCTTAAAATAAATATTTTGGATAATGGTCGGAAAACGTATTGTTCTTCAACGATTGTCATTCACATCAATTCTTACTTCAACCTAAAACATAGTACAAACTTGAACTATGATATGAGCTTGAACTAGGAACTTTCTCTAACAAATTTGTTTTTTTAACAATCTTTATAATAATTTTTACAATAACATACTTGGGAATATAAGTTAATTATTTTGTCTCGCCTTTTCACGTTAAAATATCAACAGCTGAAGTTCTGACGCTTTATTTCACGTGCGCGGCATACCGTACGTTTTACCCAACGTTCTGCATTGCTGTTAATTTTAATGAAATGTTAACATTCTGGGAGAAAGTTACCATGCTGAGCCATAATATTTACAAGAATTGCACCGAGCCTTGGCACTTTCGCCAAGCAACCGCCATTTTGTCACGGGGAACCCCCCGCGCTGGCGGTGGCCACAGCAAGCCCCCTCGGGCATTGCACCGTCAACAGCGCCGCAGCTGCGGGGGAGGCCGGGACGAGGTAAATCTCCATCATACTCCAATATTTTGCTTAGCCTCAGAGTAAGTTAAATCTGATTCGAGCCGAAGACAGAGCTCGTAAAAACGGAGCTCGCAGCAAATCGTTGATTAGAGGGGGTGCGAGGCGAGTGCGGACCTGAGCAAACACAGATACGGAGGCGGCCTCCACCGCCGCCCCCATCGCACCTCGCCCCCGCCGCTGCAAATCCCGGCGATATTTTACACGACCACTGGGGCGGTGGTGGGGCAGGGACGGCGGGGAAGTGATAGCGGCGATGGCGGTTTCCGCTGTGGCGGAGACGGTGTTGGCGACTTCGGAAATGGCGGCGGTGGCGGAGACAGTACGGAAGATGGAAGACAGGGTGATGAGACGGATGAGGAGGCGGATGAGGAGGCGGATGAGGAGGCGGATGAGGAGGCGGATGAGGAGGCGGATGAGGAGGCGGATGAGGAGGCGGATGAGGAGGCGGATGAGGAGGCGGATGAGGAGGCGGATGAGGAGGCGGATGAGGAGGCGGATGAGGAGGAGGATGAGGAGGAGGATGAGGAGGAGGATGAGGAGGCGGATGAGGAGGAGGATGAGGATGAGGAGGCGGATGAGGAGGAGGATGAGGAGGCGGATGAGGAGGCGGCTAGAAGGCGACAATGGAGGGGTGGCCGTGATGTCGATGGAGAGGGAAAGAGCAATAACTCTGTGCTATGGCGGCGGGTTGGCGACAGCTGTCATTGTGGGAGCTCGGCGTAGCGGAGACCACCAACAGAAATGATGAGCTTAAAATGCGGGTTGGAATAGGATGGTTCGCAAACAAGCCAACTAGGAAGGGGGAGTGTAGATAGTGAGTGATCGGGAAAAATACTTTGAAGTACATATTTACTGATAGACGAGGATTTGGATTGTAGTAATTTTGAGATGCCATGTAGAGGAGACTAACCAATATCGTGCATACTTTATTGGCATGCACTCTACGGAGTTTCTCTTATTTCATAAATTCTAACAAATGAACTTGGTTACTCTTTTTGGTAACATTAGTATCTGTAGAGTGAATAATGGTGGCAAACAGAGTTCAGAAGAAAGAAGTTACTTTTCGGCGAAAATTAATAGTTTCTGTTTAATACACAATTCACCACACACTTGACAAAAGCTTTTCTGTTGCTGCAGGCCACTAGTCTACAAACAATTGACAATTACAAGTCTACAAGGACATTACTACAAACACATTACTGTGAAATACCGGACCTACAGGTTAAATTTGATTGAGATTTTTTTCATTGGAAAAACGTATCCTATTTGGTGAAATACAAATAACGTATTTACTTCTAATATTCTCGCGCGGTATCTTGTTTTTATAAAATAAAGCAATACATATCAATATTTATGAAGAGCAGTCTTTACATTTTTCTTAGCTATTCTACAATAAAATTAAGTACCAAAAGATGTAATATTTGTCAGTACCGTTCGAAATAATGTTTAGAAAATAAAATTAATAACAAAAATATAAAAGTATGAGATGGATATCTTGAAAAGCTGAAAATACAATACTAGATATAAAATCAGTTCAAAATTAATATATCGAATCATATATACAAAATATACAATTGAAAATATGTTTTTATTATATTTTTATATTTTTTATCGCTAATGAAGAGTTGAACAGCAACAGGAACATACATCAATGACATGGAAATATTTCATAGCCCATTGACCTGCAGAAAGGTAAGATAGGGAACGAGGCGAGTCGTGAACTGCACAGCGGAAGCTCCGGGAGTCATCAGCCGGGTGTCCTATGTGAGGACTCTGCAAGAGACGAGAAATCCTCGTCGTTATTGATTGATTATTTAGTTTTTCTGTGCTCTTCAACTCCTATGGTCAGTAGTCCTGTAAGTGAAGTGCATGTTTTTGTCACGGGAGATAGCGGTGTCACTTCCCGCTGGATTGTAGTCTCCGACACGTCCTAGACTTTGGCTTGCCGGAATTTCCCTACTCTGGTATCTCCTATCAGCGGAACCGCCCCAGTCGGTATAAACTCTTAGTTCCCGTCTGGTCTCCCAATATGTGTAGTAGTGCTCAAGGTCTGTGATAGCCTATAATAAGGGGAGATGGTAGGTCAAGAAAGAGGAAGGAAAGATTGCGCGGTCCGTAGACAGTTTGTGAAGTCACTGCTCTGGAATTCTTCTGGAGTTGATTGGTTAAGGTGCTAGTGTCGAAAATCCTGCCACCGACGGGACTTGCAGGAGGGTTCAGTAAATAGGAAGTCTGGGTGATGAGGGAGGGTTGGGAGGTGAGATGAACAAGGGTCGGGAGTTAAGGTAAGCAAGGGTCGGGGATGTGCTGAATAAATCACGGGGATGAACAAAAGTAGAGGATGAACGAAGGTTGGGGGTGAACGAAGGTTGGGGATGAACGAAGGTTGGGGATGAACGAAGGTTGGGGATGAACAAGGGTTGCAGATGAACAAACATTGATAATGATCAAGAATAGTGGAAGAATAAAACCCGGGATGAGCAAGAGTCGGCGATGAACAAGGGTGGGAGATAAACGATGTCCGGAGATGGGGAAGGGTAATACGGAAAGGGAAGTGATGAGGAAGGGACGTAAACGGTGTTGGGCACGGAGGGGTGGGGATGGTGATGCGTGTGGGAGGGGTATGCGAACGTAGACGCCGGGGTGGGGCGGAGGTGGGGCGACGCGGGTAAAGCCCCGAGCAGGTAGAGGACGCTACATCACTGCGGTTAATTCCGCGGCCAGCGTGGCCGCCGCCGCCCCCAAATTGGGGATTTGTGAACGTTGTCGCGCGGCGGAACTTGGCCGGAGCGCCCCGGCGAGGGCGCGGGTCCACGGGACGCGCCACGGCCCGGCGGGCGCGTGGGGGGCGGGGCCCGCCGGATTTGCGGAGTTCGCGGACGCGAAAGTACGGGGGGAAATATAAAAATCACAAAATCATACAAAGGATTTCCGATGGCAAAGTTGTTCTCGCTTTGCACGCTCAGTTGAAATATACAAAAAATATATGCTCACGAATTCGTGATAACACTGCAAACTTTTTGAATCCCGATATTTTAATCCGGTTTCAGAAGGATTGGGGTCTATTTCGTGGCTGTGCCGATATATTGAATGATCTGCTTCAGGAAAGCTGCTTCACGAAAGTGGATGTCGTTTTTAAATTGTTTTAGAAGTGTTATTGAAATAACGGATCATAAATTTTAATGTTATGTAAGCACAGTGAAATGTTTTACGATATTTTAAGTCCTTAATGATTGATGGAAGTGAAAATTGAAAACGCTTTTCTTATATTTCTCTTTTTGATTTTAGATTACTATATTTTAAGAAGCTCTGATTTCAGAAGTAGTAAACAGTGAATCTAAAAGAAGTGGATAAAACGTAAAGAACACTGTGTGATACGTTTTTGGTACGTCTCATTCTTCGAAATAGAAACAGAAAATTGCAAACGCATTTTTATGTGAATATCATTGTATGCATATTTAATATGATTGACATTGTTCTTTTATTTGTGTTGGTAGGGAGAAACATCTGAAGAGAATTCATTACCATTTTGCTCACTGTTAATAGAAATAGGCTTGTGGGTTGTCTACTCCAACAGGATATCAAATAAAGCTCAATTACATGATTTATTTACATACATTACATTTTATTGCTTTCTATTGATGTGAAATCAAATTATAAAACAATTGTTACTAGCTTCCTAAGATGGACCGGTCCAAATCCAGCAACTTTCTTTCGCCCATTTTAGGCAACTTATCCAAATACAAGATGCTAATAACGCGGTATAACTATTCTTAGGGAAACTTTAATCTTACTATGCGTGTTTCTAAGCTAATGAAGCAACATGTAGCATGAAAGTTGCAAGTACTTCGTGCTAACACAATGGCTTACGATATACAGCAAACATACAAACTACGAAAGCAAAGTAACATTAATCCCGCTCAATAAAATGTCTAACAATTTACTGAAAATTGACTAAGCATCTCATTAAAACACAAGCTTTTCCGCCAACTTGTATGATCCAAAATAACCTAGTAATAGATGTACCTGTGTGGTCTAATTTAGATGACGCACCAAATTTCTCAGCATTTCCCCATATGTATTTTCTGTTCAACTATTTCTCTCCTCGTCTTGCATCGTTCCACATTTACTTTTTGTGCAGTTCATGAAATATTGAATTAATTACATCGGAATCAATGCAGGATTCTTTATAAGGTTATACTTATTTACGGTATGGAAAGAAGGCTTTTCTATACTGTATTTTTAATTATGTGCTGTTAAGCTCATTAAATATTTTTAATATACTCAAATAATCAGAATTTTGGAAATACTGTGCCAGTTGCAAGTTCAGTGTACGATTTCACGTTTTGTGTATATGCATATAGGATTTTATTCTAGATCTGAAACAATTATTTATACCATTTACGATGATATGCAGGATTAATTTTTGTGCCTGCTAAACGCATGTGTTCAGAGTAATAATCTTTATTACCTTGTGTTGTAAATACGCATATGATACACATTTCGTGCAGACCAAGTGAGAACTAAATAACAAACTGCGAGACAATACAAGTGAGTTTTATTACGGAGTATTTACATTTTAACATCATTTTTAGAAATTATAAATGTAAATGGCAATGAAATAGTTTATACTGCATAGTGACACTATACAAACTATTTATTAAAAGACATACATTTGTTACATTTTCCTGAAATTTATCAGTTTGGTATTGGCAAATGAAGTTGTTCATTTAATAGACTTTTGTGCATCAACATCACGAACTAACGCAATAGTGCATCTAATACAGGAACACGCGTGGGGCTCCGAAACCATTCGACACGACTTGGTGGATGCATTATAGGATTTTCGCTCGCACAGCACCGGTTCGCCAACGCAGCAAAACATGAAAAAGTCCGTGGAGTGAGTTATGCGGCGGCGGGCGCGGGTCGGAAGGCGAGCTATCTGCGGGCAAATTGCTTTGCAGCACGCGGCGCGAAGCTGTTTTGCTTATTAGGCGAGCGAGCGGTGGGAAAGTGGGTGGGAGGTGGCGGCGGTGGGGACGGTGACGGAGACGGTGGCAGGAGAGGGCGAGCGGTGAAGAGAGCAATGGGGACGAATGTGACGGAGATGACGATAGGGTAGGGGAAGACGATGATGACGGGGGACGATGGGATGTCGATATGGTAAGACTGGTGAGATTGCAAGAGTTTCGGAATGGTAAGGATGGATGACTAGGATTTCGAGATTGTCTGAATGGCGAGGTGGTAAGGTTGACGAGATGACAAGATGACGTGATGGCAAGGACTGCGATAAGGCAATGATAGCGAGATGACAAGAACGGCGAGTTCGCTAGAATAGCGAGGTTGGCGGTGAAGATAGTAGAGAGTGGTAGTAAAGATGACGTCTCAGAAGAGAATAGAAGGGGTTATAGGAATAACATGAAGATGAAGAATGGAGGTTATGCAAGCTCTTGAGGAAGGCGATGGTGCCAAGAATGGCGATTTTGGTGACAAAGGCGATAGTGTACAGGACGCAATTACAGGTGTAGGAGGTGAGATGTGGATAACAATATCGAGGAAGACGGTAGTGGTGGGTTTCATAATGGTTGGCTAGATAGTGGAAGGGGCTGAGAGATCAAGCATAAACTCAAGAAGTACGTAGAGACAGAGCTAAGATGCAGGGCTGGCGGGAATGCGAAGGAATGGAGGCTGGCATGGTAGCTGTCGCGAGAGATGACACAATACGCGAGATGTAGGTTCCGGAGCATGGCAGAATGAAACGTTGGGTGGACGGCGGAGGTTAGCAAAGTGGGCGTTACGTGATAAGATAGGAATACTGGAGAGAAGGGTGGTAAGCAAGACATTGATATAGTTAAATTCAATTCAGTGAGACCTTATTTTACGTAGCGAGGCTCAGGTCATCAGATCAGGTCTTCTGCCTCACCATACAAACTTTGCTACGCTTTTTTCACCATCTAGCTGGGAAAGACTCGAGCGAACAGAAGCGATTAGAATTCACTTCAGATGCTTCTTTTAGGGTGGTGTTTTTTTAATTTTTTATGCAATAAATCTACAACATAGGACTGCCGGCTTTACCTCCCATCTGAAGAAAGACGTACACTTCGAGAAGATTTGTACCCAAGTTAACAGACCGATCCGCTAACCTCAGAAGGCGCATAGCTGACGTGTATCGGCGGGAATGCCGAATTAGTGACTGCCGCTGAGGGTGAGGGAGAGGACAGTGGAGGTAGTATAGATGGCAGAGGCGGGGGCGGGGCGAGGGGACGTGCTGCTGGCGAGAGGGCGGGTGGTGGTTTCGTCGACCGCCGCGAGCGGTGCGGGTGGCGGCTACCGCGGCCTGCAGCGTACGTGTGTAACAAGCCAATGAGCGGGTGTCTACCGCCCTGATCTATTGCGGAGTAAATCAGGAGCGCTGGAGCCTGGCGCGCGGCGGGGAGGGGACGGCACCGGGGGGGCGTGGGGAAGCAGGCGATTTGAGCGCGGGCACCGGAAGCAGCGAGGTGGGGCCGCCCACCGCAGGCGGTCGAGCGGAAGCAGAACAAGTGGATTTCGGAGAGGGGAGTGGAAATCAAGATGAGAGATACGGATGGATCCCCGGTCTGATAGGATCTGATGAGGATGAAAACTGTTATGTTACGAAACAATGAAAAGATGTCATGTTTTGATACATGACCTTCTCTGACACTAGAATTCATCGCTGTTGTACGTGGTGGGACTAGGATTCTTCAAAACCGCGACTGAAAGATCAATTCGGGGCAAAAGGCAGCATGACAAAACTATTGAACCAAAATGACAATAGTAGAGAGGCATTTATAATGTATTTATTCAACGAAGAAAATAATTCAGAATAACTATGTATAAGAGAAAGACGAGTATTTTGTGTAGGTTTGATTGAAGTCGGTTACATTTCTGAATGATAACTCATTTGACCTTTTGTATGTTTGTTGTTGTCCAAATATTTTTGGACTTTATTAAGCAAATTATATTGATTTTGAACTCCTTCCAAAAATTTTTGCGAATTATAATACCCTCATATACCATAACATATACAGAATTCACAATGATGAAAAACCTTTCTTGATATTTCCTGATAAATATTTTCGTTACCTGCCTTATGTAATACAATATTTAACATGAATAAATGAAATGTTTACGTATAAAAGATTTGGTCTTAGAATTATGAATGTAAAAAATGTAAATGTCAGTTGTGTTTACTAGTTCTAAAAAGTACGCAATAGCAAATCTGTGTCAGAATGACTAGATTTTTTACCAATATTTATACATGTTGAATTCTCTCTCATACCCGTCTTTACTTTTCATGGGAAGTAATGTTTTCATGACTTTGCCAACTTCTAATATTTGATCCGCAATGTCTTCATCACCTTCCATATAGAAATATTTCTCGTTAACAAACACAATGCATCGCCCATCAAAATAGATATTTTTAGAAGCAATATAACGTCATCTAACACTTGCGTCGAATTGTCAAGATGTGCTTGAATTTCTCAAAATCAAAATATTTTAAAATTGAAACAAACAATATTGAACGTAACATGTGTACAAATGGGTATAATTGTACTCGTCTATAAAAAACTCCTATCGTCACTCGTTTTCTTGAACATTCCACTCGTGCAGTTTTCCCCCTCTTTACACACTTGTTTCATTTATTACTATTATATATAAACGAAGCGAAGAACTTTATAAGATAGTACGTGTATTTTTTTTAAATACGATTTTTTAATTTCTTCTGACAAATATGGTCTTGTCCAAAAGGGATATCATCACCTGCAATTTATTTCTACACAAACTTCACCAGATGATAAACTTTAAGTGTGCCACTATCTGAGTTTAGTTCGGAGAAAACATTGCCGCATGCACATTAGTTAGATAGCTAGGTAGAAGTTGGTTGCTGGCTGGAGGACACTTTTTGCGGCCGACTGCTCTGATCGGTTGTTTTCCGTGGTTTCTCCGGACATCAGGCGAATGCCTGAGCAGTCTCCAAACAAATGCGCCTCGGACCGCGCGCTATCTTTTCTTCTTCTTCTTCCTTATCCTATCTTCACCCCTTCCTTACACACATTTATAATTGCAGGCACTACACTAACCCACATGTTGGAACAACTGTCGGTAGCTTTGAGCTTGCCTCAGCTAGGACGATTCCCCGCTGCTGGGAGATACTAAGTTGGGGAAAACCCTTCAAGCCAATGTGTAGATCTGCAGTGGATCTCGCCATCCAGTGGGCGAAGATCTCCGACATCTCCCTCGATAAAACATGCTATACAATTATGGGCCCAATGACATTAGCAGTTGGCGCCCGGAAAACTAATCATTAGGGCATTGATAGTTACTGTCCGTATGCATGTACTTCACATATGCATGTACTTCACGCATGCTCTTCACATACTAACTGACCACGTACTCCAGACTTTCACGAACTGAACCCAGTTGTGTACATCTTCTGTTACCCGTTCATTTGTACATACTGTATAAGTTCATTTACAGTACACGTTCATTTGTACATACTCTACAAGTTCATTTATAATACACGTTCGCGTAGTGTGCACATCCACGTACTGTGCGCGTATACTTACAGTACACGTAGACGCACTGTACCCATAGACATACGCAGAGATCGCAGCGTGTGATTCTTCCTTCTCGCGCCCTCGCCCATTCGTGTGCGGCGAAGCGGCGCCATGGGGCGGCGCCCTCGTCGCCCTCGCCCACGCCCTCGTCCTCGCGGGGGCGAAGTGCGGAGGGCGGGAAGTGCGTGAAGTGTGGGAGGCGCGAGTTGTGGAGTGCGGCCGCGAGGGCGGCGACGAGAGCGCCCTAAGAGTGGATTTTGCGGGAAAAGAGCGAGCTGGAGAGCGCGCGATTGTCGTGGGGTGGCTGTGAACGCGATGTGGCGTGCTTGTCGGTGCGTTGCGTCTAGGGTCGTGCTTTCAAGAGGTCTCCTGCTGTTGATATTCAGAACGAGTTTCCAATGCGTAATGAGGAACATTAATTAATTAAGGACTGTGTGTGAGAATAAATATACGTATAAGGCACATAATGTTAGCATGATCACAGTTATAGTGATTATCTTCATGAAACACCAAACAAAAGGAATCCTTAGATGTCATGTATTTTAAAATACGCATTCATTATTTTATATTCCCTACGGAATAGACTAATATAATTTATAACAGGAGAGGCGAATCCAGGATTTTTCTCTGCCAAGGATGAGGATGACGGCGGGTTTAGTGTCCAGCCGACTTGATGTTTTCTTATAAAAAAATTTTCATTCATGCAGAATTTAAAATGTATTTTTATTTGTTGACTTATAGTTATTATTTATAACGTTAACAATTAATATATTCAAAGAATTTCATTTGGAAAGAAAGTAAGTAAAGAAAGTTGAATATGCAACATGGGCTTCTGAGGGGAGGGGAGGGGAGAGGAGCTGATGCCCATTGGCCCCATATCACTGCGGCCCCCTTTCGGGTGCGCCACGGTGTAACACAATCGGAACTCGAGATATCGGGAGAGGTGGCTCAGGGCATCACTTGATGTCACTGCAGTGTCTCTGACCAGCAGGTCCTAGGGTTCTAGTTTCGATGGGTTGGGTGGTTGTTAGTGATTGCGGACACGTCAACAGCTTAAGTAACTAGTCTCGTAAATGTAGTGCATGTTTTTTTCTTTTTTTCTCGGGAGATGGCGGTGGTCTTTCCCCGCTGGATGGCGAGATCCGGCGCCGACCTACCGTCGGCTAGTGGGGTTTCCCGCTAACCAGGACTCTCCCACCAGCGGGGCACCGCCCCAGCCGAGATACGCTCTAAGCTCCCGACCGGTCTCCCGGAATATGTAAAATAGTCTCAACAGTGACAGGATTTTCGACACAAGCAACATAGCAAGGTCGAATTCTGCCGCTGCCCGGAGGAAACTTCTAGCGGCCGATGCTATGATCGGTAGTGTTCCGGGGTTCCTCATATCAAGACCGGGCGAATGCCGGAGCAGTACCGTAAGAAACGGGCCACGCATCGAGCGCAATCTTTCCATCCTCTTCCTTGTCCTATCCTCACCCCTTATTTACACACACTTACACTAACATACACCACACTACCACACATGCCAGGAGGTCGGTCGGGAGCTTAGAGATTGTTCCGGCTGGGGCGGTGCCCCGCTAGTGGGCGTTACCTGGTTGGGGGAAATCCCGCTAGCCGGAGGTAAGTCGTCGCCACATCTTGCCATCCTGTGGCAATCCTGTGGATCATCGCCACCTCGCGAAGAAAAAAACATGCACTACACTTACGGGGCTAATGAACTTGGCTGTTGACGCGCCCGAAATCACTAACAATCAATTATCAATCAACTGGAGATATCTGGAGACCGAGATACCTGGCCACGACGCGCGGTAAGAATGTACAAATTTGGTGATTAGGGGAATTTACAGGAGCTGAATAGTAAAGGCACTGTCTAATTGAAATAAATTCCCTATCAGTTATTGAAATAACCAAACATTCTGATTTATTACAAAGAACATAACAGCACTAAATTACTTCGTAGAAACAAATAAATGAGGAAAGGATATAAAATGTAATAAAAATACGACTCACACTCCAGGAGAGGACAACCATGGAGAGATAAGACCATGCTTTCTGCGCCCGTGGGAGTAAGTTGGAAGATGCCCATACATGCGGGCTGTACCTACGATTTCTGGAAACAAGGTAAACCTAAACTTTGGTACACGTACCAGAGCAGGGTTTTTCAAACTTTTGTGCGTCTACGGCTCCCTTGACCTAACGATACATACCGCGACCCCCTAGTAACAATACGTTTCAAATATAACGTAAGCCAGGTGTCAAATATAGTCCTATAAAGATTCTACACAAATGAGTAAGTTATATAACAGGCTGTTTTATTTCTCCGTTCTAATTTGGTATTAAAATAACACTTAACACAATTTATTAAAATTTTAATGTTATGATAAAATTATTCTAAAAATTAATGGAAAGATTGAGCTTGCTTCTTCATCAACAATTTTTCAAATCTAGGTTCAATATTTGAAACTGCGACTCGCAATTCTTTTTCGGCGTTCAATTTCAATAGTAGCAGTCATTTGATGAGTAGTATGCCTTACAAACATTAATATCTCTCATCATGTGATGAAGCTAGTACGTTTTAGGAGATAGAAAGGAGATATAAAAAGTAGAGAGAAGATTCATGTGTATGAGTCACGATTTAAAATCTTCTCAGACAGCTCGCAAATTTCTTTATTCGTTGAAATCTCCCTCGTACTTTTTTATGTGTATTTCATACGTTCATTGCAGTAAAAGTAAAAAGAAGAAATTATTACTTGAAGGTGCTTGCATTTGATAGTAGAACTCGAAAACTTAGAGAAGCGTCTATGAAAAGGATCTCACCGGAGTTCTCCGTAAAACCTCGCAATAGCTGAGGTGGAAAAGGCATTCTTACGTCACATTTAGCGTCTTCAAGCAGAGTAACAGATGCCTTCTAGGGAACGCGGACGAGAGATCTCACATCGCGTAGTCAGATACCTTTAAAAAGAATCTGCCCCTCATTCCAACACGAACATCTCCCCTCGTACCTTACCTACCCTATTGTTTCATCCTTTGCACCGAGTTCCCCCTCGCAGCTGCCGAGGACAGCGGTCTAATGCTCTCCATGCTGCTCTCTGAGACGGAAGCAACAGGAAAATACCTTGGTAATACTTGGAAATTAACGACGCAGGAGTTGGAACCAACGGAGTGCGCTTTTAAAAAAATTACGAGACCAAAAGAGAGGGTGCGGTCGTTTTTCTGTTGGGTTTCTCTGACTCCGGCGGCGGCGACGATGTTGGCTGTGGGCGGTGTGGGAAGTGTGGGCAGTGTGGGCGATATGGGCGGTGTGGGCGGTGGCGGAGGCGTCTGACCTTCTCTGCCCGCATCTACCACACTAGCCGTTCGCGACCGCGTCTGCCCTAGGTGGCTCAGTGCATCAAGTGATGTCACTGCAGTGTCTCCGACCTGGAGATCCAAGGTTCCAGTCCCGACAGTGGGAAGATTTCTGACACTTGTTTGTCAGCTAGGTCTAATTCACTCGCTGTGTGGAGAATTCTAGGGGCCGGCTGCTCTAATCGGTAGTTTTCCGTGATTTCTCTAATCAACACCAGGTGAATGACGGGGCAGTACCCTAACCAACGGGCCAGGGGCCTCACGCGATTTTTACTTCCTCTTCCTTGTACTATCCTCACACCTTACAGATACACTATAATGCACTACACTACCACATATTCCGGGAGACCGGTCGGGAGCTTAGAACTTGTCCCGGCTGGGGTGGTGCCTCGCTGGTGGGAGAGTCCTGGTTAGGGGGAAACCCCTACTGTGCGACGGTAGGTCGGCGCCGGATCTCGTCATCCAGCGGGGGAAGATTACCGCCATCTCTCGAGCAAAAGCACGCACTACATGTACGGGACTAATGACCATCGCATTTCACGCGCTCGGAATCACTAATAACCAACCAATCAACTGGCGTTTGCCCTACTGACCGTTGGTGACCCTCTCTTCCAGCAACAAGGGAGCTAGCAAAGGGAAGACTCTCAGGTGTCATATTTCTCTATCTGCAAGGGAGGAATAATGCGCATGTTAATAGGAAGGTATATGATCAATAAAATCTAAAATGATGTTTCATTGATTGCCTTTCGTACCTTAGGTAGGGAAAATGGGAATATTTCCCAAGCAGAATCTACTTGGGGATATGATTATAAATAAATCGAAAGTTCTCGGGTGATAAAGAGCATGATTTACCATTATCTTTACCATGATTTTCGTACAGTGATAGGAACACAAACTTACGTGCACTTTACATCTGTTCAGATCATACCTCATGTGGCAGATTTTTCTGAGACTGTTGCAGGGTATTTATTTCTTCAAGATTGACATTTTGCTGGTACGTACTGCAGTGATATCACATTAAACACAATGCAATGCACACTGAGTGCAGTAACGTACCTCTTTTTTCACATTTTTTTATTTGATTGGTTACGCACACATCTTGGTTAAATTATAACAGTTAAAAATCTTGCGAAAATTTCAGTCTCACCACGGGGCTTGGGATTCCTATCGTCAAGTCCTTTCTCTCCTGCTTATACACGTTCTTCCCGCCTGCAACTGAATGACACATGCAACCCAGGTACTATAACTCCATGAGTTTAAATTTGGAATAGTATTTACTCACACACACAAATATATAGTTTGTGTGTGTGTGTGTAAGATATTTATTACTTTTTTCTCATAGCTTTTTTAAATCATGATGGCACATGATGATTTAAAATTTAAATACATTATAATTAAAAGTTTTTATTAACTATTGATTAATCTTACTACGAAATAATTAATATTATTTTTATTTTTTTCGTCATTCTATAAGACTATTCAAGAATCTAAGTGTGCAATTATCTGACTCCACATCCTTTTTGTGTTCTTCACTTTTCAACACTACCGGCACTTCACCTAACTTAACACAACGATACGATAAATCACATTAATTAATAATAGTGTTACTAAACATATGTACCTTAACATGATTAAATAAAAACTAATTGGAACAATATTTATAAAAACAATGATAAATTTGTTGACGATATGTTTACAAACGTTAATTGATGATATATTCGTTTATTATTGTTATTACTATCGATCATTTTTGAAACACTAACGTAGCATCTTCCTTTCTCATTATAGATACGGACGTCGCAAGACACAATATTTAAAATGTGTATTTGAATTGTTATCTGTCTAACCTTATATATTTTGTAACATGTGTTGTTCTTATAAATGAATGGTGAAATGTTTTCTTGTTTTAAGCCTGACGGTGGCTGATGAATCAGCTTACTCCACTGGTACTTACTACCTTCTAGGTTCAGAATTCACTGGTCACCTGAGAAATTTAAAGAAACAGCTTACAAACTCAGTCGATTAAAGGCAGTGATTGACAAAGGTCATTAAACTTTCTGTGGTAAATAAATATGTTCTTTAATGCCGTATTATGCAACAGAACCACAAAAGTTTGCATTCACATAGAAAACAGTTGCTCACTACTGGTTTTTAGTTTTATCTTTTGTTCGTTTGGGCCAGTCGTTTGGATGTATTTTTTGTATGTTTCTTTCTTCTGCTGAAGATTTCTATTTGGCTATCCTTCTCATGCTGCGGAATTTTCTTTCGCTCTTGAGCTTTGTGCTATGGTCATAGATAAAATACTATTATCTTGCCTCTCTGCTTTGCTACACCGTTTGCTTTAGATAGATTTATTAAAGTTCGCTTTGAGCTAATGCTCGGTGGCAAACATTATGACAACTAGATATACGACAATTACAAAACTGTTACGAATATTTACAAATATAATTACAATTAGAATTAGAGATTGATATCCTAGTTATAATTAATTTTGAGTTATCTGTAAGTTGACTTAGAGCTTTTCTAACTCTTCACTCCACTTCACTTCACTTCATTTCACTGCGCTGCACTACACTGCACTCCCCTCCCCTCCCATGCCCCCCACCACACTACACTTCACTTCACTGTATAAGGGACATGACCATATTATTAATAATAATAACGATTATAATAATGTAACTAATAATAACAATAACTTAAAAGTTACATCAAAACCAGTAAGTGTTAATAATTATGATATCAATAATAATAATAATAATAATAATAATGATAAAAGTCCCAGTATTATTAATGATAACATACATAGAATTAAGTATATTTTTAAACTTCTCAACATTAGAAGGAAGAGTCTCTAGTGCTTTTGCAGGTAGTTTGTTCCAATCTACTATAGTACGATTCACAAAGGAGAACTTGCCTACATCAGTTCTTTGCTTTCTACATCGTATTTTCCAGGGATGGTCTCCTATGCTTTTGCCTCTGTTCAGGATGAGAAGAAAAAGTGACTGAATTGAAATTCAAAGAGCAAAAGCACGAACAGGTTGCCTGAACTCCCAGAGGTTGCAGGCTCTTTTCAAACAGAAATCCAGACCCATCATCCCTCATATTGATTTTCTTTCCCAGGAACTGTCAGTGTTGTATTACTTTCCGCAAGAGATACGCGCAATATTTGGGAAATATTACTTTTCTATTTCGTCGATATTGACATGTCTCTTCTATTGTGCAATACTTGTGAATTAGTTGATTTTGTGTCAAATGGCTCCTCTTTTCCCCGATATTACAATTTTTGTTGCTACATATGACATACTGCAAAATAAGAGAGATATGTCATGAAGAGGATCATTTTTATTTTAAAAATTACAAATTTGATGAGTCACTTTATTTCATATCTTTGAACTTAAAAGTGGTACTTCAGAACTACTGTAAAATTATATTTGACAGTGAATGTAAATATGAAAGAGAAGTGTTTTTACCATAAATTGAAAAAAATGTTCGAACTGTTCAAAGAATTGAGTTAACTGGTATATGCCCATTCCTATACTATTTATTTTAACACCTCAGAAATTATTAATAATTACATCTGCTAGTAGCTATTGAGCTATAAGTGTTGGAATTTAAAGGATACGAAGCTCTTTGCAACTAATCAATGAAATAACTGTCAGCTGAATGTGAACAATAATATACTTACCACAAATTGTAGTTTCACGTACTTGTCATTCTGTCGAGAAAAGATAAATGAACAACTTTTTGATTTAAAACTATTTTTATAACATTTTTGGTCTTACGTGACACACCCTTTATTATTAGTCTCTTTCTCCCTTGACAGAATTGCTGCAAAAAACACGATTGGATAATTTTTTTCTTATTATGGCTTTGTGCATGTAGCTTCATTCTACATCTTCACAAACAGATAAGATTTCATCACATTTTTCACAAAATTCGTCAGTTGTATTTTCCTTGTTCACTGCTAAGTTATAGACTGTGTTCGTATTGACATGGCCAAGATCAGTTATTTTTTCATTCTTACATTTCTGTTCAGTTTAAGTTCAATTAGGATTCAACTTTTTGTGTTCAAGGGTTCTACTTATCACTGTCTTTTCCATTTCTGAGGCGGCCTTTTGTTCTTCATAAAAGCAGGACGTAAATTTTCCTGTAATCAAAAGTAGTGTTGTACATTCGACATTTATGCTCTTAAATGCCGTATTACTTCCGAGTCCCTACGCCAGGACAGATTGAATGATTCCAATTCCAGGGCATTTTTCATCACTGATAGAAACTTGCGTCAACTTGAACTCAACCGCCGTTCTTATTATATTTTTTCAGTTAATGTTAGAGCACAAATTATTAAAATAACTAGAGCTGTATTAGCACATGATTTTTACTTCTGTAACAAATGAGAAAATTACTTTGATAGAGCAGTGATAATTAACAAATGTCCTCTGTCTGGATTCTCTTTTCACATACTGTGGATACCAAATTCAACACGTAAGTAGAACTGCCAAAACAATCCACGTATTTTTTTGTTTCTGAATTATTAATGTATCTAATATTTATTAATAAAAGTGACATACCAACGGGGTGTGAATGTCGGCCTCTATCGTAGTTTTGCTTGTATCTTCGCTTGAGGACGGAGTTGGTTTCATCGTATTATTTGATCCTTTTTGATAAGAGTTTTGACTGTCAACGCTCGTCGGTTGCTTACAAAAAATAGTGAAAACTTCGCTTCTTGGAATCTCCGAATTTCTCGTACCTTCAGACGCGCCCATGAACATGTAAGAATGATATTTTAGGTTTGCTCATATAGATAATAATTATGCAGTCGAAGGCATGGTACACATGTTGAACTACTCCTTTAAGAAAAGGCTGGCATCATATGTGAGTCCACGGCAAGGACCGCACGTGCAGAAAATGTTCACCCATGCCATATCTCAAAAACTGAAACTATTTAACTCAAACGTGCAGAAAATGTGTATATTATAATGCTAAATACATGTATTATTAGTTGTTGCATGTAAACAAATATTTAAAGTGTACTGGAATTTCCTCTGCGGTCCGCCGTTAAGCTTCCCCTACCATTGATGTTCTCCGTGAACCAGAATGGCATTGGCATGCAAGTGTTACGAAGGAAGCCAGGGAAAGTGTGACTCCAACCCCGAAATTTCTGGAATTAGAATCGACCCCAGATTTACCGTACTTAACACGATAAGTATTCCAGTTTCGTTTTCGATCTTCTGTCCCAGCCGCACACTCCGTCGCCCTACTTCGCCACTGCAGTGCGCTGCGCCATCCACGCCCCGTCCCACCTGCCCCGCTCCGGCCCACCCGACCCCGCCCCTTTGCCGCTCCAGCCCCGCTCCCGCTCTCGCCCCGTCCCTGCCCCGCCCCGCCCCTGCCCCACCCCGCCCCTGCCCCGCCCCGCCCCGCCCCTGCCCTGCCCCGCCCCTTCCCCGCCCCTGCCCCGCCCCTGCCCCGCCCCTGCCCCGCCCCTGCCCCGACCCGCCTCGCACCGCACTGTTCGGTCCCGTCCCGCTCTGCCCAGTCCCGCACCGCATCGCACTGCACTGCACCGTCACCCACGTCACGCTCTGCAACGCCCCGCCACTTCCAGTCTCACCCCAGGCCCCTCAAACCCCGCCCCGCCACGAACAGCACCGCATCGCATCGCACCACCCGTTCCGTCACGCCCCGGGTCTCTCCCCGTTGCCACGCCTCGCCTCGCCCCGCCCCGCCCCCTCTCGCCTCGCCCCGTCTCACCCCGCCCTACCCCGCCCTGCCTTACCCCTCCCCGCCGTACGCCGTCCCGCCTTTTCACGCCCAGCCTTTACCCGCCCCACCATACCCCGCCCCGGCTCGCCTCGCCTTACCCTGCATCGCCCCGTACCACCCCTCTCCGCATAGCTTCTCCCCATCCCGTGTCGTCGCGCCCCACCCCGCACCACACTGCACTGTCTCCCAAGTCCAACCATGCCCCGCCACTTCCAGCTCCCTCCCGGGCACCCCAAACACTGCCCCGCTCTGCCACGTACCGCACCGTACCGCACCGCCTCCTCTACTCGGGCCGCGACGCCCGCCCCACCCCGCCACATCCCAGCGCCCCGCCCCCTGCCTTAATTAACTCTTCCCGTCGCGGGCGGGCATGCCGCCTCCTAATTAAAACATTATGTCGCCTCTCCGGCAGCGGCGGCGGCGGCTGCAGCGACGCGTTGGCCAAGTTCGCAAATTGTGAGTGAAGTCACGGCCGCCGTTTCGCCAAGGCGCGCCCCACCGCCGCCTCCATCGCGCTGCCTCGCCGTCGCTCTATCCGAGAGTCCGCTGGGCGAGTGGTCCGCTCTGCCTGCCGATGGCGTGCCGGTCGCTCGCACGTCCGCCACCCGGTCACCAGGCTGCGCGTTTGCATTTTCTTTGCACGCTCCTTTTTACTTCCCTTCCTTCTTCTTTTCCTAGGCGTCCTCGTCGCTCGCGGTTCCCTGAGTCGGTTCCCTGAGTCGGTTCCCTGAGTCGGTTCCCTGAGTCGGTTCCCTGAGTCGGTTCCCTGAGTCGGTTCCCTGAGTCGGTTCCCTGAGTCGGTTCCCTGAGTCGGTTCCCTGAGTCGGTTCCCTGAGTCGGTTCCCTGAGTCGGTTCCCTTTTTCTCTTATCCCTTTCATTTCTCATCCGCTTCCTCTCAACTCCTCCCTCTTTCATCAGTTTCTTTTCTCATTCATCCTCCGTCTCATCAATTCCGTCTCTCATTCGTTTCCCTCTGGTCCATTCTCCCTCATGTATTCCCTCTCTCATCCATTCTCCACCTTATTCGTTCCCTCTCATTAATTCTCTCCCTGATATTTTTCCTCTCTCGTCATTCTTCATTTATCTTTTCGTCCATCCCCTAGTGTCTCTCTCCTCACGTCCATACTTCTTTATTAGCACACTTACACTATTCACTCTTCTACCACATTCTCTATAAGTGAAGTGTGGGCCATTTCCCGCTTCACCAATGGCAATCATCCACTATCCTCGCTATCATTCCCTGTAGCTTGTTCACCCGCTCGTTTGTGTAGCTGTCATGTTGTCCTCCATCTCAACTCGTCCGTTCGTCCGCCTAGTACACGGGAGTAATTTATTGCCTACTATTGGTTTGTGGATGCGTGCGAGTATGTAAAACTTAGAACAATGTAGTTAAGAAAACGCCTGTCACTCGAAAAGTACACTGGTTTGGACTTACTACTTGGGACCATTTACGATACCTTTTACACTCTCGTGCTATGCACTCGAGAGCTTTTCTTCTCTTCATTCTATGTTAAATTAATGAAAAGAAGAAAGATAGGCAATATTAAATATCTTGTTCACAATAAGTGAAGTTTTAAATTTTGCTTCCAATTCTTTCTATGCAGACTGTTTCTACACTTTTCGCAGGAAATTGTGATAAGCAATAAATTCCTACTTAAATATTTGATTCAAAAATGTTTCTGATTGCAGCGGACAATTTATTATAACGGACAAAATATAAGTGGACATACATGATCTATTAGTTTGTATATTAGATCTTAAAATTGAATATTATAAAACTGATCTACCTGGGATCAGTGAATGTAGTTATGAAATTCAATGAAAGTCTAGTGGTCTCTAAACTCTGGGAGAAACATGAAGCAATGAAAAACGTTCTCCTCTTAGCATCATCTCCACCTCTACTAACGCAACTATCTGCACCACTTTCACCCTGTCCCCCACCTTCACCTTCTCCCATACCTCCAACCTCTCCCCCACCTCCAACCTCTCCATCACCTCCCCGTTCTCTTAATCTCCGTCATCACCCTTCCCCTATTTTCCCATCCACCATCTCCTCCGCCATCTCCACCTCCTCTACTATCTCCTCTACCATCTTCACCACTTCTACCAACTCTGCCCTCCCTGCCATGCTTGCCATCTCAGACATTTGTGACACCTCCGCCACCATCACCACCACCCCTTCATGTCTACCTCTATATTCACCACCACCCCATCGACCCTCCCCCCACTCCGCCCCTCACCTGCCCCTTACTGCCCCTCCATGGCTCTCACCACCCCACCCCGCCCCCTCACCCCCGCCCTGTCCTTCCTTCCCCTCCCCCCATCCCCTCCCCGCCCATTCCCTCACCTTCCCCGTCCATCTCCGCGCTTCCCTCATCTCCTTTCCATTCCCTCCCCGCCCCGCCCCGCCCCGCCCCGCCCCGCCCCGCCCCGCCCCGCCCCGCCCCGCCCCGCCCCGCCCCGCCCCGCCCCGCCCCGCCCCGCCCCGCCCGCTTATGCGAGCTCTCCGCCTTGAGCGGTTCGGTCTCGGCCACTCCGCGCCTTTGCGACCCGCGCCGTCGCGTCTCCGCGCCGTCCCTCCCTCCCAGCGCCTGCTCTGCGCCAGCGCCACGCGGCAGTGCCGGGCGGTATATTAAGAAAATGGTGAGGATTTTCATCCGGCGGCGCGAGGCACTGGCCGCGCTCTTATTACCCCGGAGTAAATAGACGCCCCGCCCGTGTGTGCGTGTGTGTGTGTGTGTGTGTCGCTGTGTCCCGCGGTGCGAACGCCACCAGGCAACAACTTGGGGTCCCACTCGCAAATTTTATGACATGTGTGACGACGGATAATTAAGCTTTGCGATCATGCTCTGATTATTATCTTTGAGTTTTCGGCCTCGTTTGATTGTTTCTTGTCGTCAATGATTCTTTCCCGCAAGACTTTGTGAAAGTGTGCGTAAATTCATGTAAAGCTATTGGTCTCTTTTTAATACGAGGTAGATTAATAATAATACGAGGTAGATTTTTAATACGAGATTTGGAATGAAAGGAATAACATTTAAAAAGCCGTAGGTTATTCTCAGAATTATATTCTATGTATATATAACTTTTAAGTTTGTCATAATGTTGTCCGTTAATCCATGATGGTTTATACATTCTGGATTCAATGTTTGGCGACAGCAAGGATTATAAAGCGAATTCCCAATTATATGTTACAATATCGATTGAATTGTGAAGTTATATCCTTTTAATATGTTTAATGATTGATTACATTATTGCTTTGTCGCAATTGTTCTGTTTCAGTGATCAGCTAATTGTTACAGGTTTTGAAGCTAGTAATAATTTCGAGATTTTTGTATTGGCGAAAAGAAAAAATCACATACTTGAAATAGATTTATAAACATATTCACAATAGTCAATATTATCGATACTTTTCGTAAAGTCATCAAAGCAGTACATGACTCTGATTTGAAGCATTTTATAAATTATTTATTTGCTTGGTGGAACTAATGGTTCTTGACCTAGATTTTTTAGTGTTTTAGGTGTACATTTACTAGACGCTATTTCTGCTGCATGCATATGCCCAACGATAATATAATTATTGGAACACGGCGAAAATTCATAATGTATTTTTTAATGCGTGTCATAAATTACTCTTACGAGATTCATATTCGAGTTCTGATTTTATTGTTATTAAGAAAGCGTTAATCATTGCTTTATGTTTTGAAATAGGACATTAAAAAATTCATTTTTATATTCTTGCCTCTCGTAACTATTTTTCCTACACGAATCCAAAAATAGAGTATATCGGATATATTTTCTTTTGCAAAAGTGCACAAAATCTGAAATTCTGAAATCAGTGTTAACAATTTGTAAGTATTAACTACTTATTATTAATTTGAATTCGGATGAACAAAATTGTTCCATTTAATTTCATTTATCGAAAATATACGAGCAAGTTGAAGTAGAATGTATTACACACCCTAATTACATAAATAAACGTACTGTATATGTATCACGGAATGTTATTATATTATAATATTTTAACGATGAACGAATCCATGTATCGTCGGTGCCCAACGAAAGTATCATGTATCGAACTTTCGTCATTTGCATAGGTTGACATTTTCAGTTTGAGTTGATTGCATGGGTTGAGTCATGCGGTTTATTTTGCGACTAACTCTTTTTGTTTCGCTGTTTTGTGAATCATCTTCATGATCTTTACTGGGGAAAATATTCCACTTTGTAAATTACTTGCAGAATTAAAAATAAAATTTATAGGATGCACCACGTTGTGCAAAGACAATATTTTATTGAACTATTTTTAAACATTAAACAATTCCAACATTTATTTTAATTTTTGTAGCATGTATGCATTATGGCAGGCATGCAAAGGTCGCGGGAGAGGTAACAAGCTCACTAGAGCTCGCGGGCTCTACGTTGAGAAAAATTGGCGCCTGATTTAAAAGTAAGGGTTGTACAAATTCATCCGGAAAGATGGTGCGTCATTGGTTACCTGGCTCATGCCAGTCTTTGGGCGAAGTTACCTGACAGATATTGTCACAATTTAGTTATATTACTTACCATTTTCTCTTTAAGACAAAAAAATGACCCATTAAAATGAAATAATACATCAATCCGATTTCGAATTCCTAATTGAGAGTAAAATTAAGAAATTTGAATCAAAACAATCTTAATTATGTAATCCTGTTTACTTAAGAGTGATGTAAAAGGATGAACTTCGTACGTTCTGGTTAGGTTTCACGGACAAATATTCTTGTCTGTTAAAAGCGCCGTCCGTCCCTGAGCGAGAATTATCAACTGATAGAGACTTGCTAGTTTATTTCACATTATTGCTAATGCGATAAATACCTGAATGATTCAATAACACAACAGAAAACGAAAACATGGAAAGAATTCGCCAATCAAACATATTCCTGACACTGAGCAAAGATGTTTATATAAGGGAGAATTTAGTAAGAAAATAAACACGAAATAGTAATAAATCGTGAAGAATATAAACATAATACAATTCTCGGTTACTTCATAGAAAAAAAATCTCAGCACCACTTTTCGTACAAGGTCACTAATCACCGCCTCGCGCTGCTTGAGCTTGGGCATGTACACCCCTTTCTGGAATTTAAGGGGAAATGAGTGCGAATTCAGGAGAAATTGCCCGTGCCCGTACGAGCACCGGGCTCCTCAGGCGGGCAAGTAGCTCATGCGCCCGCAGTTTGACGTGCCTGCATTATGAGTTATCATCCCTAATTCTGCAGATGCCCCGGTATAATCAGCAAAGAAACGCCCTTCAGCATTGAGCGTCATTTCGCGACCCGCCCCCTCGCTGGATATTGACCGGGTGGGGAGCTTCGGCTGAGGGATTGCGGTGTGCGGTGGGCGAGGGCGCGCCAGAAGTGTGTTCAAGTCGTAAACGCAAAGCGGCTTTGGCCAGCGCTCTCGCTCTCTCGCTCGCTCGCGTCGCGTCGCGTCGCGTCGCTTTCTCTCTTGCCCGCGAGCGGCACGCCCCCTCTCCCTCACCCCTTCTCTTTCCTCCCCTCCCTCGCCGACCGCATCAACAAAATCTTCAGAACAAACACCTCTAGTCCAACTGCCATCTAAAGCACAACGCTGACACCTAAAACAGTGCAATTTGTTTTTTTGTTTTTTGTTGTTGTTTTTTCACCCGTGGGTTTGTATTTTGTACACTAGATGAGCCCGGAGCTGGAAATCTCTTAGTCACAAAGAAAACCAGGGTTGAGTGCGAAAGCAGTTGACATTTCTTTCTCCCAGTGAATATGATATTCAGTGTTAAAACAAGGGTCAGGTCTCATGCCGGTTTTACTCTCCCAGAAGCCACTGACACATAATCATAGAGTTATTAGTTTATAATATGATTATTTATTTTTTGTAGTAACGGAACTTATTTAATATGTAAATTGATTACCTTATATTTACGAAAAAATTTAAAAAATAAGTTTTAGTTCATCAGAAATGAAAACTTCTTTAGAAGTAAACACATTAAGTATATGAATACTCCAGTTGTAGCCCATAGAGAAAACCTGGCTGTGTCACTGTTAAAGATACTGTTAAAATTAGAAGATTGAATATAGTTTGATTTTCGTGTTTCCGTGATCGGTAGAGTCAGAACGTAAAACTGTTTTATTATTTTTTAAAGGTACGTTGAAGCTTCAAACAAAACTGAAGTATTAGCTTCGTGCTGCGGAGAGGCAATTTTGTACCAAGAAAATATACTACAATGCATTTGGAAGGCAAAATACTATTTTTACTCTTCCGTAGTTATCAACTAAGATGTTCCATCAGTAACGGAGGTACGTTTGTGAGAAGAGAGGATTGCCTCTAATTTTCTCATATTTATTGGCCATATCGTATCCGACCGGACCTGTTGGACAGTTTATTCTTGTAGGTTTGCGTGTCCAAAAGTCAATTCGTTTTAGGATCAAAATTGCTATTTTAACTATCGACTATCTCGTTATTAAAGGTATAGCGTCCGAATTGCTTTATTATGATTACATTTTCTTGACAAATGTTCTAAATGGACATTTTTGGTACATGGTATGGTACATTTTTCTTTTCAGTTAATTATTTAAGTACTATCTTACTGAAAGCTTTCCGCGTAATAAACAGTGTGTTTAAACCTCGTCCTTTAAGAACAATCTTTGAGATAACAAGAAAAATTTTGTTGACAAACTGCTGTGCCATACGAAACATTGCTCTGCAAAATAACGTATGAAACACTTATTAATTTTAAAGTGCAGAATACGCTAGCGTTATTTTTTTACAACCGATATTACTTCGTTACGTATAACTTTGCGCTCTTGTACGTTATTCGTATAACAACGCAAAATGACCTCTTGCGTTCTTTCCCGTTAACTTTCCTAAACCACCTCTATTCCTCTTCTCAATCTCGTCGTTTCTCCTATTATCCTTTTTCTTCCATTCTTGATCTTTCCTTCTTGCGATCTCTTGCGAGAAATAAAACGCACCGACGCCCGACCCCAGTCGATTAAGGCATCCAACTCGACTCCTTTTTTCGTGCGCGCACGCACCATCCATTATCGAGATGCGTTGGCGAACGCAATACAGAACACCACAGCACTGCTAGCACACCGCGAGGCCGCACTCCGGGGAGAAACCACATCTCCTCCCAGACGCCAGTCGCTCGAGACAATGATTTGATTAATTGTGCCGCCCCGGCCCCGGGCGATTCGGCTGAACGGAGACCGCCACCCCCCCCCCACCCTCGCTCGCGTCTCACGTCTCACGTCTCACGTCTCGAATCTCGCGTCTCGTGGTTTGCTGTTTTCCACCGCTCGGGAGGTTTGCGAGTGTTTGTGGAGGTTTGTGGCGCTGAGATTGTTTGACCTGAGACAAAGAGGAGTTCTGAAGGCGGCTTTATGGGAGAGACTGCTTCTCGGGGCGGGTTATTTCTGCCAGACGTGGGGTGAGTATTTGCTGATAAAGAGTGAGTGTTAATTGTGGCGGAATACTGTTGAAAACTAGAGATGCCACAACCGCAAATAATTTTCCGCATTATTTGTTACTTATGCCATTTTGATAATTGAGAGAATTTAACGAAAATGAAAGCTTCTATTCGGGAAAAAAATTAAGAATAAGTTTAGAGGTGTTTTTAAGAAAATATTTTTATTGCCACCACTTCAAGCAAAAATTACACATTGTACTTCTATTTTTAAAAACCTTCAATTGGATCTTATTTAAAAATCTAATTTTTAAGAAAATAATAGTTTAAAAATTACTCATATCTAGATGCCAAATTTATCGGAAACTACAACTTCTTGAAACTGTCTATTATAATATTTAAGGATCTGTCTTTGGAGAACAGCAGGTTTTATTGAGGAAACGTATATCTTGATCGTTGTCGTAAGGTGACTTAAACAAAATAAATGCAGTTTTGAAAATAAGACCTGTGCTATTTTAGACAAATTTTGATATATGTAAAAAAGTAATGGAACCTTTTTTAAAAACCAATTGAAAATCTTGTTAAGGTTTCATGTAAGTTACGGTAAAAATTCAAACTATACGTTCAAATTGGCATGACCTTGAGTTCAATCATATCAATTGTTGAATATCAATTTTGGAAAAAAATGCCAGAATGGTTTAGGCACTAGTGTTGACCACAGGCGGTTAGACGGAAAGAGTTTTGCTGTAAAGCAATTTCATTATCAAGGGACACAAAACATGAATTCTGACTACACAACGTGCTAGAGAAAGTGATTTCCTACAAATAGCAACAATATTTATTCACTTTTTGATTTCAAAGCTCCACAATTTGAATTTTCTGTTAAAAATAGCTACTTTCCGCCACAGAATTTCTACATTTTATCTTTATTGCGTAATTACGTAGTAGGCGAGAAAGAAAGAGACATACATCCCAGAACATTGCATTGGTTTGTGATACATTGACGTTTAAGTGAAGATAAATAATGCCTTCAGTTACTATTTTACGCGAGGTATAAAATGCATTGCTCTAAAATACTTTAAATGCCCTCATTTCCAAAAATGATTCATAAATCAAGCCAAAATACAATTTTAGTAAAAAAAAATACTTCCACTTTAGATTTAAAAATAAGCGATCCGTGCAAGGAAACATGCAACACCGTCCACTTCGATGCTTGCAGATACGACATAATATCACGACAGTGTCAGTGAAAACGTTTGTTTGATGTTTATCGATATCATAAAACACTTATTAGTTTGATTATCACGTTCCAATTTCAAACTCTTCTATTTTATTATCCTAACATATCGATTCTTTAGATTTTTACTTACATTACACAATTTTTTGTGTGGCGTGTTTTTTTACAATATGTTAAAAAAATAAGAATATTGTAAAAAACACGCCACACAAAAAAATACTATGTAGAAGTAGACAGATAATAAATTATAAATTCAGTATTGCTAACCATCACAACTGGTTATCGATGGTTAGTAATTCCATGAAACAACGATGTACATTATCTCTGTAAAACAAGTTGGGAATAATAATAATAATAATAATAATAATAATAATAATAATAATTATTATTATTATTATTATTATTATTATTACATTTCTATAGCTAGTACGTACTTTTTGGATGAAACGTGTGTTTAAAATTATTATAGTACTTTGTATAATGTTGCGATGCCAGCATTGTCCATTAAATTTCATTGGGCAATCAAAGCTTAGAATGTATCGTCAAATCACCTGTGAAATACATCCGTAAGCAACAGCAAACACGAACCGGCCTAGTCATCATGCATTCGGAAGTACCGTGCTCTGGGGGCACGCAAACAATTCTATTCGTTCAGCGCAACAGCCATTTGACCGCGGAGTTAAGGTAACAAAAGAGCGGCGACCGGGGGTGTGCACTCGTGAACGCGTCCGAAAGGGTCGCTGCGAGCCCCACCTCCGCCTGCATCGTCACCAACCCCATCACCATTCCGAGCGATACCCCTCTCAGCACCATCGCTGAACCCGTTCCTCTCTTATTGGTGCCACCACATCGGCCGGGCTTTTTCCATTTGGCCGAAACATTACGTCAACAGTATTCGAACGTGGTCCCGCGCCGGCCGTTGTGCTGGAAACTCAACGAGACCAGTGCGCCATTGAACGCGCCGCAGACTTGCAGTGAACCGCGGCGAGACCGGTGGCGGGTGGACTTTGGCCATTCCGCGCACGTCGCTTGGCTTTGAGGTGACTGTTCTTGTGAGCCCTGCGCCAGCGCAATGCTCCGTAGTTCATACGAACGAGGAACAAATGGCGATTTATATTTTGCGCGGGTCCGTTGTTTTAAATGTTGGTTTTCCCCTCTCTTCTGATATGTTGAAACAAATATTTTTTTTCAAATACGTTTTATGATTTTCAAGTGAACTGTGCATTTCATAATCCATTACATTTACGATATTAATGGGATGATAATGATAATAATAATAATAATAATAATAATAATAATAATGTTTCTATACGTTGTTAATAATATACTATTCCTTATAAATAAAATCATTGTCCCCATAATAAGCTAAAAGTTCATACTTAAAGCTTTGCTTCTCTTCTTTCGTTGTTGCTCAAACGATTCTTATATTGCATGAACCATAGTAAAATCAGATTTTAGTTTTTTGTTGTAAAATTGAGGTTTTTCTCTAGAAGCAAACATTTGTTGCAACATTCTGACGTGCTTAGGGCCAGACCTGACTTAATGACATGACTCGTTCATTAATAATAATAATAATAATAATAATAATAATAATAATAATAATAATAATTATTATTATTATTATTATTATTATATTATTATTATTACTATTATTATTATTACTATTATTATTATTATTATTATTATTATTATTATTATTATTATTATGAGGATAGGGAGGGAAGGGAGGGTCGCGCGCGGTCTTTGAACTGTTTTCTAAATTGCTGCTCCAGCATACTTCTGAAAGTGATCAACAAAATCACGGAAACCAGTGATCCGAGCGGCCAGCAAACACTTCAATTCCGGTAGGCGCCACAAACATCGATATCAAACACCTCAAATAAATTTCAGGCACCTTGCCTCCGCCAGCCACCAATCCCACCATTCCGGGAGGAACTCTCCAATCCTAAACGCACCATGGAAAGTTCCCACATCTCTTGGGAATCGATCCTGCGACCTCCAAATCACCAGAATGCTTAATTGATTTACTCGTGTTTCCGGGGGCTTGAGCCGTAAGTCATTGCCAAGGGTGATTGATGTAGCATTGCTTCTATATATTCAAAATAGAAATAACTCAAACCACATATTTTGAGACGCGCTTAATTTCAGATTCATGCTATCCTGAAGAAACATACGCAGATGAACAAGTTTGGTTTTTGTAGAAAAGGGCTTATAATCCTACAATCACTATGATTTTATAAATAGAAATCAATAACATTGAATAATTGTGCGTAAAATTCAGCAGTATCAATACGCTATTTCCAAAAGCAAAATAAACGTCGAGTTGGAACTAGCGTTCCAGGCCTGATCGCACTAACTGCAACACAGACCGCGCGACAAAACAGCATCCGATTTGAGTACGGCAGGACGGTGGTGTCACCGAATCCGCACAATATCACGAAAACGATAAATTTTACATTTTAAACCCCTGTGAGCCGAAGCGGGGGTTGGGCTTTTACACTGAGCGCGTTCAGGCCTTCATTGTCCTAAACATGGCGGCGTGCGTCGAGCCCGCTCTCGCCGGCAGCGAAGTTGGCACCGTCGCCTGAAACACAAAATATTTCATAGCCTCCCGGCGTTTCACTGCCGCTCGACATAGAAGCCCGCTTTCAACCCCGCTTTTGCCTGCCGTCGCACGACAACGCCACCGGGTCAGTGCCGGAGTGGTACATTCGCAAACGGGTCACGGACCGCGCGCGATCTTACTTTCCACTTTCTTGTTTTATCCTATCCCTTACTTATACACTTACACTATTACACATACACAGTGTATTCAAAAAGTTCCAGGACGACCGCTCGTACAACAATACAAGTGGCGCCAACACTCCGCAGCAAACGGAATCACGTAGTAATATCATTCTGTCATGGCCACCTAAGCTTCATTCATTTCTGACCACTTTCAACTTGTGAACGTTTAGTTGTGTGAAGGTTGCGTGTGTGCTAATGTCATTGTAAAGAAATGGAGCAAAGAATAAACATCAAATTTTGCTTAAAATGGGGGAAATTGGCCACAGAGACTTACGAAATTTTTAAATCTGTGTATGGTGATGATTTTATGAGCTGTTTATTTATTTATTTATTTATTTATTTTACGTCAAAAAAACAGTTAAAAAACTGCGTATGACGGGCTATGGGGAAAAGTGAATTGTGTGCACATTTTCAAAATTCTGTGATCCCTACACTAAATCATATACAACTTAAGTTTTGAATTTTGAAAGGGAGAAAAAAAAGCAAAAAACTCCCATTAACGAGTGTTTCGATGGTATTCGAGGTTTAAATATGGAAGAGAATCGACGGAAGATGATGAGATCTGAGCGTCCGCGTTCAAGTCCAAATTATGAAAATATTGAGCGAAAATGATAGCTAGGGCAACATTCACTGAGAATTCCTTCGACAAGGATCCACTGTGACTGGGACATTCTACAAAGGCGGCTTCTGCGAAGGCTGCGGCGTGTGGTGTCCAGTTTGCTAGACAGGGGCAATTGATGTCTCTTGCACGACAACGCACCGTCTCACACGTCCATCATTGTGCAGCAGTTTTAGCAAGAAGACAGGTAGTTAGCATCAAACAGCCTCCATTTTTTTTCTAAATTTATCCCTTCCTAACAATTTTTTGTCCCAATGTTGTCTCAAGTGAATATGAAAGGGGAGCGGCACGAGTCGGTAGAGGCGATCGAACCAGCAGTGACAACAGAACTAAACAATGTTGAAAGAGGGGCGTTTCAGAATGCGTTTGAGGACTTGTACACACGTTGCAAGCGTATTATCGAAGTACAAGGAGACAGTGCAGAAGCTTGATACTAAATGTACTTATATCATCTGTGTTATATTGTCTATATGCCATCAGTCCTGGAACTTTTTGAATACACTGTGTGTATGGACGACACTACCACTCAGGCCGGGAGACCGGTCGGGAGCTTAGAGTGTGTCCCGGCTGAGACGGTGCCCTGCTGGTGGGAAATACCTGGTTAGGGAAAACCTCGATATCCGACGGTAGGTCGGCGACGGATCTCGCCATCCAGCGAAGGAAGACCACCACCACCTCCCACACTTATGGGACTAACGACCCTAGTAGTTGACGCGCACGGAATCACTAACAATCAATCAATCAATTCATTTGGTCATGACTGCGCGCGCAGTTATCTTTAAAATTTCACAAGCAGCTCTATTGTCTATTCTTGTTTCTAATACACACTAACTTGCATAAATTCTTGTAATTGTCCTTCAAATTAGCAGTGTTTGTTAATAACAATCAATTTTACTAATATTCTTTCTTTATTAATCATTTCACTGGAGTCAGATGTTTAAACTGAAGAAACTATTCGCGAGCATCAAACGAGTTCTTGTATGCCCGTTAGCTTCTTGCTATATACTGTGAAATGAACATACTTGAAAATCATTGTGTCATTATTATTATTAACAAGACTTCTTACATAGTCATCTTCTTCTCATTTTTATTTCTATTATTACGCCAATTTTCTCACTCTTTAAAACCATAAAATTTTCGTGTACTCTAGACTTAAAGGGACACAATTATAATTTTGATCAACCCTAAAAATAACAGGACTTATATTTTCATAACTCTTCAAATTTACTTTATCTTTACCACTTCTGGATTGACTCATTACTACCTTTTCTGTCTTCTCCAAGTGAATCTCCACCACTGCCATCGTCTCGCCCACAGCCTCCACCGTCTCCATGGCGATTTCCACCTCGATTGCCTTCGCTGCCGCCGCTCCTTTCAGCGCTCCAGTCGCCTCGATCCGTCTCGCGCCCTTCCCCCGCTGCTAAGTTGTGCCCCAAAGGGCCGTCGCAGTATTGGCGCCGGTTTCGCCTCGCGCGTCGCGCCTGCAAACTCGCCGCTTACGCTACCCCGCGTCTTCCGCGCCCGCCTCCGCCGCCCGCCTCTGCCGTCCTCCGCCACCTCCTCCGCCACCGCCCCAATTCCAGCCGCCCATTTCGCCCACCCATTCCGCCCGCCCATTCCGCCCGCCCATTCCGCCCGCCCATTCCGCCCGCCCATTCTGCCCGCCCATTCCACCCGCCCATTCTGCCCACCCATTCTGCCCGTCTATTTTGCCTGTCCATTCAGCCCGCACATTCCGCCGGCCTATTCCGCCCTCTCATTCCGCCTACCCTTTCCACACACCAATTCCGCCCGCCCATTCCGCCCGCCCATTCCGCCCGCCCATTCCGCCGCCCATTCCGCCCATTCCGCCGTCCATTCCGCCCGCCCATTCCGCCCGCCCATTCCGCGCCCATTCCGCCCGCCCATTCCGTACCCATTCCGCCCACCCATTCCGCCCACCCATTCCGCCCACCATTCCGCCCACCATTCCGCCTACCCTTTCCACGCACCAATTCGCCCTGCCCATTCCGCCCGCCCATTCCGCCCGCCCATCGCCCGCCCATTCCGCCCGCCCATTCCGCCCGCCCATTCCGCCCGCCCATTCCGCCCGCCCATTCCGCCCGCCCATTCCGCCCGCCTATTCCGCCCGCCCATTCCGCCCACCCATTCCGCCCGCCCATTCCGCCCACTCATTGCTCCCACCTATTCTGTCCATCCATTCTACCCACCCATTCCACCCACCCATTCCGCCCGCCCATTCCGCCTGCCCATTCCGCGCGCCCATTCCGCCCACCCATTCCACTCACCCATCACCCGCCCATTCCGCCCACCCATGCCACTCACCCATTCCACCCGCCCATTTCGCCCACCCATTCCACCCACCCACCCATTCCGCCCTTTCATTCCGCCTACCCTTTCCACGCACCAATTCCGCCCGCCCACTCCGCCCGCCCATTCCGCCCACCCATGCCACTCACCCATTCCACCCGCCCATTCCGTCCACCCATTCCACCCACCCACTCCGCCCACCCATTCTGTCCGTTCATTCCGCACGGTAATTCCGCCTGTCTATTCGGCCTACTCCTGCCGTTCCCGCAATTCCAGAACTGTCCCCGCTGCCCCCAGCCTGTTCCTCCCTCCCTTGCTGCTCCGCTTCGTCCACACCACTCCCCGACGCCCCCGCCGTGTCTGTTGTTCTCACAGTTCCCATTGCCTTCTGACATCCCAGCCACACCCACAACCCTTGCCACAGCCCCATCACCATTGCGTCCCATCCACACCCACCATCCCCATCGCTCGCCCTCGCCGCCTCGATCGCCCACAATGCCTTCACCGTCCCTGCCGCCCTGCCTCTGCATCCTCCGCAGCTCTGCCCCCCCCCCCCGACACTCAACTCTCGTCCCCTCCCACTCCGTTGCTGCGCGGCGTAATTTGGAACTTGGCGAAGTAAAGTACATATTTTTACTTAACACTTCCTGTCGCTTCGCGCGCGCTGCCTCCCCCAACTTCCGCGCGGCGCTCATCAACAAAATACTTTCAATTACGGCCGAGTTTTTCCGGAACGCGCCGCTGGGCTTGCGCCGGGCAGCTGCTGGGGGACGGGGGGGAGGGGGCTCGACGCGGAGGGTGGGGGGCGGCGGGGGTGAGAAGGGTGTGGCGCGCGTCGCGGGTCGGGACGGAGGAGGAGGGGGAGCGGGAGACGCGGGGCGGGGGCGGGATAGGCGGAACGGCGCGCTTTCGGCGCAGAAATGCGATCGGCATTTCACACGACGGCGTGTCGACGCCAAGCTTCGCGCGAACAGAAGGAAGTGGGGCGGGGGCGGGGGAGGGGGCGGGGCGCAAGCGCTGCGAGAAACAATGAAAGGCGCCTCGACTTGCGCCGAGGAATGGGCGGCTGCTTCGGAGAGGTTTCGGAGGCCGATCACTGCTGCTGCTGTTTCGACCTATGCATCTCTGGCGACGTAGAGACTTTGTGTTTGATTTTGTGTCTTCGCGCAGGCTGAGATGGCTCAGTGACAAGTTTTGTTGCAACTGAGCCGTCTATGGGAGGAGGACCGAGGGTTTGAGTTCCGAAAGTGGAGGATTGTCGATCTGTCTCTATGCCTAGATCGCATTTAACCTATCTGAAAGTGAATTCGGGTGCTCTAATCCGTAGCTTTCTGTGGTCGCTGAAGGCCAGGCAAATGATGGAGCAGCAGCACCCTAACAAAGGGCCACCGGGAGCGGTGGCTCAGTGCATCAACTACGTCTCTGACCTGGATTTACACTAGGTTACACTCCCCACGGCGGCCGGATTTTCGACACTAATTTTTCAGCTAGGTTGAATTCAGTCGCTGTTTGGAGGAGAATTCTAGCGGCCAGCTGCTCTGATAGATATAATTCCTGCTGTGGAGGAAACCCGCCATCTCTCGGCTCACAAAGGCACTACATTCATGACACTAATGAGCAGAAAATTCGACGCCCTCTGAAATACTACATTCTCTCTCACGTGTATCTACGCTCGTGAAGAAGCACTCAGCTGCAATGCAAATATAAGTACTAAGACTTTTTAACACTTTTTCACGTAAATGACAATGTTTACCAAGATATTTCGGAAAAACATTGACTCTTTCCGGTAAAATTTCTAAAAGTAAACTTTTTGGAGACAGTCATGCCCATAGAATGGCCTTATAAAACGTGCCATGAAGAAAACAAATGACGTAATTGTGCCGCGTGATGTCAGTTTTGTAATAGATAACCGAATTCTCATCTCTTTCGTTAACTTCATTTGAGATATACCATGTTTTCTACTTCAATCGATTCTTCTTTAAAATCGACTATTACATTATATTTTCTACGGTTGACATAGATTGCCTGAAAATTTTTAAAAAAATCAGAAAAACATTGTATCACACTGAAGCAAACGAGTAGCTTATTCGATACTCAATTCTATCAAGTAGCATTTGTCTCGAATGTATATTTTGACTCATGACACTGATGTCTCTCTTTTCTCATTACATGTCTCTCAACGCGACAGCAGCGAACCTCGTGCTCCTCTCTCCTCGTTGAATTCACTTGCATCTGTGTACTTCATACCTGTGTGGTAATAACCGGTAACGCTGGAAGGGGCGGTTGGGATGGGGTGTGGGAGGAGAGGGAGACCGTGCTGTGCTAAACTCCGCATGTTTAGAGTGCAGACTGCGGGGCCGGGCGAGTCGGGTAATGGTTACAAATCTGCCTCCCTTTCTCTCAACGGCCGCCCCGCGCAGTCCATTTTTTACGGCCTGCCGGCTGTATATTACTCTGTTTGTTGTATATACTTCAACGTATGGGCTTAAAGCCTCCCCAGTTTCTTTACTAACGTTGATTTATAGGCATCGTAAAAATTGAAGAAACTGTATTAGGTTGTTTGGATGGTGATCATCTCGGAGATATGGCCCTTCTGTATACAATGTGACAGGAGTTAAATTTGAGTTTCAGAGCCTTGCCAACAGAAATCCTTGCTTGTAAAAAATAATTACTAAATTTGGCAGAATATAAGTCACCCTTTCTGTAGGACAAATAATTGCCAATTGGTCGATTTTCCTTTTTAACAGAGTCCAAAAAAATTGAAAAAAGAAACACTTTTTTTTTAATATTTTACTACCTCCTTCCCAATTTTGACTTCCATTTGAACGTGTTGTAAATTTCCACAATTTTATAAAGATCTGATTGACTACGGAAATACATCATTATACTAAAACCATTTTCTTTGGAGTATGTTTTACCCAATTGTACATTCCCAAATTTTGCTGTAATGTGTTTGTTGTTAATGCATTTACATCCGCTTATCGATATGTACTCTGACGTGTTTGTCTTTTTGCAACAGCGGTTATAATGCTGCCATAAATTAGTTATCCGAAAAGTGTTATACAAAACTGTATAATCTACTTCGATACCCTACATCAAAACATATAGTATCCCATGAAATTAATGTGCAGTTGATGCATTCTAATAATATTACATTAGCAAGAGACGGGGTGTTCTAAATGCGTTTGATTTATAAATAAATCGGTTGAAAAATTAAAAGTAAGCAGAACGCGCTTTAACATGTCGGATTGCTAGATAAAAGATGCGAGATTACGTAAATAATATTTCTAGTTCATCCCAAAATATTATTATGAACGTTGTATACCCTTCGTGGAGAGTTGTGAATTTGCTGCTACATCTACATCCTATTACGTTGATTCATGTAGGAATCTGGAAGCAATTATTTTCAAGATTTTTTCAACAAAAAGATGAAGTCCAACATGAATGGATAATCTAATATTTATCAAAATACAACATATGCAATAGAGAATCAAACAGTCGTAAATAATAAAAAATAACTTGGTTCATTATTGGTGTACTGTCTAATGTATCTTCGTGAATAAGGCTATAATAATTAAACTATCTAGCATTTTAATTACGTTGGTATATCCGTCTTTACATGTTAGCACGAGTTATTGAGGCAAGAATTCTTAATTGCTCCGCTTACTGGTTCGAAATGTCGAGATTCGACTCTTGCTCTCGGCATTGAAGTTCGTTCGTTCGTTTGATTGATTGATTTTTTCGTGTTTCCGGGCGCGTCAACTGCTTCGGTCATTATTCCCGTTTGTGTAGTGTATGTTTTTTCTCGGGAGATGGCGGTGATCTTCCCCCGATGGATGGCGAGATCCGGCGCCGACCTACCGTCGGCCAGTGGGATTGCCCCTTAACCAGGACTCTCCCACCAGCGGGGCACCGCCCCAGCCTGGACAAGCTCTAAGCTCCCGATCGGTCTCCCGGGATATGTGGTAGTGTAGTGCATGTTAGTGTAAGGGGAGAGGATAGGACAAGGAAGAGAAAGGACAGATCGCGCGCGGTCCGTGGCCCGTTTGGTAGGGTACTGCTCCGGCATTCCCCTGATGTTGATCGGAAAAAACACGGAAAACTACCGATCAGAGCATCCGGCCGTTAGAATTCTCCTCCAGACAGCATCTGAATTCGACCTAGCTGAAAAGCTAGTGTCCAAAATCCTGCCGCCGTGGGAAGTGGGAACCTAGGACCTCCCGATTAGAGGCGCTGCAGTGACATCAGTTGATGCACTGAGCTAGCGCTACCGGTAAGTTCGTTCGTAGCATTTCAAATTTGGAGATCTTGAGTGAAACCATGTCCCAAGAATCATAATGGTGTCTCTTAACTGTGTACTGTTAAAAAACATTTATTGAGGTGAGTTGAGAACCTACGTTATCTGAAGAGAACCTAACGAAGACGCTGCCATCAGTGACAATGTCGACGATGACGATGAATATCTCAACAATGAGAAAGTGTGGGGACAACATTGACGCAAATGATAAAAATTTTGATGTTGACCTCGCGAGTAGTCAGCAGTTAACAATGTTGGCAATGACGACGATGCGTTTAGTTTCAAAATGTACTCTTTTACAACCGAAATTATTAATTTTCCCGTCAGTTGCAACATGAAATACAAAACCTAAACTGTGTAACGTTGCAAGTAAATGCCGGAGAATGCCAAGCCATTACGCGCAGCATACATTTCGAGCGACGTACTCGCAGCCAAGCGATCGTTTATCGAAGGCAGGCGCCAACCCAAGAAGAGAACACGTCCCCTCCTCCTAAATCCGTAACTGGAAGGGAACCAAGCCCCGAAGGCAGGGGGGCGGGGCCGGATGGCGGTGAGAGGGGGCTTTAGATAGGGGCGAGAGGACCTAGGAAGTGCGGGTGACGCCGCGAGGTGACGCAAGCGTCGCCTCCCTCGTATTCATTGCGGGTCGCGGTGGCGGCGGTGGCGGCGGCGGCGGCGGCGGCGGCGGCAAGGAGGACGAGGACGACGGTCTGGCGTCCCGCCCGGCCGTCCGGGGGAAGAGAACAAGTTTAAAATGCAAATGCAACGTCTTTATAATCTCCAAACATCGTAAAGAAGAAGAGATGACATTTTAGTCCGCTATCATTGATATGTAAAGTAAGCCTTAGACTTACAGCACACGCCCGTCGAGGGAGGAGGGGCAGGCGGGCGGGGGTAAGGGGAGTGGGGGTGAGGAGGGGCGCGAGGCAGCTCTTGCCGCCTGTCGGCTGTCGGCGCGGGCGGAGGTGCGAGGTGTTTTTTTTTAAATGTTTTTGCGCTTGTTCGCGCAGCGCGTTCAGTTTAAAGTGGAGCCTCCGTACGTGGCTAATGCGATTCTTTCGCTTGGGGATGGCTGTTTGTCTGGATTCGACTCTTCGAGCGCGAATTGTTGAGATAGCAACGGGATGAGTTTAGCTTGGAGGCAGCTGTCCCTGCAGCGACTCTGGCCTGGAGGTCTTAGTGTTCGAGTCCCGACGGTGGCGGAATTTCGACACTAGCTAAGTAGCTAGGTCATGTTCAGTCATTGTCTGGAGGAGAATTCTGGCGCCGAGCTGCATTCATCGGTAGTTTTATATGGTTTCTCTAAACTAGGCGAATGCCGGAGTAGTTCCATATCAAACGGGCTACTGACTGTACGCAATCTCTTCTCCCTCTTCTTTGTCCTATCTCTAAACCTCTCTACTTACACACACACACGCACACTTTCTTGTACTTCACTATCAGACAAGTTTGGACACCAATCGCGAGCTTACAGGTTATCCCGGCTGAGGTGGTGCCCCGCTGGGGGAAGAACTTGGTGGGGGAAATTCTGCAAGCCGGTGTGAAGGTCGGCATTGTATCTCACCATGCAGCAGAAAAAGAACAGTGTTCTTCCGGAATAAAATATTAATTACATTAACGAAGATAAAGACCAAAGCAGACCACGTTTCCAGAAATATCAATCAATCTGTCAAGATACCAGAGCTTTGCTGTCTTTCACTTGGATCCTGGATGTTGTTTCTAATGATGTTCAAACTGGTCTGCTCCAATATTTCTTACACAAATGTTCTTATCAGGTACAGGATATGTAATGTGAAAATTCGCCGTTTATCTGATTTTATTCTAATAAACAATGGGCATCAGCCGATTTCATTATTTGAAACTCGTACTCGAGACAGGAGGTTTAAGGCTTCAGAAGAATGAGACAAACATTTTCGACGCTTAATTCGCAGAATTGCGACCAAAGTCAGGTATGTATTGTGACTGCTGTATTCTACGAAATCTGCTGTCGTTTTGAATTCTGATTTTCTAAAAGTGTAAAGTTATGGTGTGTGTGTAAAGATGGAACAAAATGTGTTTAACGATTGTCTTAATTTTACACGTTTCAATCTTCTCCAACGCTCGTAATAATATTGGAAGTTGCGAGATGTTTCTCGTATTGTCATTTCAGTGAGTACTATTTATATTTTAGATTATTCTTTGAAAACCGTCTTGATGAAAAATACCCAGTTTTTTAACAGTTCTATTTCATCTATGAATATATTTTTCTATAGCGACTGTTTTTCTGTTTCAGGTAAGAAGCAAATTGATGCTATCGTAAGACTATGAACATTTTGGTGAGTATGTATTTTTGTGAATTATGTATTTTTTCCATTTATTCTTGATGAACATGCATACATGAAACCTCATTCTAAGAAAGTCGATAGTTCTACAATTTTTTCTATCATTTATGATTTTAAGAAATATAAATTCGTACTAATAGGGGGAGAGATGCCGCTATGGCATTTAAATATTTTTGGTTTCTTGCCTACAAATCCTAACACCCTTGGTATATATTTCTGTCTTTCTATTCGGTTTATTCAAGCTCTCCTATATCTTTTACATCATATTATATCATTATATCATATATCATATCATTTCTGCATCTTCCAGCGCATTACATACATTATATCATTTCTGCATCTTCATGTTTGTTAGCCTTTATTCTCACATTTATCACATTGCTTTATTCTCACATTGCTTTATTCTCACATTGCTTTATTCTCACATTGCTTTATTCTCACATTGCTTTATCCTCACAATGCTTTATCCTCACAACGCTTTATCCTTATGTTGCTTTCATGATCGCTTTTATCAGCTTTCATTATCAAATTGCTTTATGTTCTCATTACTTCATTTTCGAATTGCTTTATTGTGACGTAGCGCCATTCTCGCCATTCTTAATCCTCATTTCTCCTTCTTTTTCTCCATTCCCGCATTTCTTTCCCCTCCTCCTTTCTCTCCTCTCCCTTCCATTCCGCGCACCCTCCAGTTTCGTTCCCCTTGCGTTGGCAGGCCCGCCTGGGCTCCTCCCCCCGCGTGGCGGCTTCATTAAAGGCGTGCGGGTGACGCGGGCGGGCGGGCGGGCGCGGCGGGGGCTCGATGGGCGTGCGGCGGCCGTGGGCGGTGGGCGGGGCGCCGCGGCGGCGACGTCGTTGGCGCTGGCAGCTCGTACGCGCCGTCGGGCGCAGGCGCCGGCGAAGACGGAGAGATACGGGGTCACGTGAGTGGAGCGACGCGACGGGGGATGTGGGAGTCTACGTTGAGGCCAGTGGGAGGAGAGAACGCTTGGGTTTTGTCCAAAGAAAATGAAGGGGCGAATGCAAGGTGCCGCGCAGGAGGAGAATGCGCCCAAGTTGTGTTCAGGCGGAGAAGAAGAAGAAGAAAAAAATGCTGCGAAAAGTTAAGTGTGTTGGTAGAAATGGAGAAATTTAGAGGGAGTGTAGCGAAGCCAGTAGCTAAGCAATTTTTCGCGAGTGTGATTTTATTTCTATGTTTCATTGAACTCTATTCATTAATGTCGCAATCATTAATTTATAAATTCATTTTTTAAGGTAAATAGTTTTCTCATTCATTCTAACCATTCACAGAAAACACGAAACTGGTAACGAGGGATCAAAAAAACTAAAACAATAGATTGCCGCAAATCTGTGTGGCAGAGCTACGATGACGATTGAGCGAAGTAGTGTACAGCAGACATCGCCTCGATAGATTTTCAGTTTACGGTACGGCTCTCGTTCACGCGCTGGGGTTTCAGACGAAGACTCGCTCGCGGCGCGACGCGAAGCATTTTCTCACGGAAAGCGACGTTTGGATGCCCAGTTCCAAGTTGAGGACGATACCCAAGCCTTCCGCCCTTGCGTTAACAAAAAACATCCTTCAGTTTGTTTAGTACATAATTTATCAACTCGTTTTATGTGACGTTACTTTTCAGGCTAAGTTCACTTGACACAATTTAAATATTTAATGCCAAGTTCATATTTAAGTATTTTAAGCGAAGATGACTACATACAAACGCATTTTATGTGAAGTTAATTTTATGCGAAGTTCTTTTTAAAGGTGGAGTTCACTCGGAGCTATTTAAGAAAATGTCACGAATTAGCCTTAGATTACAAAGGCGACCTGTACCAAGCATCATTGCAAAAGCTTAGTCTGACAGACTACCTTGCAAAAAATTAAGATGAACTCATTTTTACAGTGAAACACTAAATTTGATGAATTGAACCTGAATAATATGAAGTTACAAAATACATTTTAAACGTTTTTATAGATGTATCTAAATGATTTGACTCTCGCAGTTGACCCTTGCTAGGTGTTGTCCACACATGCTTTTCAGAAGCGTGCGAAGAAATATCTCGCCAAGCGACCTTTGTTCTAATCGGCGTCGTCCCATTATGATAGCTAAATGTACAGAACAAAAGTTAAATTCTACATCACAAGGGGTTTGTATTTCAAAAAATGAAAAATGAGTTATTGGCACTTTTCTAAAAAAGTGAACTACCTTTGTATATTGTTGACTTTGTCAGTTTTTTTATAAAGGTAACAAAGAAGTCACTCTTTCTTTCTCTTCACAACTCTTTCTAACTACAAGTAGGTAACTTACTTGATTTTTCACCGTTTTCTTAAAATGTTACTTAAACTACAACTGCTCTGAACCCTTCAATACTTCTATTCGTAAACCACAAAACATCACCCCATTTAAATTATCCACTACTGATCAATTCACTCACACGCAAAGAATAAGAAGAAATCCGACAAGATTCACTCACGCGCGAGTAGACGTAAGCCGTACCGTTAACTGAAACGCAGCCAGCTCCTTCAGCCCCGGGGGAGAGCCAGCGCGAGAGTGGCCTGCAGTGCATCCTGCAGGTGCTGCAGCGAGGAGCAACTGCACTTTGTAGAAAGCGGTGATGCACGAGGCACAAAGCGCTTTGAACAGGTCCGCTCAGCGTCGGCGCCCACGGGGCGGAAACGCGACCCGGAGAGGAACTCGAAAGGAGAATTCTTCTTCCAGAATACGGAGCGGCGGGCTGGGATCCGTACAGAAAAGAACACGTCGAAGCGTTACATAAAATTCAACAACGGCCCTGAAAATTTGTGAACCAGGGACGTGCAGTGATGAAGTATGGGAATCGTAACTAAGAGAAGGGAACGGGCGCGTTTAAATATACTGTTCAAGGCATGTAGGGAGACACAGCATGGTCTGATGTATCATAAAGATTACAGAAACCATATTACTAAAGCACAGGAGACCATCCTTGGAACATTGATGTAGAAAGCAAAGACTTCTAAAGGCGACTTTTCCATGGTGAATCGCACTGAAATAGATTGAAACAAACTACCTCGGAATGTCAGAATTAAAAACCCGCTTTAATTCTGTATTAATACAGAGACTTTTATTATTATAAATAATATTATTAATGTTACCTCCCATACATATTTGAGTGGAGTGGAATGAAGTGATGTGTTAGAAAAGTTGTAAATCAAAAGAAAATAAGAACGAACTGTTAATTTAAGGATGATTAAAAATTAATTAGAACTGACATATCAACTTTTAAGTGTAATCATGTTTGCTTCTCAGCATTAGCTCAATGCAAACTTCAATAATCTATCTAAATCGTGACAGGAGAGGTGGCGAAAGCTGACTTGAAAATACCCCATCGCATCTATCTAGATTTGAATTGAAACTTTTTGTCACTAATCAGTGATGCAAACGCTAAAAACATTTGTTTCTGAAAATTTTCCGATTGCAGAATGTAGAAATCAAACTGAACAAAATTTCGCTTCCAAAATGTTGTTAGCTAGGTCTCATTTGGTCTTAGTTTGAATGATTTAAAACTATTAAGAACTTTTTTCTTTTTCAAAGTGATTAAGAAGAAAAAGTTGGATTGGGTGGGAACATTTCATCATATTTACTGTGCTTATTACATATAAAGGGAAGACTTAGATCAAGATGGGCAGATGAAATGAAGAAAATAGTTGCTCTGTGGACCCGAACTGCACGAAATCGAGAAGAATGGAAGAATTCTGATCCAAAAAAAGAACACTAATATGAACTTAAAATTTTGTGAAAATGTGTGAACTTGAAGAGATATTTTAATAATCCACAATAATGAAGCTCAATTGTGCGCATTCAAATTGAGATATCCTCCATCTTGGATTATCTATTAGTATACATAATCTATTATTATTATTATTATTATTATTATTATTATTATTATTATTATTATTATTACTATTATTATTTTATGGTCTTAAGTTCCTACAAGTCAAGAAACAAGCCCTTGGGCAACAAGGCGAATGGCGATCCCTGTTCTAGACCTTACATTTTCGCGCAGGGAGGGAGCGTTGCAGGACGGCGGGGTTGGTGAAGGGGGCGGCGGCAGACGTCGAGCGCACAAAGGGAGCGGCGGCGGCGGGGCGGAGGCGGCGGCAGGAGTAAAGGTGGGTCTCGCTGCTCTTCTCTGTTCAGCAGCGCCATCGTCGCCGCCGCCTCCACCGTGCCCACGCCGACACCCACAGCTGGAGTTGCTCTTTCGCGGACGCTCGCCTGACTTGTGCTATCGCATTCTACTACGTCATAACGGTTGCACGGTTATTGTCCTTAAAGCTGGATACACTTTAGGAGATATGGGTTTAGGGATATTGTCTACCTTCATTTCTACAAGCACGAGTATTATGAAGTTTAGATATTAAGATTGAGCTAATATTGTTAGTTAAAACAGATTCGTATATTAATAGTAGGAACACGAAGGGGGCCTTGCCCTCCACTCTGCCCTCATCTCATCACCCTCGGCCTCAGCTTCACCGTCAGCCTCGCCGTTAGCTTCACCATCAACTTCGTCGTCAGTCTTCCCACCAGCCTCTCCACAGCCTCGCTCTCGCTCTGATCCTCGCCCTCATCTTCACGGACGCCCTCCCCCCTCGCCATTGTTCTCGCCCTAGACCTCACCTTCACCCTCACCCTCGCCCTCGCCCTTGTCCTTGTCCTTGTCCTCGTTTTCGCCCTTGTCCTAGTCACCTTCTCCCTTGCCCCTCGCTCTCACCCTCGCCCTCGCACTCACTATCACCCTGGCCCTCGCCTTGGCCCTGGCTATCGCCCTGGCTCTCGCCCTCGCCCTCACCCTCACCCTCACCCTTGCCCTTTCCCTCGCCCTTGCCCTCGCCCTCGCCCATGCCTTTGTCCTCGCCCTCGTCCACGTTCTTGTCCTTGTCCTCGTCCTCACCTTCACCTTTGCCCCACGCTTCGCTAACACCCTCGCCTTCACCGTCGCCATTTTAACCATCGTCCGTCCCGCAGTCGGCGTCATCCAGCGTCAGCCCCCCTCCGCCTTCGTTCCCCGCCCACTGCCCGCCGCCGCCCCGAGGGGATACCTGCGGGCGAGCGCCGTCGTAAATTTTTATTACGGCTGAATTGGCCCCGGCCACACGTCCGGCGACGCACCGCGCGGGGAAGGCGGGGCGGGGCGGGGTGGCGCGGCGCGGCGCTGCGGCAGAGGGGGCGGGGCGATGCGGGATCCGGCGAGACGCATGGCGCGCGGGGATGTGTCGCGAGCAACCAGACCTTGCGAGACTCGCGAGGCGTCGCTGTACGCACCCAGCCGCCGAGCCCCCGCCCTCGCTTGTCTCTCCCGGCGCTCGACACGTGTTGGCCTTCATATTGCACGCGCTTTTTTTTTGCGTGTTTTTTTTTTATTTTGGGAGTTCGCCACCTGCTACTTCGAGGCCGGACGGGAATTCATTTTGCCGACATATTACGCGTTCACTTCCCCATGGCGTCGGTCGAAAACAGCGCAATCGACGTGCGTCGACGGGTCGCGGGGCGAGGACGGGGTGAGGACGTCGCTGATGTGTTTCCGAGTGGACGGCCGCGGTCGGGCCCCATCGCCCCCGCAGACGGCCTGCGCGGTTTATGAGCAGTCCACTGTAGGTCGGAGTGCTGCCGTCCGCTTGTACAACCAATTCGATTCTTTTCTGTCGCTCTGCCCTGCAAGATGTGACGGTGGTTTGTAGAGAATTTGATAAATTGTATGCGATGTGGAAACTGAATCTAGAATATGGAATGTCAATTTTGATTCAAGAATGATAAAGGATGGTTCATAAAATATTAAAACCCTTACATACCTCTCATTGCCCGATCAATTTTTGTGTGTTTATTTAGTTCACAGTACAGTATTTAGACTATTTGTAAACGTAATTACAGTAATTTGGGACTAAATATTTTTTAAATTATGTATACTTACAAATCCTTTACAAAATAACTTAATGAGAACTTTATGAGCTAACAATCATTGCAGCGAATAATAAGTTAACCCAAACATAATGATTTTATAATTATGCTTTTTTAAAATCGTAAGTACCTTTTTGTATTTTTGTGGCTTGTGAAATAGGAAAATATTCGGGTAGACAGGAAGTGCAGTTTGTGAAGTGTTCTTATGAGACGTCTGTCTCATGAGACGGGAAGTCTTATGAGACGGGAATGCCATTTGTTGGTCTGAATATATTAATTTTGAAACAAAAATTACGAGAAATTCAAAAACCGTTGAAGGCCTGGTTTCTTGTAAGAGGTAAGGTTGAAAGTGGCATTTCATCTTCTTCTGAAGTAAGATTGTAGAGGTGATACAGATTAATTATTGAGAAGAATGAACGAAAAGAAAATCATAATGATGTTGATGATGATTATCAATGGCATAAGATTTATGGATCAATGATGGAATGAGACGGAACTCGGAAGTACTCAGCGAAAGATAGAGCAAACGTCGTTCATAATCTAGATAAAGACGGGCATTCTATCTCAGAAGGGGCAATTTGTAGTCTTCAATAACAGTTAAATCATGAATTACATTACAGGCGCGCCGCTTAAAATCAGTCCCATAAATTATTCAGCATTTCCACCGCTTCCCAATACCGACATACGTTTTCGGGAGACAACCAATTCCGATTTCCGATGAAGGCGATTCACACGGCCATCATAACAAATCCGGAGGACGTAACCCCCTCTGTAATGACCGTCCTGGGGTAAGATATTAAATGTGACCTCCGAGCTCACCTTGTGGCACCCCGACGCTGATTCAGCTCGTGGGACAGGTCTCGCATTGTGCCGTCCACTCCGCAGCGCTGATGGACTTCCGGTTGGGCGGGTGGGGGAGGGCGGCCGCCATCTCGCTCACGGGTGCCCCGGGGCGCCAGGTGACAATGTTTACGAGCCCCCCGCCCTCGCCCCCTCCCCCGCTGTCCGCCCCTGCGCCGCCCGCGACCCCGCGACCCGCGACTCTAATGAGCCGTCGTTAAGAGAGATGCCCCGGATATGAACACCGGTGATTGATACCTTCCCGGGGGGTCGCGTGGGGGCGCTCGCGACCACTCCCCCCCCTCCGCCCCTCGTCAGCAGCGCCGCCGCCACTGCCCGCCATTTCCGCGGTCCGCTTTAATGCGTCCATCAGGGCACTGCGGCGGGGCGGGCGCTGGGAGATGGGGACGCAGCTTCGGAGCGGGCCCCGGCTCCCTGCAGCGATGGCGGTGAGGCAGAGGTGATGGCGGGTAGCCAGATGTGCTGAAGTAGTAATGATACCGGTGTGGAAGTGGTGACGGGGGTGAAGTTGTAATGGTGCTGTGAACTCATAATGATGGGATTCTCTGAAGAGTGAAGGTAGTAAAATGCGAGTATAAATGATGTCTGTGTCATAAGTCAAAGTAGACAGTGTGATAGTGATACTGTGATAATGATTACGCAATTGTCATAGCTGAAAGATTACAAAATTGACACTAAGGTAGATTTGCTACATCGCTAAACTAATTCTGACAATAATGGTGGGTCTACATGTGGGAGTTTGAAATTTGGGTGTTACAGTGGTCTGAATAGAACGCAGAATCGTAATGAGAGTCCTGGAATATTTCAAATATGGCGAATGGGAGCTCCACAGCTTGACGACTAATGTGATGAGGCTTGTGGAGTCGGCCGCGGAGGCAGCCCGGAGAGGGTTGAGTGGCAATGAGCGCGACTAGCGCAATGATGGAGAGGTCGCCGCAACGCTAATTCGCATTGAGCAGAAACAGGGCGTCATGGTGACGTGACATATGAGGTCTCCTGCGGATGTTACGACTGTGACTGTACGGTTGATGGCGAGTAAAATGATAGCAGACTGCCTGGGATTTGTGATACATGCGAGGGTGTTGACAGTGCGTTTGTTGATGTTGCAGATGTTGCATTCGATATTGGCATTAATAATCCGAAAGCTCATAGATGGATGTACAGGGGAACACATAGTACGAAATACATCATCGGCAAGACAATTGATTGAAAATTGCAATTTTGGGAACTACTGCGGAGATATTGCGGAAAGAAACAACGATGTAGAAACTGAGACGATTATATTTAGATGGAGAAATTGCGACGAGGAATTGCGACGGGCAATCTGTGACGATGACATTGCGACGGGAAAACTGCAAAGAGGAATCTGTCAAAGAGAATCAGCGAAGGAGAATCTGCGAAGGGGAATCTGCGAAGGGGAATCTGCGAAGGGGAATCTGCGAAGGGGAATCTGCGTCGTGGAAACTGCGACGTGGAAACTGCGACGTGGAAACTGCGACGTGGAAACTGCGACGTGGAAACTGCGACGTGGAAACTGCGACGTGGAAACTGCGACGTGGAAACTGCGACGTGGAAACTGCGACGTGGAAACTGCGACGGGGAAACTGCGACGTGGAAACTGCGACGAAACTGCGACGGGGAAACTGCGACGAAACTGCGACGGGGAAACTGCGACGAAACTGGAAACTGCGACGTGGAAACTGCGACGTGGAAACTGCGACGACGGGGAAACTGCGACGTGGAAACTGCGACGGGGAAACTGCGTGGAAACTGCGACGTGGAAACTGCGACGGGGAAACTGCGACGGGGAAACTGCGACGGGGAAACTGCGACGGGGAAACTGCGACGTGGAAACTGCGACGTGGAAACTGCGACGTGGAAACTGCGACGTGGAAACTGCGACGTGGAAACTGCGACGTGGAAACTGCGACGTGGAAACTGCGACGTGGAAACTGCGACGTGGAAACTGCGACGGGGAAACTGCGACGGGGAAACTGCGACGGGGAAACTGCGACGGGGAAACTGCGACGGGGAAACTGCGACGGGGAAACTGCGACGGGGAAACTGCGACGGGGAAACTGCGACGGGGAAACAAGGATAGGAATTTTGATGCGAACTGTGACTGCATGTTAGACGATGACGGCGCAAAAACTCTTTCCGTCTCACTTGGACTCACTCTAGAACGGTCACCGTCGGAATAAAGTCGAACGGAGCCGTAGACATTACGTTTTAGTGCCAGTAAAGCTTAATGCCCTCATATATCGAAAATACATGCTATGCTGTAGAGGTATATATTGATAAGGGTTCTTGTTGTGTGTCGGGTTCCCCTGTTTTATTTTTAAACGATAAGTTAGTCTTTTTTATGAAATGTTAGCTGTAACAGCGAAGCGGGCAGCTGCGTAAGTTCGTTTTATGTTTCTTTTGGGTCGATGGAATGGTAACGACGCAATATGAGAACGAAGAAGGCAGGGAACTGTTGGCCACTGCAGGTTTAAAAGAAAGAATACAGATAACTGCCGTGATCTCGAAAGAAGCGTGAAAGAAGAAGTTGAAGTTCATGATCGTGATGAATTGTGAATGAGAAAGGTTATTAGATAATATCTCTCTCCGCCGAGGAAGAACACAATAAGTATAAAAATTGTTGGAAGGAACATAAAATATATATTTTAAAAATAATTTGAAGGAAATAGCACACAAAATCTGATGCATATAGTTTTAACAGTTTTCGGATCTACAAAAGTAAATTATTACAACTAAACTAAGATGAGATAGCGTGACCTAATACTACTATAAAGCCATTAGTCTGCACCTCAGTCCACCAGTCATTGATTTCGGATGTGGCTATTACTGGCACTACTTCGATACCTTGACCTTTCGTTACTTACTTCCTTATGCTGTGTCCAGCCAAATAGCAGTTAAAGTTACACCTTGAATTTCCCATCTGTAAAATTAGACAACCATTACCACCGTAACAGCCTAACGCCGACTGATCGAAGGAAAGAGAGGGACGTTGACACGGTGAACATGTTTCTTTCTGCATCTATAACTTTTGAACCTCGGAACAATCTAAATGATCAAAGACCCAAACTATTTATTTAGGATTGTAAAAGATATATTCTAAATAAAATTACTTGTAGACTAAAACGTATCTGTATGAGTATGCTAACCAATATTTACCGGCTCAGCATGCATAAATGGCATGTAGATATCTCCAATTTTTCGTTTCGTTATTGAACGATAGTTTTTTATGAATGCCACTTTCTGGCTGTGCACAACTCATAGCACCATTACCACCACCCCCACCGTCGTAGCACCAGGCCTACTATCAACCATCAATACCATTACTACCACAACTACAACTTCCACCGTCACTACTACTCCTACTACCAAACCGGCTGAGATGGCACCGGGCAACAATTCTTGCCACTGCGTTGTCTCAGATGGAAATAACTAGGGGGCGGATTTTGTTGAGCTACAACTTCGCCAAAAATTATCAATAAAATGCTCTTAAAATGTTTTCAAAATGCACTGAAAGCAAATAAAATTACGTTAAAAATGTTGTCAAAACTAGTTTGAATGAACAACTCAAGCTGTGGGATACGTTACTGACGTAATTGAGACGGCTTCTATTCGTTCAAGTGAACTCTGCTTTCAAACTTTTGGTTTGGGCTGTTTTTTACCAGGAAATATATGTCTTTTGTTATCCCAAAATCGGATAAACTGACAATGACGCTGACAGGCGTCACAGGAACCTTAAATTACATACTCGCAACGGCTGACATTACAACTTCTGAGCGAAAAATTCGAATAGGCTACTCAAGCATTCTGTGGAGAACATTTGTTGCATCTCGTAAACATTATTTGAAGCAAGCACCATTAAAATGACATTAAAATCATTGAAATCAGAATGAAATGCTATAAAAATGACACAAAAAGGTAAAAAAATGACTTTTTAGTTGAAATCGTCGTAAAATGCAAAAAAGGACAAATATAAAAGGATCATTTCCTTTTTTTATAACATGAAATTAATTTCTATACTAAAAGGAATTGTTATAAAGTGAAAAGAAAAAAAAGATATTTAATTAAAATCCGCCCCCTAGAGATGACCAAAAGCCAAGATCCGACTAGGCGGATTTTGGACATTAGCTAGCTACATCGAATTCAGCTGCTTTCGATGCCGGAGTTTCCCCGATTGCGAATTCCAGCGGCTCGTAGCTCTGATTGGTAGTTTTTCGTGGATTCTTAGATCAACGCCAGGGGAATACCGGAGCAATATCTCGAAAAACTGGCGACAGAACACGCCCCCTTATCTCGTTAAACACCGGCATTCGACCTCACATTCCGGCGAGGAAGAAACACCGCCACTTGCTGGGATATAACATGCATTACACTTACGGGACTACCCATAACAGTTGAAGCGCTTGTGCAACAATATATTATATTATTATTATTACTATTATTATTATTATTATTATTATTATTATTATTATTATCATTATTATTATTATTACTGTTATCAATTTCAATTCTCTCGCCTAGCGACGTGCCATACAGCCGACACCGGGACCTTGAGAGAACCAAGGTGCCTTGCTTGCAAACTCGGGCGGTCAGGATTCGACGGTGAAGTCAGGTGATGTTATATCAATAAAAACTTCCTCACGATGCGTGCAGTACTCAGGAGAACGGCCTTTTGCATTGTATGAATGAGCCAGTTGTTAAGGCCAAGCTTTGCAGACGATGAAGTTAGTTCTTCAGAGACCAGTCCATTTGCAGATATAGCCACAGAAACTACTTCAACAGATACTAACCGCTACATGTCGCTCAGTTCAATAGCCAAGGCCTGATATTTTCGCTTCTTCTCGGCAATGGAAGCGGCTATATTTCGGTCTAGAGGGATAGCTATTTCGATTTACTGTTGTTGTTGTTATTATTATTATTATTATTATTATTATTATTATTATTATTATTATTATTGTGATGTCAAGTAATTCTAATATTTGATGTAGTAATAATACTATCATCTCTGCCATCACTATTACTTTCACCACACCACCACTAGAGCCGTCGCCATCTCCATCTTCATCGTCGCGAGTGTGAGTCGCAATGGAGGAAGGAACAGCGCCCGGATATCGCTTTACGGGCAGCTGCGGCGTGTTTTAGCGGAATTGGCCGGCGCGGGACGCGGACGCAACTTGCGCCAAGCGGCCCGGCACCCCGCGCGCGCACTGTGCCTGCCGGGGAAAACATGCGCGCGTCGGGGTGTGCGTCCGACACGAGTCTTCCGTGAGCGCTCCACAAGTGCTCAGAAGAAAAAAAAATAGAAAGACACGAGGTTTTGTATCCGAGAGGTGTTCACGAAACTAAAGAGTTGTTTTACTCTCGAACTAGAAAAGTTGTCGGTTTAGAAGAGAAGTAAATGGTCTTGGTTTTGTTTTCTTTAATGTAAGTCTGAGAATTAAGAAATCGGTGCTTTTAATCATAGTGTATTATAGTGTATATTTTAATAAATAAAATAATTTAAATGATTGTCTGGATTCAGTCTTTTAATCTTGCATTTCGTCCTCTGGAAAAATATATTGTAGCAGAAATTGCATCAAAAGAGTAAGAAATTATTATTATTATTATTATTATTATTATTATTATTATTATTATTATTATATTAAAAATGAATAAAAATGTATTTTTTTAGGGTTTCTGAAGATGGAAACAAATGTTTTCTGAAACGTCCATACTTCATACAGTCATATGTGACGTATGCGTTGTATGTATACAAAACAAAGATTGGAGCCGCGCGTGCACGTGTAAAGAAGACCGCTTGTACCAAGGAATCTCCCGCGGGTTGCACCAATGGGTATCATATCTGAAGCAGGTGTAGCCTGAGAACCAGCGAACGCCGAAGATCGCCGGATTCTTAGACATTCAACGGTGAAGTCACATGTAAACGTGCTGTATTCTCACTAAAGGCATCGGTTCAAAGTCGGCAAATGGAAAAGCAAGGCGGCCAGGGCGAGGCGGCCAGGGCGAGGCGGCCAGGGCGAGGCGGCCAGGGCGAGGTGGCAAGAGACGAGGCGAGGAGGGCGAGGCGGCCAGGGCGAGGCGGCCAGGGCGAGGCGGCCAGGGCGAGGCGGCCAGGGCGAGGCGGCCAGGGCGAGGCGGCCAGGGCGAGGCGGCCAGGGCGAGGCGGCAAGGGCGAGGCGGCAAGGGCGAGGCGGCAATCTCTGTGGGTGGAGGAACATCAGTGTTGACGGTGTACATGCAGGCGATGGCAGTGGCGACGAAGATGGCGTTTGAGATAGCGGTGGAGAAGGCAAGTGGAGAGGGCGGGGCAGGGGGCAGGAGGGCAGCATTGGAGAGGATGGGTCTGAGGACGTGGAAGGGGGGCAGGCGACGGGGGAGAGAGCGGGGCAGGGCGGGGTAGGTGGCAGGATGCATTAGAGAGGATGGGACAGAGGGCGGAACAGGGGACAGGCGACGGTGGAGGGAGTGGAGCAGAGGGACAGGAGGGCGAGGCCGAGGGTGGGTCACGGGGTGGAGGAGGGAGTCGTAGGAATGACCGTAGAGATGCCGTGATCTTTGCGTTTGAGGCGGAGACGGAGGCGGTGACGGTGGCGACATTCATTCCACGCGACACTCTGCTCCCCTCCTCACTTATTACGTGACGGAAACATGGGTTTCGCGTGCGCGCGAAAAGAAGCGACACGGGCGTCCTTTATTACTCTTTTGTGATGTTTTGGGGGGAAAACGCACGTGTGCAGGAAAGCCTTACGACTGCACTCATTTTGTTGTCCGTAAATAAGTTTTTTCAGAGTCATTTTTAAAAGCCCTTCGGATTCGTTTTGAAATCATCCACCGACTTCTGAACTTTTGAATTCCGATTGCAATTTCAAATCCCATATGAAAACTAATTCATTTATTTATAGAAAGGAAGGTAAGCAATACACAGTGAGCGCGAATGGTACATTTTAAAGGTATTTGCCCTAGAAAATTAATCATATGATGTATTGGTGTAAGCAATAACTATTCTATTAAACAAAAACGTGACAAAGATGAAGGTAACTAATAAGAAACTTGAGTATTTTATACTCAGGTTTTTGTGTTCTTAAATAATAATCTGCGTCCGTCCGTCACACAGTTAGGCCATTTCCAATCTATCAATCAAGACAAATATGTCATTTAACAACATTCAGTCTCCTGTAGTCCTCCTTTGTGGATATGTTAAAAAATTCTAATAAATTTCTATGGAAACCGTATATTTTGCCTTTGACAATGTACGGCACCTACAGAGGGGACACATTTGATTATTTATTCCTGTTGACAAAAAATAATGGATTGGCACAATTCTTTGCCGTTTCCTTCGAGGGTATTCTAAAAGAATTCTAGAAGAAAATACATGTTTTCGATGTTTTTAATGCATCTACTGATGAAACATGTGAATTACTATATCTTTCCGTCATTTTCAGGAATAGTTACGTCTTCTTTAATTAAATTGATTAGAACAATTAAACTTATTTTTGCAAAGCATTTTTGCAATGAAAGCTTATTGGGATAAGGGTTTAAGCTTCTAAAACGTTTTTGGAGGAATTTAACTGTCTACAGAGGTGAATACGTTCGATTCCTCTCAACGAGACGAACAGATTGATTCTATTGTAACCCTATCTTTCTAAAATGTTCTAGAAGAATTCTAGAAAAAAATGTTTTCGCGTTTTAATGCTCATACTGTGCCTAATCACATGGTGAAGAATATCATCTCGCTAACAGAACTCATTTAAATAATGATAACCTTGAAGATGCTTGGACGTGTGTAAACACGGAGGCATTTTAGAATATTTGCGTAATGTGAAACACCATTTCCGTTGTATATTTTGCTACTTCTATGGTTTTAGCTGAGCAGCTGTACAGAGCTTGCCCCGAAAGTCGAATTCTCCTAACGGCCTACCACCGTTGGCAACTCGCGAAAATTATTCTTCAAGCTCACGAAAAGTTTCTATTTTTAGCACCCTTTCGGAGTTTAAAGTCTTTGCGTCAGTAAAGTGTCGTCGATTTGTAGTTTTGTAGGCACGCGAAATACTAGTATATATGTCTCTGAGAGAGTGTACCTGAATTACATGATGAAAGTACGTTTATCATTAAAATATTTTTGGTTCCGTTATCCAAGCATACGTTTTTTCTTTGTATTTCCTCTCTTGACACTTACCAAATTAGTATATTTGACATCCTTTTATCTATGTACAATATATCATTTTTATTGGAACCATTATTGTTAACACTTCATAACAACTGTTTATTTTTAATATTTCCCCCAAAATTCTGCAAGAATTGGAAACAATACTCAATTATTACTCACGATTCTCATAAACTGTAAGTTGCATCCTTCACTTATTTGTGGGATAATTACCTTGTAATAAATAGTCCTCAGTAATCATAAAAAATTAATATAGTACTATTTGTAAGAATCTTTTGACACAATAACCCGGAAATGTAGTATCGTGTCATAGACAATTACCCTTCTTCTCCGAGATGCATTAAGCAGGTTTTAAAAAGGATTTTTTATATATTATGTTGTAAAAATGAGGTGCACATGCAGACTGCTACATACGTTTAACTGTTTCTTGTATCATCGTGCCTAACTCAACAAAATGTATCGTTAGTCCTGGAAACACCACTTTCAATTTCTAAGAGAACTTAGAGGTATGTTTCAGGTCGTGGTTTAGATATGAAACGAATTTTTTACCTCTTCAGCTGCACGGGATAGATTATTTCGTTTTTTTTTCTGGAGCGTCAAGGACTATGGTCAGTACTTGCGTAAGTGTAGTGTATGTATGTATCACTGGAGATACTGTTTTTGTCCAAGCTGGATGGTGAGATCCGGCGCCGATTTACACGTTGGTTTGTGTGGTTTTCCCAACCAGGTATCTCCTCACAACTGGGCACCACTGTAGTCTGGACGAGCTCTAAGTTTCTGAGTAAAATTCCGATATGTGTGGTACTGTGGAGCATGTAAACATAAGTATATGCAAGTAAGAAGTGAGAATATGACGCAGAAGTTGGCGGATGAATCGTACGCGGTCCGTGGCCCTTAGGGTAGGGCTCTGCTTAGTCATTCGTCTAGTATATGTAAAAAGAAATTCATATATTATTGTAAGTTACAAAAACAACATATAACAATGTAAGTTACAACTCTTCGTAAAACGAATGAGATGTTCAGTGCAATTTAATTGTACTCGTCTAAGCTGACATGCTTGTTAGTGACAGTTTAGCAGCACGCTCGTGATTCGTAATTGGCAAGTGGGGTACCTTATTATTTTTTTTAAATTTCAATGTATTAAGACGTTTAATAGTATATACAATAGAACTAACGGATAATATCAATAATAATAATAATAATAATAATAATAATAATAATAATAATAATAATAATAATAATAATAATAATAATAATAATAATAATAATAATAATAATAATAATAATAATGTATGAAAATATGTAGTGTGCTGAGACTCCTATTTTACTTTCTCGCGTTTAGGTAACGCAATATAGAGAATATATTATAATAATGTGGGTTGGAGAGAACCGCGACTTTTCGACGAAAAAAAATCTTATTGTCGAGCCCTGGCAACGTAAAAGGGGATTAATTTTTTCCTGTATACAATAAATTACTTCATCTGATATGTGTAGTAACAATCAATATTTTATGGGTCCTTGCTAACGAAAACTGGATTAACGGCAAAAGGTATACGTGTCTCATTGTCTGCTGTGCCTGTCTGTTTGCTCTAGTCTCGAATCGTATCATCTCGTATCGTATCGTATCATTTCGTCTCTCGACATGTCCCCACGGAAGTTTAGAACTAGATTTTATTTGTAGAATGTAGTTATGCCAGATACACGTCTCATAGTAATTAAACTCCCAGCATTACTACGTTGCTCTCTGCAGGTCCCGCGGTGCATACGTGGTGTATGCTATAGGGATTTGTCATGTTTTAACATTGACAGCATCAAACAATATTTTTCCCTGGAGTTTACAATTGAATGTAATAATAGAAAAGTCTGTCTCTGCAGTTTTTGGAAAATATTTGGCGTTGCTGCTAGTTCCATTATTCAAACAAAACTGATACGCTATAATGAATATTAAAGCAAACAATCCCTTCAAAACAATACGTAATTTTCAAAACATTCTTGCTTATTTTACAAGTAGCATTGCTTTCAGAAAATTGGGAAAATAATAGAAAATGTATTATGCTGTCAAACTGAAAATACTTTTGTTCCCTCTTAAGTCTGCCTCTTAGGGCGAGAAAACTCTCAAAAGTACAGTTTTTTTTAACAATAGAAGACGTTTTGAACAAGGGCGGTATATAAAGTTTCAACAAGAAACGATACAATGGCTTGTGACATGCTTGCATTTCGAAGTACTTGGAATGGTAACCATACCTCAATATGGCGAGGCACTATTAATATTAACAACTCAATATGGTCGGCTACACGAGGAATTGCGCCTCTGACTTAAATAGTAATGTAAATGAAGAAAATAATGAATTCAGCACATCTGAGAGAGTTATGTTACTGAGACTTCACAAAACGCTTCTGATTTTCTGAGGCTGAAATTTGAAATTATCTTTAATGTTACAACATTAAATACGTGTTATAACGTAAATGACGCCTCAATTTGAATACTTTATTCGCAACGTTGGATCATTATAGTTTTAAATTTTTATGTTCTAAAGGATGTTAATTAACAAGTGAACAATTATAAACCGAGTGAATAAATGTACTAAAGTGTAATCAATGTTTCTTGATATTTGTGGGTTAACATTTTTTTCAACATTACTTGTTTTATTCCGGCTTATTATTATATTGAATTTTTAGGTATAGAGATAGTCTGAGGGAATTCCTTGCTTCATTTCGAAAGGAAGCAAATGAAAGTGAATTGGAGAAAGAAATTACGGTTCACAAAGCCCGGTGAAGTGTCTCATTGTAAAAGTTGAAGGAAAACTCACTGTAATACGTGGAAAAGAAATCGGCAAAAAAACATTCAAGAAATCAGACATTGTATTAATATTAACAGCAAAAAATTAAAGAAATAGAAAGACCCTTGCGGGTACCTTAATAAATGTTTCACTTGTTTAAGAAAACGTGATTTTTAAAAGGAATATGAGAAATGTAAAATGTGATTTTAAAACTTCTTACTATTTGAACTCATATCAGTTTATAGAAGAAACACAAAAATGAGAAAAAAGCTGTCGAAATCATACTTTCATGTTTTATATTAAATTTATAACTGAGCAGAAAGTGTGTAAAAAAGAAGACATTCCTTGATCTGTTTTATGCAAGAGAAATAAAAGAATATCTGCAGAAACATATTCTCTCAGATGCTACAACTCGAGATAAAAGGGATAGATACGAAAATACGCCAAACAAGCTATTATTCATAATGCATTGTAGCTTACGGAGGGCTTCAAGATGGCAATGGACAAAGGACCGTAAAAACGATGTGACCTGATTTTTTTCTGAGTAATGAAATATGGAAAGAATCACGATCTTCAGCCACTTCTATTTCATGTGCTACTAATATGAAGATTTTTGCAAATTTATCCAAGACAATGGTAACTCGCAATTATATATTTTGTGCATCTGTCATATTATGAATCTTTGTGGTTTTAATACTTTCAAATATCATATGTTTTTTGCATAATTCTTTTCTTGATTACTTGAATTCTTTCTCACAAAGTTGAACACAGAGAAAGAAAATCAGCCTTTCGCGGAAAGAAATTCAGCCAATACTAACACTTAAGATAGAATTTCCTTCAATGTACTACATTGTTGATTACCATTGCCAAGCCAATTGTAAGAATTATGGCATCTAATAATCATTACAATTAAAAAGTACGCAGTGGCGATGCAGGAAAGGGTCACGTGGTCGCTGGAGTGTCGGTGACGTTCAGAGTGGAGGCGATTGCATGGACAATGCGTGAGGGATGTGTAGGCAGCATGTGTGGTAGCGACCGTGAGTGGGGGGCGACCGGGAGACGACGTTCTCGACGAGAAGGCGGCGGTGGGTAGCGTGGTGGAAGTATTGGCCTGGGCGATGGCAGCGGTGGCGGTGGCAGAGGTGGAAGCGACAGTGGCCACATCTTCTGCATGCGCATAGCCTAGGGGCAGGCCGCGCGGGTCCGCGGGGCGTAGTGGCGCGGGACGGAACCGCAGACACCGACGACTAATTAACTGGCCGCTGCACCGCGCGTTGGCCTCCACCGAAGCATACCTGCGCTCATCGCCTGCCCTTCCCCGCCCCGCCCCACCCCGCCCAGCCCCGCCCCGTCCAGCCCCGCCCCGCCCCGCCCCGTCCCGTCCCGCTCGGCCCCGTCCCGCTCCACCTCGCTCCGTTCCGCCCCGCCCCGCTCCGTTCCGCCCAGCCCCCCAGCCCCGCCCCGCCCAACCCAGCCCAACTCAGCCCAGTCCAGTCCAGTCCCGCCCTGCCCCTCCCCTCCCCGCCCCTCCCCGCCCTTCCCCACTCCGCCCTCCCCGGCCCCGCCCCTCCCTGCCCCGCCCCCTCGGTCGCCACACACGGCAGCAGCGCGCGCTCCCCGAAGGCTCCATGCACGAACGAACAACGAGCACATGCGACATCCACGTTATGACCGGCAAACGCATTAAAAATGGTGTATCAATTGAGAAAGAAGTGAACAATTTCGGAGAAAGTAAAAAAAGAAATGACAGTCTCACGACTACAAGTCAGCTCAGATGGCTGATTGTAGCAGTTGTTGCCTCTGAAGTGTCTTTAGCCGGGTTGTCGTAGGATTCGAATCCTTCGATGGAGGATTTTTCATTCCTGCTACTAGAAAGGTCGAATACAACTTTGAAGCATTCTAGGTCCGTCATGACGATACTACTTACGGGTCAATTCAATAGTACATTGATTTCTAATTTCTACTCGTTTTGACCACCATACTACACAGTCGCTGTTACTAGAAGAGCTAAATTTTCTCACTTTTCTCTCCACCTGACCTCCGCATGTTTCCCTACGTGCTCTTCGTTATATTCCCCTCGCGTATTCTTCGCATACTTCCTTGCATGCTTATCACATGTTTTACGGCTTGTATCCCCGCTTCTTGGAAACTACAGCAATCCTCTACCTTTGTTTAGAGAAGAAATTATTGTTTCATCATTTAGGACCCTTGTGATTAGAATGTTCTCTAACCCTACGAGATAGTTTCGTCTTTCTACGTTTAGTGATGTTTCAAAAGAATTAGAAACAGACGCTTTGCGTAACCGCTTCTTAGTGACTAGAGCGTTCTCTTGGCCCGCCCAAAAAGACAACGCAATCTAATTTTAGTATCTATCGGGGTTAAGAACAGTTGTGTGCTTTTTGATGAATTGTTTCGACATGCACTCTGTTCAAAATAGTGAATGTTTAACTAGTTCTTCGAAAAAGTGACGTATCCGTGTTCCCATGAAAAAGATCGGAAGTACAGAGAGTGTTCAAAATATACATGTCGTTGCCGTGCTTCCAAAATTGAAAAAGTTTTAACTCTCTGATACAGAAACTGATTGCTAAATAATGTACTTTCATTTCTGAAATATATAAAACAGCCGGATGAAGAAAAAAAGCTGTAGGTTTCTAATACAAATCGTCTCAGATTCTATAGCTGTGTGACGAAACATAAAATCTAAAGCTGGCCAAATTAGCAAGGTATGATGATGGAAACCCGACACTTGCCATATGTCTCCATTACTTCCAGACGTGGATAATAAATAAAAACAGTGCCCAAGCCTGGGAATAGCGCTAGCTGGCAAAAGTCCGATTATTGCGACCCTAAAGTGCCAACACGTATATCATATATTCATATAACAATGCCTTTTAAATTTTATTCAATTTATTCTGGAATCCATCGTTGACCCCAGTGATGTTCTTCGGGTACTGGAAAGACATTGGTATGCAACTGTTAAGAAGTATGCTGATAAGTTTTCTTATGCCGTCAATCCGCCGGTAGGGAGAAGCGCAGATTGACCTAAGAAAAGGGCGAGCGTTCGGGAGGACTCGGCTCCCCACACACCAGGACATCGCGCTTCGCAGCTAATGAGAGCGAACGGAGAAGGAAAACGGAACCAAGACGCCGAACGCGTCCGAAGAGAATAAAACTAAAATTCAACAACCGCCATCCGAGTCCAGGCGCCCGGCCCCGCCTCCCGCCCGAATTGGGCCGAGACATGGGCGGGGTCTCTTGTTGTCTCGGCGATGTCTCTGGCCCGTGCTTCGCCGGCCAGCTCCTCGCTAAGTGCCTCCGTAGCCTTGGCCGGCCGTGCGGCGCGGCGGAAGGCCCGGCGCTGCCCTTATCTCGCCCACCCGCCCGCTTGCCGAACCCGAGCCCCGCCCCCCGCACCCGGGACACAGGGCGTTATCTGCCCGGGAGACGCGGGAAGAGGAGTGACCCTCCAGCGGTTGCGTCCCGCCGGAGACACAGTAGGGCGGGCCCTTCTTGTAGGCGGCGAATCAGGTGATGAACAAGTATTTTATAAAATGCGTTTTAGAATTATTCAGTTCATAAATGCAACGCCGCCGTAATTAAAAAGGCGTTTTACAGAAAATGCGTTTAAATATTAAGAAGCTCTTATTCCTATAGTAAATCTAAATATTTCGTAATTTTTTATATAAACTTCAAATAATAATAATAATAATAATAATAATAATAATAATAATAATAATAATAATAATAATAATAATAATAATAATAATAATATTTATTCACAACTTGCTTTACAGAGATAATGTACATTGTTGTTTCTTGGAATCACTAACCATCGACATCTAGTTTAATTATTAAAATAATGTAAATTAAATTTAATCTGAGCGTTTTGATGGAGGGCGTACTTTGACACAGTTTGTGTGTTAACATACAATAATACTTAGTGATATTTTGGCAATTTGTGTTCCTTGACCTATCGGTTTCAATTTGTACAAACAAAAAGCTTAGTAGGTGTTTAAAGGAGATTATCTAAGAACTCGAGAATCAATTTAGTAGTAGCAATAATTGAGAAAGAAAGACAAAAAGTTCCCGTGATATTCTAATGTGTTTAGTTGGTGTTGTGGGAAACTTCAAAATAATATATTGATTTATTGTCATTAGGCGTATATGAACTTAATAAAAAAAACCTTTGTTTGCAACATTATGTTCAACGTAAATGTTGACAAGATAGCCGTCATAGTCAACAGAATGAGCCAATTACAGTAATTTGGCTAATTTTTATGTCTATGGCGTCTTCGAATGGTATTTTTATGTTAAAATGTTTTAATTATGTTGTGATCGTTTTAAAAATAAACTTTCACGTAATACTTGTCCTGTCCTTTGCTTGTCCGAGCTCTGGCTCAGAAAATTACATGAAAAAATTTGTAGATGTTCTTTTTAAAAATGTTTCACTCCAAAAATTATGTTTAATTATTGTTAATTTTTTGAATGAAGTGTAACAAATCATGTTATATTTGAGTGTAAATTTAGTAATTCACTGTATTTGACCTCTGAGATGCCTTTAGATTCTCAAAATACGAGTATTTCTTTTTACAATTCTTACAGAATGTAGTAGAATGATCCGGAAAAATATTGGCATTTTATCACTGAATCGCTTTCTGAAAGGAAGTTAAATGAGTTATTGATCACCCCGTAAGTACCTGGATACCTCTAAAAGTGCATTTTACTCGATTCAAAACGCATTTTTCGAGAATAAGCTCACAATATTCTCGAAGGATAAAAAATGACCTGTTCGTCACCTATTCACCACATCGTGTAGGGTAGAATTACTCTTCACTAGTCCCAAGTGCGATGGGACACACGAGTACTATATGTCGGATAGTATAGAACTGTGTTCCGAGATGGTGGAGGTGGTGGTGTTGGTGGTACCGGGAGCGGTAGCTCAGTGCATCAACTGATGTCACTGCAGCGCCTCTGACCGGGAGGTCCTAGGCTCGAGTTCTGACGGCGGCAGGATTTTCGACACTAGCTTTTCAGCTAGGTCGAATTCAGTCGCTGTTTGGAGGAGAATTCTAGAGGCCGGCTGCTCTGATCGCTAGTTTTCCGTGGTTTCTCCGATCAACACCAGGCGAATGCCGGAGCAGTACCCTACCAAACGGGCCACGGACCGCGCACGACCTGTCCTTCCTCTTCCTTGTCCTATCCTCTCTCCTTACACACACACACACACACACACACACACACACACACACACACACACACACACACACTTACACTAAAATGCACTACACTACCACATATTCCGGGAGGCCAGTCGGGGGCTTAGAGCTTGTCCCGGCTGGGGCGGTGCCCCGCTGGTGGAAGATACCTCGTTAGGGGGAAACGCCGCTAGCCGACGGTAGGTCGGCGCCGTATCTGGCCATCCAGTGGGGGAAGATCACCGCCATCTCCCGAGGAAAAAAGAAGAACATGGACTCAATTATGGGACTAACGTCGTAAGCTGTTGACGCGCCCGGAATCACTAATCAATCAATCAACCACCATCAATCGAGTTGGTGAACGCACCGTACGAATTCCTCCTCCAAGCCCGAAATAAATCCCACTGAGTGGTCGAAATTGCGCCTCACCACGCCCACAAGCGTTCTTCCCTCACCCACGGCTCGTCGTCCTCTCGCCATTTTCACCTCCCCATCAGACCGCCGCCGCCGCCACCGGGTCTTTTCGTGCGGGCAGATGTGAGTGTGTAGTGTCGCGCGTAGCGAAGTGACCGTTACTCACACACCGAATACGGCAAGGAGACTAGCTGCAATAGCTCATCAATAGCAACAGGTTTTAGGGTTAGAGTCCAAACCGTGGTGGACTGTCCATACTTGCTACATATCTACGCCAAATTCATTTTGAAGGAGAACTATAGCGGCCGGCTCGTTTGATGAGGTGTTTTCGATGTGTTTTTAGATCAATACCAGGCGAATGCCGGAGCAGAATACTAACAATCGGGCCACGGCCCGCGAGCGATCTCTTTCCCCTTCCTCTCCCTTAAGGGCTTGCATACTTATAATCACTACCCTGCCACACATAAGGAGATACCAGCCATGAACATAGGACTTGGCGCGGCTGGAGCTGTCCCTGCTGGGAGAGATACCTGAAGAGGGAAACCCCCGCAAGCCGCTGGAGATCTTCATCTAACGGCGGAGGAATACCACCTCGTTTAGGGGTAGAGTATTTCCATTTCCGGAACTAATAAGCTTAATGGATAATGGACCTGGAATTAATATTTATTCGTTCACCCACATCAGCTGCATACGTTACCGACGAGATGGATGGAAGGATTAGGAACCAAAAAGAATCTGAGAAGGGTCACCGTTGAATTACAGAGGCGAATCGTCTTTCGTGCCAAATGTGTGGGCGCAGGGATTGATTGTTCGAGTATATTGGTTTAGCAATAAAATTCCGTTGGCTTCCACATAATAGAAAAGATTAATTGCGTTGTAATTGCCAACAATACTGTTTATTTGAATAAGAGCAGCTTTGGATGGCTTAGCCTTCATCCTAGTAGTCGTTTTTGTGACTTCCAGACAGCAGGAAACTGATGGCTAAGCCAGCGAAAGCTGCTCTTATTCAAATAAAAAGTATTGTTGGCAATGGCAACGCCTTTAATCATTTCAATTAGGGATTGATTGACTAATTTTTTTCGTTTTTCCGGGAGCATCAGTTACTATGAACAGTCCCGTAAGTGTGGTGTGTGTTTTTTCGCGGAATGTGGTGATCTTCGACCGCTGGCTGGTAAGATCAAGCACCGATCTACAGGAAGGTTTGCGTGGTTTTCCCCGACCAGGTATCTCCCATCATCAGAACACCTCTCCAGCCAGGACAAGCGCTAAGCGCCAGTCTGGTCTCTCTCTCTCTCATGTGTGTTAATGTAGCGCATGTAAAACTAGGTCCGTTTATGTAAGGAGTGAGGATAGAACAAGGAAGGGAAGATTGCGCACGGTCTTTAGAGTACTGCCCTTTCAGGCATTTGCTTGGTGTTGTGACATACCAATATGTCACTGAATATTGTACAATTATTTATTATAAATGGCGTCAATTAAAGGGGATAAATTATGTGAATATGCTAGCATAGCAACGGTACGCGAACCGTCGTCAAGGTCAACATATTCATGCAGTGACAATCGCGGAGACGGCTAGTTAATTCTATATAGAATTCTGGGATTGGCCGAAAAAGCAGTGACAGTCGTGAAGACGGCTAGTTCGTTTTGCAAGAAATTTAGAGATTGGCTAGGTACGAAAGTACATCAAATGTTATCTGCAAATAAACAATCGAAATTATGAACCGAGCTTTGCAGGGCTGAAAGAATACGAGAGACATTCATTCTGACTGATGCCGTGCTCGTGAACGGATCGTGCTCCAATTAATGTTAGGAGTTTTTTTTCTTTTGGGACTTGTAAGCATCTACTAGGGAATGGATGTTGAGAAAACATCAAAATTGGAACTCTAAGTGTGACAGTGGAGCTTAAAATATTTTATGTGAACGAGTTGGAGGGACATTGAGGGCTTGGGCGAAGTTGTCAGTGATTGGACTGGAATGTTAGCAGCAAATAGTTTATTGATTTGATGAACGGTGATTGAAGTGAGCTTCCGAGAAAAGAAGAGAGAAGATGGTGTCTGGACCTGAGGACGGCGGCGTCGGAGATGGATAAAGATGGCCGAAAAAGCGCGCGAAGACATAGGGTTGGAACGGTCATGACAAACGTTTGATTTTATATTGGGTAAAGTTATACAATACCAAAATTTTTTTAAATTGTTTAATAAATTTCCATGTTTTCGTGAAATGAATATATGATTTTTCATTGAGCCAATTCTAGCAATAAATTAACAAGATAGAAAGATATTTGCTTTTCAGATTCCTCGACCGAGTTTGTTTGAGTAAATTGCACATTATTTCAAATGGCGCACCAACTGGGGCTCGATTTTCTTTTAAATCAGTCAGATTATTTCAGTGTTAGTCGGAGAAACCTCGGAAAAGTACCTATCACAGCAACTGGCTGCTAGAATTCTCCTCGGGCGAGCGGCTGAATTCCATCTAGCTATGTATCTAATGTCGAAATTCCTGTCACCGTCGGGACTCAAACCGAAGGACCTCCTCAGAGGCACTACAGTAACATCAGTTGGAGCCCACAGCGACACCGCTCTTAGCATCTAGCGCCGAAACCGCTCCGCGTGCGCGTCCGGGAAGGAGCTCGCTCACCCGCAGTGTAGTGTGACGTACTAGAGTGAAAAACACAGACGACTGTTCTGATTGAATAAATACAATATATTTACAGATTTTTTACAATTAATGTACAATGATATGATACAAAAATCTAGCCCCTTGGCAACCTTTCAATTCTCTTAGCCGCGAAACCCCGCGACCGTCCCCTAGGCCTCGCCCAGAACCACTGCTTCGGAAGCAGCAAAAAGCAACGCGAAGTGCGAAGCTGTCGGACATAGAGTCCCGTAACTACACCAGTTACATGTCTTGTCGCCAAACCGATCTTCGACCCGAAGATCACGTGCAAGGATTGCACTGGAGATACCTCTCGTCTTTCGACACCCAGCGTATCCCGCGAGGCGCCTGTCGGCGCGGCCTTAAATATCCGCCGGCTCGCCCCCACCCTACAAGCAGCGGCTCGCTGGCCAGCCTTTCCAGAGCTACAACCGACACCTCTTAGACTCGCATCCGCGCGCGTCCCTTTGAAGGAAATTCCAGCCGGGATTCCTGAGGGCTTTCCCAACCGGCGCGGCGTGGCGCCGCACCCGTCCACCCCCATCCACATCCGGCTTTACGCGGGTTTCCCCGAAGCGGCCCGACGCACCGGCGCCGGACTAGGCGACGCTACAGTAGGAAGCGGCTGCCTACGTTAAACCCTGACATGTCCTTCACTCAGGTATTTCCTCCTTCCATCTACTACGAAAGGAATTTCTTTTTTCACCTTCTTTTAACGTTGTTAGCGGCATTACGACGCACTTCAGCGTACCGTATGCTACGTCGACGCAAAAAACAGAAAAAAAAACAACGGAAACGAGCGTGTATTATCTTTCGAGTGAATTAAAGCAAACAAGTGTGTGCACTCTGATGAGAAGAGAGGTGGCTGTGTGTCTGAATTACCTCCAAAGTTAATGTAGTGTGAAAAGGAAATGGCATCGATTTCTCTTTCGTGTTGGCTGGATGACATAGTGCCAGGGACGTGGCGAGGAAAGATATATTTATTTCAGCTCTCGCGTTATTGTAGGGTGGAGCATTAATACTCTTAGGATCTAGATCGTGCTAGAAATGCTCTTTCATTCTATATCCGTGGGCGGGAGGGGAAGAAAAATGAGCGCCCAGCAGGTGGTTATTAGTCCTTTTTACACAGGGCATCTGTGCTCACGGAACATGCGATTGCTCACAAAAGGGGGTTCGCGAGTAATTTTGAAAGGAACTCACAAAGAGAGCTTTACTCATAAAGGCCGTAATAAATATGATTTTATCTTCCATTATATAGTTTTTGTATTGCTGAGATATCATTTGACGTTGTCTTTGCCATGTCTATTTTTCGTGTTACTTCAATAGTTATGAAAAATCACTGTGATTTTTAGGTTTTTAACTTGCATAGAGTGTATTTTCCTCCTTTTGATTCCCTTAAATTTTTTCGAACATTCGTAACAAACTTTTCCTGTTAACACTGTAATCATATTTCTTTGTTTGTTTCAAAACGTGAAGCACAACACACAATATTAGATAACGTCTTCGTTTTGAGAAAAGAGAATAAATTATTAGTTATAGAGATGCGTGGGGAACGTGGTTCTTACTGGTGAGGTTTGATTTGATGTTTTGAAGACCACATTTTAGACGGCAGCTTCCCTTTTACATTAAATATTGATATTAATTCAGATTTCTCTGAAAGGAGAAAGTAGTTTTCATTTTTAACGGTAATAAAATAAATCTGGTAGATCACAATTGTAATATCATTGCGTGTTATTTTCTAGTTGTCCTATTGTAAACTTAACATGTACAAATTTGTACTTGCATTTAAGCACTCAGTTTTTACTTATTGTCCACAATATTACACTATTAAATTGAAATTACCTACAGAAATAAAACCATGCAGGTTATATTGCTAATTTTTTGGTCATGTACCATACAACTAGTGAACCTCCTTGTCTAGTTTAAATTACGTGATACTTAAGGCACATGAGTAAATTACTTGAAACATTTTATTCTTGATTGCGTCTTCATTCCATTTATTCTTAAATGAGTGTTCACATTTAAATTAAATAGATCACACCAGATGAAATTATTATAATTTCGGATAATTAATTATTATAAGATCAATCATTTCAACCATGTATGTATTTATAGCTTTTTTGGAAGCGATTTGAATCAATAAAAGTTGATTTCCCTGTTCATGTGCATATCCCTTTCTCCAAGAGTCTTGGGCGTGCTCACTCAACCAGTGCTCTCCTCGTGCACCTTGGCTCTTGCACGCGCGCACTCGCCCCCCCCCCACTTCAGCCCACCTGCTCGCGTGGGGCGCGGGGACAAATTGCCGCGCGGCAGTCGCGACACCTCCTCACTCCGACGCCCTCCCACGCCCTCCACAGGCGGGGCGAGGCGGGGTTAGGCGAGGCGGGGTTAGGCGAGGCGGGGTTAAGCGAGGCGGGGTTAGGCGAGGCGGGTTTAGGCGAGGTGGGGCGAGGCGGGGGGTGTGGGAGGGGAGGGCGGAGCGGGGAGGGGTGGGGCGGGCGAGCGTCGACTGCGCCTACGCCATCGCAAGCGACGGCCCGCCGCGCCGCAACCTCTGCCGCCCTGAAAAACCACGCCGCGCCACCTGCCATGCCTCCCTGCGGCCCCGCGCCACCTCCCAGCCACGCCTGTTTGCTCATGCCTTTTCCACCTTGCGCCCCACCCGTTTGTCTATGCCACCTCGACAATGCCCGCCACCGTCTACCCCCGCTCCGCGGATTCCGCTCAGTCGTTTCTGCTACCCCGCCACGACACGCCTCGCCACTCAGCACCGCTTCTCGCGTTGCCTCGCCCCTTCCCCCGCCAGTCCCTGGGACCACTGACGCCTTAAACGTCATCTCCTTCTCGGCTGCCGCCAACTCCACTCTCTCTACGCGGATCCCACTCCGGCGCCTCGCCCCTTAACTCGTCCCACCTCCATCGTCCCACCACTTCGTCCTCGCACGCCCTTCGCTGATTCCGCTTCATCGTTCCTGCCATTCCGCCAAATCATGCCTCGCCACCCCAACTCATTTCTCTCGTTTCTTCTCCCTCTCTTCCCCAGCTGTCCAGGCCTCTGTTCCTTGTCTACCATCGCAATCGCCGCTGCTCACGATTGCTGTGCTCTCCCAGCCCCGCTGCCCCTACTCTTGGTCTAATGCTGCAACGTTCCTCTCCACCTCCTCAGCCCCTTCACCCGACCACCCTCGTTACCCTCACTGCAGCCGTCTCCCCCACGACAGCGTTTTCGTCGCCGCCGTCTCTGTCCTCGATGCGGCCACTGTCATCACCGCCACCATCACCCTCGCTTCTAACTTCCCTACTGACGCCACCATCACCAGCATCACCACCACTTGCACCACCACTTGCACCATCACTTGCACCATCACTTGCACCATCACTTGCACCGTCACTTGCACCGTCACTTGCACCGTCACTTGCACCATCACTTGCACCATCACTTGCACCATCACTTGCACCATCACTTGCACCATCACTTGCACCATCACTTGCACCATCACTTGCACCATCACTTGCACCATCACTCGCACCACCACTTGCACCACCACTTGCACCACCACTTGCACCACCACCACCACCACCACCACCACCACCGAACCCCTGCCGATATTGTTGCCACTATCGCTGCCTGTCCCATTTTCACCTTCCCTCCGCCGCTGCCATCCCCACCACCACCACCACCCGTCATCCGCCTCCCCGTTCCCCGCCGCCCCCTCCATTCACGGCACGCCGTCGGAATGCTAAGTCGGCCCGTGCCTCGCCACGCTGTGCCGCGCAGCCGCTCCCCTGAGTTTATAATACACAAAAGCGGCGGATTGAGTGACTCGGCGCGCCGCTGAATGCGCGCGCATCGATTGAGTGAACGAGCGCGCGAACGAGTCTGCGCCCCCGAATGAGTCGCTTCGGCGGCGCCGCAGGCGGCCTCCGAAACGGAGAACGCCGGGGCGAGGGAGAGCCTCCTCGCTTCTGTTGCATCTGTCGGCTTCAGCGCTTCCAACCAAGGCTTGTTGAACATACAGTTTTCTCCTTTTCTAACCTCTCTTGCTTTTACTACGCAGTCAAAACAGCACGAAGTGTGTCGGAGTAAATGTAACAATTTTCTACATATGTAGGGTTGAAAACGAACATCTTCTGCCAATGAACTTAAGATACATTTCTTATAATGAAGTTGCATACATGACGTTGTCCTTAATTGTTTGGAAACTCACTATGCACAACATGTAGGAAAACGAAATGTAGTTAACTGCGCCAGAACGTTACCTGGCAAGTGCACACTGAGGCTTCAAAGAAACGTTCCTTACATTGCAATCTATAGAATGAGACATTACTAGACATTCTATTCTATTCTCTTTTTGCTGGTCCAACGTTTATCGATACTGCCAATACAACCTCTACCTCATGACCTTCCGCAGGAGGTCATGAAATAAGTCAAACTATAATGGAGAGAGGGAGAGGAGGAGTTCTTCTTTTGATATTCTTCGTCAAAATGAAGAAATAAACAATTTTGGCAAAGAATGGACGATTCTGTACAGTGATTAGTAAATATTGTATTGTTAGTTTGGTAATAAAAACAATATAAACTAATCGTTTCTGGTCAAAGATAATATCCTGGAGCACCTAATGGAAAAGAATCGGATCTTGTCAAGGGAAGAGATAGTCCGCTGTCCTATAATTGTACAGGAGGCCAAGACTGAAGTGCACCGTAAACCTGAGACGAACCGGTTTGGTGTGTGTTTTACCTGTACCAGTATTTCCATTATCAGCAGTTATTAGGGCAAATTTTCAAGTCAGCGTGTTTAGTCATGATATTACATTTGGAAGAAAATTTGCAGAAAACAAGTTGAAGCATTTGCAAGAAAACAAGGACTATTCTCGCCGGCCCGGTGGCCGAGATCGCTAAGGCAGTAGTGTCGTAGTGATCTCGGACCGAAGGGTCGCGGGTTCGAGTCCCGCCTCGGGCATGGTTGTATTTGTGTTCGTCCTTTCACCCCTTATCATCAATCACCATATCGTTTCATTCACATAGTTACCATACCGTTAACAGCAATAGTGGTCGCTAATGACCTTAGATGTTGATGCGACCTTAAAAAACAAAAAAACAAAAAAATAAAAAAATAAATAAAAAAAGGACTATTCTCGTAGTACATTCAGTGCCGTAAATGTTATTTTAAACATACTAGCGTACCCGTGCGAGAACTTTCGCATATTAAACCCCACCCTCTTCCCTATTTTTCCATTTCCATATCCAGCCTTTAATATATCTTTTTCTTCAAATCCCTCTTGTCCTCCGTCACTTGTTCATGTCTCCTTGTAATTGACAACAATACAATACACCCTTGTCAATGCAAACTATTCTTATTTAACGTTATTACCGAGCAGAGACGTACACTCATGTAATTTATCCGTGAGTGTACTTATCCATTCAATATCAAGTAATTAATTTAATTTGACACACAGTTGAAGATTCTACAGGCTCTGAACAGGTGGGGTAGAATTAAGAAACGTCGAAACAGCAAAAATGTAATAGAACGTTTAAGAAGTCTCTCATTATGTAGACTTAGATACGGAGAACGTTTCTTTGAGGCCTTAAACCCCAAAATTTTAGATTTTAAAGCCCTAAAACGCTTTGTTTAGGAGTTATTTAACGATGTAGTTGCCGAGTGTTGCGGGCTGCATTTGGCATGAATATTTAGATGCGTTTTTATAAACAAATTGTTGACATTTTTGAAGTCAAAGTGCAATTCGTCACGTCTTTCTGATATTCTCTTTCTTGTGACCCCATTTATAAAGACTGGTTGCGTCTGAGAACCGCAAAAGTTACGTATATTACGGAAATTATAGAGGAGGCGAATAATAATAAAGATTAAATGTTATGTACAAGCAAGTTAAATTTATTATTAATCAGATTGATTTATTATTCATTGAAGAACAGTGTTACAGATACAGTAATGATTTGTCTGCATTCTGCAATATTTGTTTTCTATTTCCCCTCACAAACACTCTTTCACCTCACTAACAATTTTTTTGAGGAAATCGTGAAAATTTAATCGGCGTAAAAGATCAGCCACAGCAAGAGCAAACAGAGGAGATTATTTTTAAGTGTGCTAAGGAAAAATGCAAAACATTGCAGGAATGAGATTGCATGTAGCATTGTCTTGTAGCATGTCCAAGTTTCGTTGGCTCATCCTAGTCTGTTCGCTTGATTGGGTATCCATTGTTGTTTTGTTTTCACTAATGAGAGTTTCAGCTGATTTCCTTACAAAATCGATTAGTGCAATTCTAGAGGTAGGATATTTGCTATATAGTGTTATGACGCAAAGAAAGACGCAAAAAGCCGTGCCACATTTCGTCGTGAAGACAATTCCCTCACGTTCCACGTTTGGAAAACACGAATATATTGATAGGTATGTTGATGGGCAGAAACAATTTCATAATTCGTAGTACTCGTAAGTTGGCTCTGTTTCCACAAACCACGCAGTTTTTGCCAGTTCGAGTTGATTTCTAACGTCACACGGTTTTTATTCATAACATTTCGATTGGTCCATTTACGAGTACAGTTGAACGCGGAATGTATCACAGAGTGCAGTGCCTTCCTTGTCATTTTAGTACATTGTTAACGTGTTCTGCCCATCCCAAACCATCGTCTTTATTCTCATAATTCTCAAATATTTACAACATTTAGCCGTGGAATATCCTTATTTTCCAAGCTTGCATTTAAAATCAGTCTTTCTATAATCATTGCCAGTGTAACTTTTCTCTTCTTTCAAGATCGCAGCTTCAATAATTTTAGACTGACTGATGCTCCACACAATTACTAATTTTGATCAAACTCGTATATGGTTTTTCAGAAGGTAAAATTACTTCTTGGTTATGTAGTGGAAAAATCATAATTTACACTTTCCTTTGACAGTTTGGAGATCATCAACATGACCTAAATGACGAATAATCATTTTTTTAATTACCTTACTGAAAGTGAATGGAGATAGCTTATTGATTTTTTTCAAAAACAAAACATTCTAATGAAATTGTATTTTGAAATTCAAATTGAACGAATGCATTATTGAACGAACGAGTAGTAAATTACCGTCAATTAAAAAAAACAGAGTATGTATGTACTTACTTGCTTACGTGTATTAATAATTATGAGATGAAATAAAATATAAATTAATGAATCTAAGAAAAGTTCTGTACGTACAATTGAATTTAAAGACAACGAATACATTATTTAATATGAACAAAATATAGAAGAACTGCTGACCTTTGGCTGTGAATCGTCATTTTTCTGAAAACGATTGAATATTCAATGAAATAAATAAATTGACTGTTTCGAGTAATGTCTGAGTTGGACAGTAATAGATAGACCTGACAAAGCTCGTTGTATCGTTTAGTTCGAACGTCGGTGTAAATACATTGTACCACATCTCACAGAGGGCTACCAACAAAAGAAACATCATACTATTGGAGGACATTCGTCAGCTCGCTCCGAATTTTATCGTCGTCGTTTTATCTCAGAATTTCGAAATGTGGTTGTTCAGAGGCAATCATTCTCGCAAAGAAGGAAAATAAATGACTTAATTCAGTGTTGTTACAAAGAGTAAAATAAGCATTTCACTTATTGAATTTACTCCACATACTTCAAATAAAATAATGATTCATTTATGAAAGTACGCATCTTGCACTGAGAGGGAACGTGTCTGGGTCCATGACTGATTTGCATTTAACGGGATTCCTTGCAGGTTCAAAAGTGCTCACTATAGAATTCTGCACTAAAATAGCCGAAAATTAATATTATCGTAATGTTGATGTAAATACTTTTTCAGGTTTCTTTTTTCTTATCAGACTGAATGTTTTCGTGCTTCTTGGTAGAATTATGTGTGAAAAGTCTTCGAATTTTCTTTAATGTGCTGAACTTATTAGTGCGTCCTAATAGTAATCGTATATTACTGTATGTATTAATTTATATTTATCCCAAGTGAAAGTCCATTAATATTATTATAATATGAGCACCAGGACCATATCACGGGTCGATTGGTACACAACACATGTATTCAATATTTATTACAAATACAAGCAACGCACGAATCGAAATGTACATATATACACTAATGAAATGACATTACACACATTATTGTAACACTTTGTTACAATATCTTCCAGTTGCTTGTATTATTCTCATCCTTTTTATTCATTGGAATAGTGAAAAAATCTTACGCAAATTGAGAAACTAATTTATTGCTTTCAGGAAAAAATGACTTCTTCATATTTCAATTTTCTTGGACATGGAAATTTGCCCAATATTTGTGGCATAATTTATTATAAAGTATTCAAAGGAGCTATTTTCTTTAGATTACAATCATAAATAGTAATAGATCATAAAGCTTCAAAGTAAATTTTGGATATATTTGGTCCTTCCCTTCGACACTTATTTGAAACATCATCATGCATCTTATTCACACACATTTGCTCCCTCAAAGGTAAAACCGTTCTTGAATCGCGCCTGGGAAAATAATGTGATCCTTTGTGCCTCGAGTTGTGTAATGTTTGCCGTGTCGTTATGAGCAAAGAACTCAGAGCCTCGCGTAACGATGTCTTACGCCAGCGGTCTATATGTCCTTGTCCTGCAGAAACAACCTTTACGAATTCCCTGCGCCCTAGCACGGCCCCGCACAGCCACTTTACGAAACGACTGCAGAAAGGTCACCCGACGCGGGGGAAATTTCCTCACTTATAAATCCTGGTGAAGGAACAGCCGTATTCAGCGAGAAAGGCCTCAGATAAATATACTCGCGAATAAATAATAGAGAGCGTTAAACTCTTCGAACGTTCGATGTATCGCACTGTAGCAGTACGACGGGCCGTGAAAAATGGCCTCTTTAGAAAGCGCGGGACAATATGGCTTTCATGGTGCTAACGGTGCCTTACGCTGCCGGGAATGAAAAGGAAAGACATGCAGCAACCTCGCAGCGAGGAGACAGTGAAGTTGCCACTGTTAAAACAAGGGATACAGAATTCAAGTTCTCTGTACTACTTACTCTATTTACAGCTTATATTTGTTTAATTTTCTTTTCACCTTCGTTTTTAACGGATTTTTTTTCTATAATCCGCACAGAAAATTTGCTCTTTTTCTCATACCTTTTTGTCCCGTCTCTTGTGACTTTTCGTCAATTTCTCTATATTTTGCGTCTTTGCGGCACAAAGATAGTTTCGGTATTATGTTGGAATTATGCTGATTCAAAACTTGGTCTGTGGAGATAAAATTGAATCTTTGAGAAAGTAACAGAAAATATGATAAAATATTTGACAGATATTTCAGATAAGAAAGACGTAGGGTGTCTTTGATTTCTTTTAATTGTGTCAACTGATTACCCCACACAAATTATTGATATTTTACGTCGGACTCCGACATGAAATTCCATATTATTTTCTTTTCTAGAAAGAGTTCATCTCCAAAAAGAAAATACCATATTGGTTTATTATTTTGTTTGTGCAAATATGTCTCCTGTGTTTCCTACATAGCGATAATTTAAATTTTAGAGTAACCGTGTAATGAACAAGACATTAATTTTTGTAAAATCGTTTTTTTTTTAATTCGAACATACGATCTTCAAAGGTAGCAAGTGAACCCCGTAGCTGCTTGAGAACGTACTTTAGAACAACAGAAGCAGAGAATTCGATGCAAGCCCAGGGCCACTGGGGAAAGGTCCGCAATACGAGAAGCTAAAATGAGAAGCGTGCTCCTCGCTTCAACGCAGATAGCCCCGTGCTTGGTAAGAGCCGGCGCGCGCCTTCGGACACCGGAAACTCCCTCGAGGCCACGCGGCGCGTTGGAGCACGCGCATCGAAAGAACGCACGGCCCCGAGCGCCCCCTCCCCTGCTGCGGCTAATGAGCGCGCATCGTGCGCTCGCCTCATTCCGCCTCACCTCACCTCACCGACTCACCCATATGCGCCTACTGCCCCACCCACCTGCGCCTACTGACTGACCCACATGAGCCCACCGCCCCACCGACTCGCCCACATGCGCCCACCGCCCCGCCCACCTGCGCCCACCGCCCCACCCACCTGCGCCCACTGTCCCGCGCACACCGCCTCGCCCACATGCGCCTACCGCCCCGCCCAAATTCACCCCGTCCCACTCACACGGGCACAACGCCCCACACATCCCACCCACGTGTGCTCCCCGCCCCGCCCACATTCACCCCTGTTCCGCTCACACGGGCCCACCACCCCACCCAATTGCGCCCACCGGCCCACCCACCCTTATCCACATGCGCCCACGACTTTACACTCTTGCGTCCATCTCCAAACTCGCGTTCGCCCTCCACCACACCCACCTGCGTTTCCCGACTCACCCACATTCGCACACCACTCCACACTCTTGCGTCCATCTCCATACCCATTTACGCCCACTGCCCCACTTTCATCCCCCGTCCCACTCACAAGGACCCACTGCCCCACCCACCTACGATCTCCGACTCACCATCCCACCCTCCCCACATTCACCCACCGCCCCCACCCACATTCACCCCCGTCCCACTCACACTGGCCCTCACGTGCGCCCACCGACCCGCCAACCCCCACTCACATGCGCCCACCGCTCCACAATCTTGCGTGATTTCCATACCCACCTGCATCTACTGCTACACCTACTTGTGCCCGGCGCCCCACCCACGTGAACTGTCACGATACACTCACCTGCCCTCGCCCACCCTTGTCCTCACCCGCCAACCCTCACCCAAGCATGTCCCCATCCCCTACCGCTCGTTCATTCGCCCCCTTCTGCCCACGCCCACTCACCGCCCTTCCCCTCTTCCACTCACCGCCCACCTACACTCTTCCACTCACTGCCCACCTCCACTCTTCCACCCACTGCCCACCTCCACTCTTCCACTCACCGCCCACCTCCACTCTTCCACTCACCGCCCACCTCCACTCTTCCACTCACCGCCCACCTCCACTCTTCCACTCACCGCCCACCTCCACTCTTCCACTCACCGCCCACCTCCACTCTTCCACTCACCGCCCACTCACACGCTCTTCCGTTTACAGGCCCACCCACCTACGCTGACACTATCACCTTCTGTTCAATCAAGTTCTCACTCTCCGTTCACAGTACCAGTGTATCTTCCCCCGTCTGTCCAATCAATCGTAAAACCAACCACCCAACTTTCCAACTACAGAACGACCCACCTCTTTCCCTCTTCTCACCTCGCTACCTGCCTCCTCTGCAACCCTCTCCACTTCCACTTGCTCACTTTCTCCATCTCCCATCTTGCTTGCTCGCTCGTTCAGTCCCTGCTCACTCATTCTTTGCTGGCGGATAGATCTGCTTGCCCCTAAATCTGCTCACTGATTTGCCTGCCTTTCTGTTATGCCGCTTACCCACATTTCAACCGCTAATTTCCGTACATGTATTTTGTCTCATGTACCTATTCTTTTATTTGCTATCTTGTCCCTTCTCTATCTCCTTCTCCTTCTCCTCCTCCTATCTCCTTCTCTTCTATTCTCCTTCGTTACAAATTCCTTCTAGTTTTTTTTAAAAAAATATTAGACATTGCATAATGTTAGTTCTACAATACTAGGGATATTAAAAATACTTTTTGACACTTTACCTCTCATCAAACCGCTCGTTTTATTTGTCGCATTCCGTCCATTGTCACACCGCGAGTGAAATATGCTATCTACCAAATGCGATGCAAGATTTCTTTCGCATCTCTCAAGTCTGAACATCTCCTTTAATCAACCATTCGCTTAACTACCACAGATATCTCCAGTCTTCTCACTCACCCTCCCTCCTACTCGTGGAGCACTTTCAAAACATGATGAGCCTCCGCTCACATCCACCTGCACCCACACATGCACCTTCCCCTCGCCCCCGCCCTCCCGCGGCGAAGCCCCGCACCCCCGCCTGCAAGGGTGGCTTGATGGATCGCCAGCCGCACGGCCCGGAAAATTGCAGACCTGCAGTGCATACAACACTCGATATTAATTTCCCAGGTGGACCATACGTCGGCGGTGTCCCGCCGGCGCTCGCGCGGGGGCGCGCCAAGGCAGGGGCGGGGAATGTTTTATGCAGGCCTCGGCGCATCGCCGCCTCAAGGCAGATCTTGCTGGCTGGACGGCGGCCTTAGCGCCACCCCCGCGCCGCTCCTCGCCGTCTCCGTCTTAGTCACGCCCGCCCGAACCTCTCCCGTTTTAGCCATCTCAGATTCAGCATCCCCCGATCCAGCCACATCTCTCCCAGCCACACTCGTTCTAGCCACACCAATTCCACACTAGTCCCTGTCGCACTGGTCCCAGTGACACTAGTCGTAGTGGCACTAGTTCCTTGGCACTAGTCCCAATGGCACTAGTCCCAGTGACGCTAGTCCCAGTGGCACTAGTCGTAGTGGCACTAGTTCCAGTGCTACTATTCCCAGTGGCACTAGTCCCAGGGACACTAGTCCCAGTGGCACTAGTTCCAAGGACACTAGTTCCAGTGGCACTAGTCCCAAGGACACTAGTCCCAGTGGCACTAGTTCCAGTGGCACTAGTCGCAGTGGCACTAGTCCCAGTGGCACTAGTCCTAGTGGCGCTAGTCCTAGTGACACTAGTGTCAGTGTCGCTAGTTCCAGTGTCGTTATTTCCAGTGGCGCTAGTCGCAGTGTAACTAGTCGCAGTGTAACTAGTCGCAGTGACACTAGTCGTAGTGGCACTAGTTCCAATGGCACTAGTCCCAATGGCACTAGTCCCAGTGACGCTAGTCCCAGTGGCACTAGTCGTAGTGGCACTAGTTCCAGTGCTACCATTCCCAGTGGCACTAGTCCCAGGGACACTATTTCCAGTGGCACTAGTCCCAAGGACACTATTCCCAGTGGCACTAGTCCCAAGGACACTAGTCCCAGTGGCACTAGTCCCAGTGACACTAGTCGCAGTGGCACTAGTCCCAGTGGCACTAGTTCTAGTGGTGGTAGTCCTTGTGACACTAGTGTCAGTAGCGCTAGTTCTAGTGTCGTTATTTCCAGTGGCGCTAGTTCCAGTGGCACTAGTCACAGTGGCACTAGTCGCAGTGGCACTAGTCGCAGTGGCACTAGTCGCAGTGGCACTAGTCGCATTGGCACTAGTCGCAGTGGCACTAGTCGCAGTGGCACTAGTCGCAGTGGCACTAGTTCCAGTGGCGCTAGTTCCAGTGGCACTAGTCTATAGTAACACTTGGCTTTCTCACACTTCTCCCAGTCACACCCGTTCTGACCTATCTTAGCCGAATCTGTCCCATCCACCCAGTCCCAGCTACTTGTGCGTCGACTCCGCGCCTCTACCACCACTCCGCCGCCGCCGCGCCGGCGAGATGTATGTGCCCGTTGGCTGGAGTTGGGCCACGCGAGTCTCCCTTCCATACGTCAGCGCACCGCCTCCGCCCCCGCCTCCGCCCCCGCCCCGCCGCCGCATCGAACGTTGCGGAGGCGCCCGCGGGAGACCGCGCTTGCGAATGGACGAGAGCGGCTTCCAGATAGAAACCGTTTGGGAGTTCGGGGTTGACGGGGAGGCGAGATCGCCCTCGTTTATCCTGGGAGGAGATCGGCAGCAGTTACAAATGAATTGTGAGACATGTAAATCCTCGGCGAAGGTAAGGGAAGATTTTGACGTCAGCTTAGGGGCAGATGCTGTCTGGGCGGTGGTACATTCGTTGTTGCAACAGTTGGATCTCGGAGGGGAAAAATAGTTAGAAGCAATACGACACCCGAGTTTATTTATGGAGTATTTGAAGAGTAAAACAAGTTACAGTGACTGTCAATGAGTAGCTGACAATGAGTTGCTGGATTGTGGTCAAAAGTTGTATAGAGCACGTAGAAGGTAAAATGTAATTTTGATTCGTGAAGTGAAGACTCCATAATACGGCATAAAGCATTGCAGAATACGGAGAGGTGTGATGTACATTGTTGATCAATTCATTCGTTTCCAAATCTTTCTGGTAAGAAATGTAAGTGAACGTACAATTAAACGCTATAAAAGAATACGTGTTCAAAATGTTGTTTCTCATCGTTGGTGTATTTCACAAAACCCTGTCGAACAACGTTGTTTTCTATTTAGTTTGAACCAAAAATGTGATGCAATTAGTTAATCCCGCTCTTATTTTTATTAATGAGCTAAGAAATTAAATGACGTATTTGCCTTAAAAGTCATCAGCGTCACAACGCCTTATCAGTTTTCTCTTATTTGATAGGAAATCACCTCTCCCAGGTGCGTATCGGCGGTCCTATTTAAGGCGACGAATATAGAATTTTGTGGATTTTGCAACAAAGAAAGCAACGTCCGATACATTTGGCAACGATGCGACATTTAACACGTTTCAGATTGTCTAGATGTCATTGACTTGTTTCAAACAATAGCTCTTAAAAATATAACTTTTAGAACATTCTGTCAAATATTTGGAGGATTAATTTACATAATACATGTATTAAAATACATGTATAATCTTCAAATCTACGTAATATTAAATGCCTATTTGGTATTCTGTGCAGTTCAATCCCATGTGACTAAATCTGTTTGTTTTAACAAACTCAGAATATTGTAATATTCAGTCGTTTATTTTTCAGATAATTGCATTGAGAAGTTGATGATATAAGTGTTTTTCTCCTTCACTTATCATTATTTTAAAAGTACTTATGGCTATATGCATTTAAAAGCATATAACTTCCACATTCTGGAGAAAACAAAGAATTACAAATTTTCGTAAACACATGCCGAAATTTTATTATTAAAACGGGACTTACATTAACGAATTATACTTTTCATTTAGAAAATTACGTTTCCCAGCAAGCACAAAATTAACAGCCAAACATGTAACGAATTAAACACGATATGGACCTCATCAGCGTTATCTTCAATAGGCGTCTCGCCTATAAATTCTCCTTCCCGAGCGCTGGCGCTAGTTACGTTCTGCCTCGCCACTTCTCGGCCAGAATACCGCTCGGGTTTGCAGGTATGGAAGTACAGCAATCGCAATACATTGGTTTATTAATCGAAAGCGCCCGCTGCCTGGTGGGCCCCTTTCCGCTCTCCACCTTCCTCTGCTGCCATCTCCATCTTCACGGCATATCGTTTCCGTCCTTCTCTTGCGCTCCTGCGGCGAAGGAAGCGTGGGAAACCATGAAGACAAGTTTCCTCTCTTTGACATACTAATTTCTTACGTCATGTTCTCTTTTGTTGGTTTTACAACCTTCCTATATCACCTTCTTGGCTGCATTTCCGTGTACCAACTTTTGTAGGTTTGTCTGCATATTTTCTGGATCATTCCCTCATTGACACTTACTCTGTGCCTCCCAGTTTTATATCTTGTTCTCTCAATCTGAACATCTTTCTCCTTTACACTTTCTCGCCTTTCATGCCATTTTTGCTTTTCATCCTAATTCTAAACCCTTATTTTCTATGCTTTCATTGACCAAGTTTTTACTTTCTCCTTAATCCCTTCTATCGCCATATTGATATCCTGTGCTCAATAATTTCCTCTTTTCAATCCCCAATGTCTTGCCATGTTTCCCATTCTCCTTTCCTCATGCAATCACTACCGTGTCTCACCACGCCCTCCACCTTTCAGACAATCACCGCCTCCACCTCCGTGTCGTGCCTGCGCACTGCCGTGCCAGGCGGGGCGAGCTTAGCCCTACTGCAACGCGCACAATAACAACGGGTGCAATTAGCCCACGGGACAGGGGCCGGTGTGTTCGCGGAATATCAGAAATTGCTTGCGGGGCGAAAGAGGCGGCGGGCGGCCTCTGGGAGGGGCGCGCAACGCGACACCGCGCACTCGCCGCCCCGCCTGCTGCTTCCCTTCGCATCGCACACCCTACTGCACCCAGTCCCGGCCCGATTCGGCCCGTCTCGACTCCTCTCGACCCGATACATGCCACCCGGCTAGCCCGACCGGACTCGACTCAACTCGACTCAACTCGACCCGACTCGACCCGACTCGACCCGACTCGACCCGACTCGACCCGACACGACCCGACTTGACCCGACTTGACCCGACTTGACCCGACTCGACCCGACTCGACCCGACTCGACACGACTCGACACGACCCGGCCCGACTCGATCCGGCCCGGCCCGACCCGGCCCGGCTCAACCCGACGCGACCGGGTCCGGCCCGACCCGGCCCGACCCACTTCATTACGCTGCGCCTGATCCGTGTTCCTCCACCACCAATTTTATCCAGCACTCTCTCTTCCTTCGTTCCTTCCTAAAGTTTGTGTATATTCCACTCTGTCACTACCTTGTTCGACCTCCCCCTAACTTATTTTTCCGACTCCCAATTCCACAATTCGCGACCCGATCTTCCCCAAGCATCCATCTGGCTCTTCCCGTCCTTTTGCTCTCGACATTTCCCTACCACCCGGTCTCTCCTTACCTGATTTCAACGTACTCAACACTTTCGCGCAATTTTTTTCTCGTTACATTTTGTATCCTCCGGGACCTGTTTCAGTCTCATCCTTGCACATTACCGCTACATTTCTTCTGTTCCCATTTCTTTCTCCCAATTTTGTGATGTTCGCGACCCTTTTCTTAATGTATCGTTTTATTACCCAGTACTTTTTTATCCGGCCTTCCTCCATGTCTCCTACTTCTTATCTCCACGACGGCTTTTACATTGTCGTATACTCACCATTGTCGCATCCACTTAATGTTATATTTTCGCTTTGAATTTATTGTAACTTCATCTGTCTTCACTCTTCCTCGTCCTCGACATGCAGGTTGGTGTAAGATCTCACATTTTAGCAAGGGACTAACACCCCCACCAAAGTAGGTACCAAACTTTTTGATCTTTTCCCGGTTTGAAAAATTAATTTAGTAGCAATAAAGTTCAAATAATATTTTATTATTTTTTCAATCTATACTGAATAATGTAATAATAAAATGTAATACCATGTAACTGACCATGAAGTTATAAAGCGACCTAAAACGAATAGGTAAAAAATAAAGAAGTAAATAAATAATTAAATAAATAAAACACAGCCACCTCCCAGGATATAACATCACTTACACTCACTGGACCAATGATCATAGCAGTTGACGTGTTCGCAAAAATGAAATAATCAACGCACCGTCTCCTGAATTACCCTCATTTCGACCTCCTACGCCTCTCCAACGCGTCCCCGCCCCTCGTCCCCGAACCCTCGTCCCCGAACCCTCGTCCCCGCCCCTTGTCCCCGCCCCTTGTCCCCGCCCCTCGTCCCCGTTCCTCGTCCCCGTTCCTCGTCCCCGCCCCTCGTCCCCGCCCCTCGTCTCCGCCCCTCGTCTCGCCCTCGTCCCCCCCCTCGCCCCTCGTCCCCGCCCCTCGTCCCCGCCCGCGCCCTCGTCCCCGCCCCTCGACCCCCCCTCGCCCCGCCCGTCGTCCCCGCCCCTCGCCGCCCCTCGTCCCGCCCCTCGTCCCCGCCCTCGCCCCCGCCCCCTCGCCCCGCCCCTCGTCCCGCCTCGTCCCCCCTCGCCCCCGCCCCCCCTCGTCCTCCTCGTACCGCCCCTCGTGCCCGCCTCTCGTCCCCGCCCCTCGTCCCCGCGCCCCGCCCCCACTCCGCGTTTGCCCGCGCGCGTCCGCTGTGTCCCCACGCGCCGGATTCGCGCTTTCGGCTTACGCGCGCGACGCGATGTGAATGTTATATCGTTAGCGTAGATTATGTGAAATGACGGATAACGTAATTTACATACGCATTACGCCGCAACCTGCGTGCGACGCGAGCGCGGCCCCGAGGTGGCTAACTGCCCGGCCGCTCGCCTCCGAGATGCACTTAGGCCCGATGCATTCCTCTGGGTGATTCCATGATCAATAGCCTGAATCAAGTGTGCCACTTATCAGCCGCAAGTGGATTCATGTGTTAGTGCCGTAATGCTACTCGGTATGCAGTCTCAGTTATCTACATGATGTGACGCATCATTGGAAGTTTGAATATTTGGAGGATTTGTTAAAATATTCTGAATTAGGATCATAGTAACTTTTGAAGAATTTATTTCTTTAAATGCAAACACATGAGGTATTTTTTCAGTATTATTTAATAAGGAATAAGTATCACAACTTACCTGTAATGCCATCTTCAATTTTCCCCATATTTCTTTTACATGCTGCGTATGATTTTTAATTGTAACATGTTAATAAAATTTAATTTTGTAGATCAGTAAAATAACTTATTGTTAATTAAAGCCGCAAATTATTTCTGCAAAGTCGAATTCAGATTTGGCCGATATGCTCAATGTGTCAACTATTTAACTCAATCGCAAAACATATTCTTCTTCTTGAGGGAATAGAAATCTCCAAATATATACATGCACGTTTTAGATTATTTAAATGAAAATATAAATGTTGTAATAAGAAGCTTGTTATTAAGTACTTTTCCTTACTGCAATATATTCGTTTATTAAATATAGCATTAAATATTCAGTTATGTTCATAGATAAACTAAATCCATCATGACTCTAATTATGTCATTCTTAAACTATTGCTTGAATAGAAATGTCATTATCTTCTATTTGAACCAGAATTAACCACGTTTCCCTTGTAGAATTTTTTTACTAAATTTTCACCTTGTTAAACAAAGAATTTGTGAGAGCAATGATTTTATTATCCAAACGCCAGTTACATAAAGAAAGGTATTTCACAAAATTGGATTTCGCGGTTCCATCTCGTGTTTTTCCAACGCGTTACCCCGGCGGGAAATCGACGCCAACCGTTGCCCATTAACTAGACACATCACACACCACACGAACAATTGTTGGCGGCTACCGTTTTACACGCCTGTAACCGTGAGCTATTTTTCCAAATCAGCAGCCGGCAAGTCCCTCTTCCCGACGCCCACGCACACACTCACCTGTGATGGATGCAGTAAGCGACGCGTTTGTCTCGTTTAAACAACGGCATTTTTCAAAGGGCCAATGCGGGTCACAGAGAACCCGCAGTGAACACAGGGGAGACCCCTTTTGCGGCGAAAAGCCGTCGCGGCGCCACACCGCTCCCCCACCCCGCCACCCGGGTTTACATTTTAGTACCCCAGGGACCGCGGGATTGAAAAACTTACGGCAGCGTGAAATTATACGAGTTATTCCCGTGTTTTTGTTTATATCTAATGATGTTTGTCGTCGAAATCGAATAAAGTTTCTATGTAAAACGCGTTTCTGGCGATGGAAATTGCTTATTTATGACGCTAACATTTCCACTTCAAAGTGGCTAAATTATATATGAAAAGTTTTACGAGAACCTGCGAGTTCGCAAAGGAGGAGACACGTAAGAGATGATAACGGATGAGACGCTGTTAATAGAAGGGGGATTGGAGGATGACATGATGAGAGGGGTTTGGGGCTTCAAATGGGAAGAGTTGAATTAAATTTAGGGCGAACGAGTATGAAGAGAATTATTTTTTGGTATGTTCACGTTTTCACATGATGTTAAGAGCTTTATAGGCATCAACAGAGTTTATTCACCTGCTTAGATGGGTTCAAGGGCACGAGGATACTTTTTGGAAAATAGTGTCAGTTTTATTAAAATACTCATTGCCAGGTAAAATTATTCTTAAAAACTGTCTTCAGTAGCTTCAATGTCATTTCCATGCTCACAAATGTCCAGTCGCTATAAAATAATAATTTCCGATTTGATTTTCTGCTACTTGTTCGTATAGAAGTACATGGAAATGATTCATACTTGGAAATGTGTAACTCTTCCACCAAAAGAATCGAAACTGAACATCTCAGTGAATTACACTTGCAATATCACAGTTGTTTCAAGAAGAATTTTGATACCTTGAAAGCATTCGTTTTCACACACCTGTTTCTGATGATGTCGTAGTTTAACAATGTTCATTTACGATTTCCGTGTATTAGTATTATATGCAATTTCAAAATCGTAGCAGCATCTCACTTCATACAAATACTACGATGTCTTTGATATTTGTGCTTTTTCTTAAGTCTTAATGTGTAAAAGACGAGTTTTGACATAATAAATACGATATCAGAATATGAAAAGATATTACTGAAATTACAACAGAACTTGAAATGGAGAAATTAATTTCCAACAGTTGCGAATTGTTTTAAATGCATTGAATTTCCCCAAATTTATTAAATGTTTCAATGAACCAGTATAATATTATGTGCAATTTCAAAATCATTGCAACCCACGTAAATACAAATTTCTCTTCCTCAAAACAATATTGTTTTAAGAAAGGGAATACTCATAAGTCAACAAAAGAATTTCGTGAAGGATTAGAGAGTCACTTAAATTTTCCATATTTTAAATTAGTATTTGTATTATTAGAATACATCGGGAAGAATTAGAATATCAGTCTCAAAATTCTGAATAAGTTTTTTGAATAATATTATGTACAAAAAATTGTTTACTGTTTTGACAATAAATAAATGCCAAAATACGTAGATAGTAATGCACGTATTATGTAAATTTAACGTTGTAGGAGAAAAGATATCTTCGTTAGTTTCCTTTCGTAGACAGCTTAAACATATTTATTCACATGAATGACACAGTTATATCGATCATAATAAGTGAAAGTTATAATTTCAAATGAAATGTTAAAATAGAATATAAGTTCTAAATAAATTCCAATCTCGCATTCATTACTCAAACTACTTTTATTTGTAGATAAACCTTCCTTAGAAAAATATTGCTTTTTTCTATTGTATAAATAAAAAGCTAGTTACTATTGTTCATTTTGTTAAATGTAATTTAAATATAATTATTATTGTTCATTTTGTTAAATATAATTTAAATATAATTATTATATTTTTGAACAAATTTTAATAATACCGAAATACAGGCAATACATCAGGCAATACTAATGGCATAACTGCTAGTGCATACCCCTTTAATCACTGAGACTCGAATTTGAACCATGGAATACCACGGAACCCAACAATATGGAATTTGAGGTGGATAAAACCATCTCTCAGTAGATTTTCTCGGGATTCTCCTGTTTACCACTCATTTCATCTTAGTTTTATTTTAGATTTCGTCTATTCACTGGATCGTCATATATGATCGTCAAAGATCTCAGCAGTTGAATGCCTCTTATGTTTCAATAAATAAATAAGTAAGTAAAAAAATGAGTAAATAAATAAGCACATTAATTTAATAATAAAAATTCCATTATATTTTGATTTCTTAAAGAATTATTCAATAACTCTGCTCTGTCACTTTCTACATCGCGCCGCAACCGACACCACATCATTGCCCTCACAGTCGCCGTCACTGTCGCAGTCATCGACGTTCGTATCGCGCTCACCATCGCCTACACTTTCACCCACACCGTCATCTTCACTCACACCGTTGCTCTTTCCATCACCGTTTCCGTCATCCCCGTTTCCGTCATCCCCGTTTCCGTCATCCCCGTTTCCGTCATCCCCGTTTCCGTCATCCCCGTTTCCGTCATTCCCGTTTCCGTCATCATCGTTTAACGTCATCCCCGTTTCCGTCATCACCGTTTCCGTCATCCCCGTTTCCGTCATCCCCGTTTCCGTCATCCCCGTTTCCGTCATCCCCGTTTCCGTCATCCCCGTTTCCGTCATTCCCGTTTCCGTCATCATCGTTTACGTCATCCCCGTTTCCGTCATCACCGTTTCCGTCATCACCGTTTCCGTCATCACCGTTTCCATCGCCCTCGCCTAGGTGACTACCAGTTTCGTTGCACTCTGACTTCATCGCTTGCCCGCTTACTCATTCACCCGTCTGGTTGCTGCATTCACATCTCGCTAGTGCGTTTTCTGGCTGTCCACTCCCTGCCTTCCTTCGATAGAGATTTTGATCCTCGGTTAAAAAGTCTCCATGCAAACTCCGCTAAACTCTTCATGATGGCTACGAGCGCAACGAGAGCACGGCTGGCTGCGGGGGACGAGGCGGTACGCACGCTTAGTGTTATTAGAGGCGTTTGGCGGCACGCCCGCCGTCCGCCGCCCGCCGCCTCTGCTATTCCGCTCCAAACAAAGGGAGAAAAGGTTGTTCAAGGGGTAAACATGTTTTACTCGTCAATTCCGAGATGAACTCGCACGAATCAGCACTTTTTCTTGAAGTCAGACATTACCTGTATGAGCAGTGAATAATAAACCAAGTAGGTTTGTGAAAGCTTCAGGAAAGTTTAGTTATTCATTGTATATACTTACCTTTATTCTGTACAATATTCAAGCTTTACGACAAAATTGTGAAGCATTTTGTTCTAGACTAGCATTTTGTTCTGTTTATTATAGAGGCTTCCTCGACAAATTTATATGTCAATCAGTTTCTTGCTGTGCTTTTGAATACGAATTTCTGCTTTAATTTGACTAGTAATGCTCTTGTTTGTTCATTATTTCTAACGGTTAATTTACAGAATCAATGGTGAGTCGAGAGTTATCAGCGTAATGTACATTAAATATCCTAATGAACAACAAGAAACAAGAAGCAAAGAGCAACCTTCGTGATTTATGAAACGTTAGCATCCCTCCAACTCGTGTTTGTACCCACTGTTCAACACCACCATCCCCCACCCCCACCCGCTAGCGCCGCTTCTCTCGCTGCCGTCGACAGCCGACGAACGCGGCCGCGTCGCCCGAGCGTTGCAGATTGCAAATTCCGTCACAACGCGGCCGCGACGCTGCGGCGCGTGGCGGGCGAGGGAGAGAGGGAGAGCGAGGGGCGCGGAGCGGGAGGAAGGGAGGGAAAAATAACGCAACTCTCGCGGGTGCAGTTGGCAACGGACGAGGCAGGCACGCAGGCGGGCGCCCGCCTAACATGCCGCGTTCAAACGATATTAAGTAAATCCCGCTTTGTGAAGTTCCCCAGAAGCAGTACTATTTAGGCGTGGCCTCAGCCGCCGCCGCCGCCGCCGCCGCCGCCGCCGCCGCCGCCGCCCCGCCGTTTCTGGCGCCGCATGTCCCCGACATCCACTCCGCATCCGTTTTGTTCCCGAACCCCGAGCTCTACGTCTGCCCTCCGACCTCGCTGCAATGCAAGTACGACGAGGGATGAAAGTAGTGGCCTTAGCCCCGGACGGCCGCTTTAGTTTCCTACCTCTGAGTACACGAACACTGAACCCCGGTCGCTTCGAGTCAAATCTGTGGAGAGTACTTTTTAGCAGCAGGTCTCCTCAAATGCCTACTTTATTCCGGTCTCTCGTTCTGGAGTTGCTGCGTCATCATTTGTGATACACGAAATTCATAGAACTCTTATGATGACAAATTTGCCATTTTTTTAACTCGTAAATGAAGTGCAATTAAACAAACCAAAAGTGTAGACAATTATTTTTAATGGTACAGGTGATTTAAGTTTCCTGTCGATCTTGCTGCAATGGAAGTACGAAGAGAGACGGAAGTAGCGGTCCTTAGCCTCTCGACTGTCGCTCTGGTTCTGCACCTCTGAGCACACGAACAGCAAATGCAGGTTGCTCTGGGTAGAGTCTGTGGAGTGCGCTGGGTTTAGTGGCAGGTTTTACTCAGTGGTCTTCTGTTTTTCGTGCCTTTTCTTCCATACTTACTGCATCGTCACTTATAATCAGTAGCGCCCCCACACGGGAGAATCTAATGGAGCTTCAGCCCTTCCGCAAGAGTAACGATACATATTAACTAGTGTAGTTACGGCAGCTCATGCTTTCTCGCATTAATCGTAATTTGGATTTTTCGAAAATTCAGAGAGATCAAAGAACATAAGCGACATTGTTTTAAGCGTCCCTTCTTCTACCCGTAGAAACAAATTGAAGAAAAATTTCGAGCCATATTTGAGAAAAAAATGTAAAAAATTTAAAATTATCTACATGTCGCACAAAGTTCACGAAAACTACTCATATTTTCGCAAAATTAACTATGACCTTTTTTCAAAATCTGTATTTAAAGAACACATTGTATTACGTAAAATATCTATATCTTCAATATTGTAGATGTAGCAAGACGGCCCAAAAAATGTCACTTTTGCAATTATCGAATAATTTGGAATTTCAAAGAACGGGAGACTTGCACCATTCTCTTAAATCTGTTTTACTCTATCCGAGGACTAAGTTTAATAAGAAATGAAGTGTGACACACGGACGGACGTTTTGCCGTCAATTAATTTTTCGGTATCAATAACCCACAAAACATGCATTCTGGCTGAACCACATGTTAGGGGATGTAATTTACTATATACAGGTACACGTTTAACCACTTATTCGTTTCCAGAGCCCCACAATAACGGTTTTTCAGGTGAAAATTTGCCGTTTTCCGGCGTACGATATCACCACTTTCTCTTCTTAGGAAGTAAGTGCGAGAAAGTAAAAAAAGAAAGAATTTACTAATTTTATGTACTAACAAAATTTCCTCGATAAATAACTTGTTTACGTTATAAATATTAACTATAAGTCAACTAATAAAAATTCATTTAACATTCAGCATAAATGAAAATAGTACTGTTACTTAGACTTTCTCGTACTAGTTTATGGGTTTTTATCAAATTTTCAGTATGTACAAGTATAAAACATCCCCGTACTAAATCGGTAACCCTGTGGAAGTAGCAAAGTTGACAGGCTTGGCTTTGTCTGTGTGACACTGCTGTTTCCTACTTTCATCCGCATTATCGGGCCTTTGGAATGCAAACTGTCACATGTACCAAATGAATGACTGTCGTACCGTTACAAAAACTTCTGCTATTGAGAAAAAACGTATTCTCTCGTTAGGTCGTGTTCTGTCGTGAAAAGCTGACTTTTCTTGTATCCATTATAATCTTACTTTGATCATGTCAAAGGGACAGCGATTTCCAAATTCCTTTCAAAGAACATCTTTATAGATAACAGAGGCCCTACCTGCCACGCTCGAAGGAAATATAAATTATTTTTCATTTATGTAAATTGTGTTTTAACGTGAAGATGACGCAGTTTCTACATTTTTCCGATGGGCAGTTATCTCTAATATAACGTCGCCGCTGCGATAGGAGTCATAGTTCTTCTGAAAAACGAAACTCGAATCCCAGCGGCGTTTTTCAATGTGTTTTCTTTTAATCATCGTTTGGTCATTGTCGCAGCTAAATCATTCCATTAACTGCATATCCTAGTTATACAATGAAATCCTCATATTTTAGAAGCATAGCAAAAATACGTGACAGTTACAGATCCAGAAACATATCGAGCGAGGAGTCAATACTTTGAAGAGTTTTCTTACAAAACAAATTTTAATGGTATTACTGTTCGGCCAATTGCAGTTCCATCTCCATGAATGTTATTTTTACTGAAAATTTCTAATCATCATTGTTTGAAAATCAAACCCTTGTTAATTTTTACAAAGTTTACTTTGTGTAGTTACCGATTATCACAACATATTTGAAGTCCGTTCATTTATTCGTCCGGTATCCGTTCACAGACTGTATGCTTAATAGTTTTCGACTTCGCCGTATTTTACTATCTTAGCTGTTATTCTTTTAGTCTGACCACCAAAACCACTATCCTTCGCATTTGACTCACTTTTTTCCCCCTATTCCTTCTCGAATTCACACTATCTTTCATATTGCGCTCTTCTCAATCGTAGTGTCTTTGCCGCTTCCTTTGTCCATAGCTCCCTTCTCCTTCACCGCTGCCTCGTCCTAACCCTAACCTTGGCCTGCGCCTTATCGTCCCCTCGCCAACGTCCCCGCCCGAAATATGCGTTCCGAAAGTCCTAATGAAAGCGGGTAATCCCATAAATAAGCGGGAACGGCGCTCCGCGGAGAGCGGCGAGATGAGGAACTCCGCGCTGCCATATGCTGCGTCGGCAACGGCAGCAGCGCCGGTGCGAGCAGTGCGGGCGGTGGGGGTCTCTCCGGGGAGTTGGTGGTGGCGGGATGGCTCTTGGGTGGGTGGGGTGGTGAGGACGGTTGAGACGGTGTGGCGATAGCGGTGAAGGGGACGACGGCGGAGAGAGCGAGGACGGCGGAGCGAGTGAGTGAGGACGGAGGAGAGAGAGTGAGGACGGAGGAGAGAGATTGAGGACGGAGGAGAGAGGGTGAGGACGGAGGAGAGAGGGTGAGGACGGAGGAGAGAGGGTGAGGACGGAGAGAGGGTGAGGACGGAGGAGAGAGCGTGAGGACGGAGAGAGAGTGAGGACGGCGGATTAGGAGAGAAAATCGGGGGATGTGAAACCTGCGGGGTCGGTAGAGGATGGAAGAGAGGAGATCGTGAGGGCGGCTGGGGGAGTGTGGGGGTGGAAGCGGAGGTGGCATAGGGAGGTCGGATCGGCGGGTGGTGTGTACAGCAGGGCGTGGGGAAGAGGCGGCGTGTACGGAAGCGGGGACGGGGGTGGAGGAGACGGCGGGGGCAGTGGATAATATAAAGGTGGTCGAGGCGGTGGGGCGACGGGGGAAGTTTGATCTCAGATTCAGATCAGATTTTATTATTAATTCTGCAATTAGGTATAGTAACTTGGTGGCAGAATATCTTAACCTTACATGCATTAAACTTACATTCACTAGTTACAAAAAAGGAGTTAATTAAAAAATAATAATAAATAGTACATAACATCACCACGCAAACCTTACCCCACTTCACTTCACGGCACAACACTTAACTGTGACGCATCGCTTCTTCTTCTTGCATTCCCTTCCCTCCACTTCACTTCATAACACTACACTGCACTACACTGCACTGCACTGCACTGCACTGCACTGCACTGCACTACATTACATGAATAATAATAAAATGATAACAATAATAATAAAGGTAATAATAAGAATACTACGACAACTGATACTACTGATCTTTAGGGGCGGTTTAGGCCTTGTGGAAGATGGGAGATCGGGTTTCGTTTCGATGGCCGGGGAGTGTGAGCGATGGAAAGGGCAGGGCCACAGAGCCCGCGAGAGGTGGCTCAGTGCATCAACTCATGTCACAGGCTTGTGAGCTATACAACTTGCTTGTCACCTAGGTGGTGGGTTTGTACTGATACGCAGTTTTTCTCTTTCGTCGCCACAATATGTTGATAATTTTCTTTGAACTCGTTTTATGTGAAACTGCGACTCATTTCGGTATTAAAAATTTTGTTGGGCAAAACTGGATACGGCGAGGACGGACTTTTATTGCAAACTCCATGTTTTTATGAGATAGACTTTCTGAGTGTTCGGGACTCTTTTATTGACCGTGTGTAAAATATGGGCCAATGTACTGTTCTGAAATAAATCTTCTGGGTATTAACGATCGCACTAAATTGTGCCTTGGTCATCTGAAACCTAATTTGACGTAACCATAGAACCAGTAACAGAAATTTCTTGAATTGTGCTAATTTTCAGTACGCTAGGTAAAACCGTTGCGTAATACGGTAGAAGCATGAAGTTTTAATTAGTCCTGCCATTCTTCCTAACCTATAACTCTTGTTAATTTGAATTCTTTAATTCATTCTTCGTTCTTGATACACAGCACTACTCAAGACAGTCTACTAACAACTCCTCATAAAATGTAAAATACATTATTATAATGTACGTTTTAATTTGTAAATTAATACATGTAAAGTACAAAAAGAATGGAAGATTGGGTGAAACATTCATGAATACAATAATGCACAATTTTCTGTTGCCTTTCTTCGCCGTTTGGTATATGATACTAAGAATATAAAGAGAAGCAAGAACGTGTCTTAAGCCACACCATCTTTTGTGTTTTGAAAATTAGCTTTTCTGATTATCCTTATTCCGTGGCAGGGATGGGGGAGGTGGTTCAGGACATCAGTTGACGTCACTGCAGTGTCTCTGACTAGGTGGCCTTGAGATTCGAATCTCGACGGTGAGAGGATTTTTGACATTAGCCAGATAGTTACGTCGGGTTCTGTCGCTGACTGGAGGAAAATTCTAGCAGTCTGCTACTCTGATCAATAGTTTCCCGTGATTTCTCCGATCAGTACTTGGCGAATGTCGGAGCAGTACCCTTCGAATCGGACCACGTACCGCGTGCGATCTTTCCTTCGCATTCCTAGTCCAATCATCACCCCTTTCACACACTTACACTAACGTGCACTACACTATCACACATGCCGGGCGACCGACCGGGAGCTTAGAGCTTGTCTCGACTGGAGCAGTGCTCCGCAGGTGAGAAATGGGTTGGGGAAAATGGACCTGGTTGAGGAAAACCTTGCTAGACGAGCGCCAGTTCTCACCATCTTGCGGTGCCAGATCTCTGCCACATCTCGAGCAAAAGACTTGCACTACACTTACAGAACTAATTACCTTAGCAGTTGACGCGTCCGGAATCACTAGTAATTAATCAACTGTAGCGCAGGAGGTCAGAAACCCTGGAAATCTCAGAATGTCGTATCTAGAATTAAGTTGTATATTCGGTGTTCCGTGCAATTTAATAGCATAGATATACGTATTTCTGTTGGCAAAAAACACTTAAAAATATTAGTGTTTACCCACGCACTGTGCTTGGACTATAGTTTTGTAGCGAATAAATCAGAACCTCAGTGTCAGAAGTAACGAGGTATCTTGCACCAGTTAGACACCACCCCAGATGGAATGAGATCGAATCTCTCGTCTGATATCCCGACATGTAAGGTTGTTTCGTGCACGTAAGTGTAAGATGTGTAAGTAAGAAGTGAGGATAAGACAAGGAAGAGGAAGGAAAAGTCGCATGCTATCCGTGGTCTGTTTGTTAGGGAACTGCTCCGGGATGGCCTGGTCTTGATCGTAAATATATTCGCAAAACTTCCGTTTTGAGCTACCGACCTCTAGAATTCTCTTTCAGTCAACGCTTGAACTCGGGTTAGCTACGCAGCAGCTAGTATCGATTATCCTGCCACCGTCGCAACTGGAACCCTAGGACCTCCCGGTCAAACCCACAGTGCAGTGACACCAGGTTCAGTGGCATCGGTTGATATTCTGAGCCACCTCTGCCGGTCGGGATGTTAGCGCAGGTCCTGTAGCGTCGTGATGAGTAAAGATGACAGGATTCTCAAATATGTACATTTAATTTGTACATAATACGCAAGAAGAGCTTAAGATTTGTTCAGAGCATATATCATTCGCGTGTCGTTTGCGGAAAACAGATGATTCTCTAATAACAACCTTCATATGTTGATGTGGACCATGGTAATCTGTTGTCATGGTCGTCAGGCGGGACCGTCTCTCATAAAGGGATGAGAGAGTTTACGACGTTATAGTCCGACTAAATAAATTGTAACCTAACACACATATGATGACTCTTAAAAATGACATGACAACTTTTGAAATTCCTTCTCGCTGAGAACCACACGCGCCAACTGCCTCTGCAGTGCGTGTTAGCTGAGTGGTGGGGAGCTACAAAACGCCCTTCGCTTTGCATCGCGGCGCTACCTGTCGGTACGGTTCGTAACCAGCGGTCACGTCACGTCGCGTAGCTCGGGACGGCGAAGCCTGTGATCAGAGGGTGTAACAAATCTGTGCAGCGCCTTTGAGCCACTGGCCTCGAACAATGTTTCCTAATTCAATACTGAATTAGATTTGGGAAATGAAAGTTTTCTTTCCGTCTGAGAGGAGGAGACGATGGCGGTGGCGAGGGGTGGCGGTGGGGGCGGGGGCGGCGGCGGGAATGGGGCGACGGTGGGGCGGCGGTTGGGGCAGCGGCGGGGGTGCGGCGGCGGCGGGGGCAGCGGCGGGGGTGGCGGCGGGGGCGGCGGGGGCGGCGGGGGCGGCGGGGGCGGCAGCGGCGAAGGAGGTGGTCGACTTGGCCGACTCGTTAGGGCGGCGTAGGGTGTTGGAGCAGCCGTGCTGCCGTCCCTGGTGGCCGGTGAGAGGCTGCTGTAAAGTTCAGTGAAACAAGCTATTGGTTATTTTAGTGCGATAAAAGCCATTTAAATGCCAATGTAAATGAACATTGTCGTGAAACAATGAACGAATCATGTTACTCGTACATTTGTGAAAGGGATAAAACACGCAATTTGAGTTATATTTGCATTCACATGCGGAAATTAATTACGTAATTAGAATGGGAGTATTATGCATTTCTGTGTGCTGTAAAAACGTGTATTTGGTAAACGTAGAAATGTTTATCTTCTAATTAATTCGAACATTCTTGACAAATTACAGTATTATATTGTTCTCTTTAAAATGGTTCTTTGATTACTATTTACAAATATTTGGCATTCGGAATTTTAAACCAATTTTAATTGATTTTTCAAACACCCATCATTTATGCAACAGGCCAGAACTTCCCCTATTGGAGTAGGTACGATAAACCTTACCTATTTTCTACATATATTTGTTGATTATGCAAACCTCTATGTAAATCCTATTTCAAAATGTAAGCCAACACGAAATAAGAGAAACTGCTGAGATTGCTCAGTTCAACAATTGGTTGTCACAGCAGTTTCTCTGAGCGGGAGCTTCTTAGGTTCGTGTCGCCTTCGGTGGCGGATTGTCAGTATTAATACACAGGAGTCACGTAACTTTAGCACCTCCTGCAACTTTTGAACGATTAAAGTTATTGCAATGCAGTTTTCACAGAAGTGCATGAGGGAATGGGCTAGTTTATACATATATTCATTTCCATTTTATCACTTGTATTTTGCGAGATATTGAGGTAAGTTGTTTTTTTAATGTAACTATACATATTTTTTGTCTATCATGACGAACGTAAAAAGACAAATCCAATGGTATACATATTGTCATATGTTAGAGAGCCTTTTTTTGAATAATTTTAATTTTTTGTGACTCGTGTTTAACGGCCTGAGGGTGCGTTAGCCACTGGAGAGCTGTGCATGACCTCGAGTGGCGGACTGTTACATTCAAAATATCCGTTAAACACAAGTCGCAAAAAATAGAAATTACTCAAAAATTTCTCTAACATGTGACAATATGTATATAATTGGATTTGTCTTTCGACGCTCGTCATGATAGACTAAAAGTTATGTATAGTTCTACTGCACTGCACTGCAGTACACTACACAGTTTTTCTTTGAATTACACTCACCAGCCCCTTCACAGCACTTAGTTACACATTTCACATCTATTACTCGCAGCTTGTTCTAACTTATTTTTATAACTTCGTACACTTGGCGGAAAAGCTTTGAAAATTAATGCGGGTAAACGGTTCCAATCTTTAATTGTTCTGTTACAAACGGAAAATTTCCCAAGATCTGAATTTTGTTTCCTTGTTCGATTTTTGTGTGTGATCGCTGCGGCTGAAATAAGTTGTTTTTTCTATTCTAACCTGAATTTCCTTCCAAGTTGGTTGCCCTATGTACAATTTATAAAGAACACTAAGACTCGCCCTTGTTCTTCTCGTTTCTAGAGGTTCCCATGACTTTTTTATTGCGTTAGTTCTATAGGCAAACTTATTCGCTTTCCCCTGTATTCTATCTAGATTTTTCCGGTGCGACTTTCTGTACTGATCCCAACATGTCACTCCGTATTCTATTAGAGAGCGAACCAGCGAAACATATGCTTATTCTTTCTATTTTCTTCTACGTATAGGAACATATATACGTACTACGTATGGGAACTATTTATCCTCTTTTTTTATCAAATTTGGCAGTATGAGATTTCCTGTCCAAAAAGTGTCGATTCCCAGCGCACAATTACAACACTTTCCTTTCTTAGGAAGTGAAACGAGGAAGTAAAAACAGGTGTGCGTCTAAAGATGCATCCACACCGATTAAAGAGCATATCGTTCTTGTTGTGCTGATGCGCTTATATCGCTATTCATCAAGTGTCTGTCGCGGCGGCCAGCAGTCGCGTGCTCCCTGCCGCCAGCAGTGCAATCGCGCCTCCCAATGGGCCTCCGCATATCGCGCCGCGACGCCCATTTGTTTCGCGCGCTGTCAGGCGCGTCCTTATCGCCCCGTGGCTACTCTGTCCGATGACAGCCGGCGCCGAGACGCGCCCTCATGCCCTGAGTACGGAATAGGTGGCGGGGGAGGAACAGATGGCGGGGGCGGAATAGGTGGTGGGGAGGAATAGGTGGCGGTGGCGGAATAGTTGGCGGGAGAGAATAGGTGGCGGGGAGGAATGGATGGCGGGGAGGAAGATGTGGTGGTGAGGGATAGGTGGCGGGAAGGAATTTGTGGCGGGAAGGAATAGTGGCGGGGAGGGATGGGTGAGGGATGGGGACACGGGGAGGGATGGGTGACAGGGAGGAGGGTTACGGGGAGGGATAGGTGGCGGAGGAAGATGTGGCAGTAAGGGATAGGTGGCGGGGAGGGAAAGGTGGCAGTGAGGGATAGGTGGCGGGGAGAGAAAGGGCGGGGAGGGAAAGGGGCGGGGAGGGAATGGGGCGGGGAGGGAAAGGGGCGGGGAGGGAAAGGGGCGGGGAGGGAAAGGGGCGGGGAGGGAAAGGGGCGGGGAGGAAGAATGCGGGAGGAGTGGCGGGAGGAAGAATTGGGAGGAAGAATTGCGGGAGCGGGGAGGAAGAAAGGAAGAATTGAAGAGTGGCGGGGAGGAAGAATTGCGGGGAGGAAGAGTGGGGGGGAGGAAGAGATGGGAGGCGAAATAGGTGGCGGGAGAAGAATTGGTGATAGCACAATTTGGTCAGGGGGCGGAATTGCTGGCTCGGGCTGAATTGCTCTCTGAAGGCAGAATCGCCCGTACGTAACTACAGAGTAAAATGATGGTATGGATGTATTAGTGTATAGTGCACGGGAAGAAAAGAGAACAGCAGCGGACATATGTGACGAAGTTGGTGCCTGGAGTGTAATCGGGGGCAGAAAAGGAATAGTTGGTTGAAGGAGAGTTGATGTTGGTGTCGGAAGGTATAGCGGGAAGTAGTCGGAACACAACTGGTCACAGTAAGAATCGCATTCTTCTTCCTTTATAATGAGTAGTCTTTCACTCATCCTTAACATCGAGGTAATTGCCAGTGTTCTATTATGCTAACATTTTTTGTGTTGCATTTGACATTAAATAGCACCCTCACTGAATCTAGTAATAAAATCAATTGTTCGTGCATCACAATAGCGAGATCACAGTCCACTGTCGTCTTCGAGCGACGAATTCCCGATGACAAATCTGCATCCGCCACCCCGACCGCTGTCAGCCGCGCATGGACACTCGTGCGACGCGTTGGCTCCAGCGGCGTAATGTGTTTATGAGGAATAATCCTAGGAGGGCAGGCGCCGGAAACGATTAAATCACGGCGTGCCGCTCTCGGACGCGTCCACCACGCCGCGGTTCAGCCCCGGCGGAAAGCTCGGTCCTCGCGGAGTAGACTCTGTCCATGACCATTTCGGACCGGGAGCGGCAGCTCAGTGCATCAACTGATGTTACTGCAGCGTCTCTGACCGGGAGGTCCTAGGCTAGAGTCCTGACGTCGGCAGGATTTTTGACACTAGCTTTTAAGCTAGGCCGAATTCAGTTGCTGTATTGAGGAGAATTGTAGAGGCCGGCTGCTCTGATCGGTAGTTTTCCGTGGTTTTCCGATCAACACCAGACGAATGCCGGAGCAGTACCCTAACAAACGGGGCACGGACCGCGTGCGATCTTTTCTTCCTCTTCCTTGTCCTATCATCTCCCATTACACAGACACACTTACACTAACATGCACTATACTACCACATATTCGGGGAGACCGGTCGTCAGCTTGGAGCTTGTCCCGGTTGGGGCGGTGCCCCGCTGGTGGGAGAGTCCTGGTTAGGGGGAAACCCCACTAGCCGACGGTAGGTCGGCGCCGGATCTCGCCATCCAGCGGGGGAAGATCGCCATCTCCCGAGGAAAGAACATGCACTACACTTACGGGACTAATGACCTAAACATTTGACGCGTCCGGAATCACTAACAAGCAACCAACCAACCAGCCAAGTAACTTCATTCCATGTGCATCTCTACCTGCGACCTCATCCAACATCCCTAGACCCACAACCAATTTTATTCCGCTCCTCCACGTTTCCTCCAATCCGCGCTGTTTCCTGCACCCCAAAGGGTTCTCTCCTCCCCCAGCGGCCTCGATCGCGCCCACCCGCCCGACGCGATTCCGCCTCCGCAACTGCGCGCTTCCGCAGTCGGAGGTCGATCCCCGGCCGTTTGCGCCGCACGGCCCCGAGATTGCTCGGCTTCGCTCGATCGCTGTGTGGAGAGTTTCACTTGCAATCACTTTTACGCTTCCGGGTTATGAACGAGGTTTCCGGAATGAGCATTTTGGCTGCTAGCGGATATGTAGGCGTTTGGGTTTACGCTACGTTTCCTGGATATGCGGGTTAATCAGTTTATTGACGTAATGGGTACCGGCTAATTGTTATTGTAATGGTTAATTTCTAAGCGATGAGGAAGGGCTTCCAGTATGCTACATAATGTATATGATCGACTTGTTTACATGCACTCTATTGTTAACATTTCTATTGTATAGAACATGCACAAACATGAGCACGAAACATTAGGCGAAGAGCAATCTTAAAGATGATAAACATTTATTGGAAAGTCTGAAGATTCTGTTGAAACTTTCTTCACAAATAGAGTGGTTGGCAAGCATCACACAACTGTCTATTTTGAGAAGAAACACTACTGACGGAGGCATATTCGTTGCGATAGTTCTGTAGGTGAGCTTCAACAAAGTAAGTTTAAGGAGGGAAGAAGTAAGGAGGAAGGAGGTAACACCCAGAGGGAGAAATGTTGCGGAAGTAGGGGAACGGGGAGGGGAAAGGGGTGGGCAAATGGGAGTGAGGGGAAGGAAGTTGGAAAGGTGTTAAGAAAAATCTGAATGAAATGGGAAAAGTTCTAATCTGAAACGAATTTTAAAATGAGATTAATTAGTACAAAAATAATGGGAATTGAATACGAAAGCTGTAGAAGGAAATTTGGTATAATACGTAGTTGCGGGGTCTAATTTGGGGTCAGCTTGGTTTCTGATAGCTCTTAGTTGCTGGGACTCGTAAATATTAAATTCTAAATTTGTAATAGGGAATTGGCGATTTTCTGTGTATGTGATGATGCAATTATTCGTGCCATAAACAGCTTTTATGTCGTAATTTATGTCATAAAACGCCATTTAATGAACGATTTCTTGCTATGGTAAACGTTGTTTATTATGCTGGTATAGGTACAAAAGCCTATTTCAGTGCAGAGAAATATTTGCCACATAAATGATTGCCGACTCGAACAATAACATTTACTCTTTCAATTATAGTTTTTCACTTTCAAATATTAAAAAAAAAATTTAACGGCTGTTTTATATTTTTTATTTTATTTATATTTAATGTAACTGAATTTGTTTCTACAAGTTCATGATGTAAAGAATCAATCGTAAATACAAAAGTGTTAACCCATGAATTTCTGAAATTTTGTGAGTTGCTTCTAATATATTCTGTGTGTTTTTTCGTGTGTTCCAGGTAAGAAAAAGAAGTAATTCCTGCAGAACTGATTTCCGAAGTAACATTTGGTAAGTCAATAGTTATTTTGAGTAATTTTGCTTTACCCAAGAAGGAAAACGAACATTTGAATTATCAAACTTTTCTTAAAATTATTCAAAATAACTGATGAATCATAAAATATATTGTTTTTATATTTGTTGATTTTATTTAACAATAGAGTGCGACCATGAAATTTGCCGCATAACAAACATATGTAATTGTTATGCAGTTCAATGCCCTGATGACAATAGCAAAAACTATTTTTCGCTAAACTTTCTTCTGGAAACGCAATTGTATCTACGCTTGCCTGTGTTGTGTGTGTTGTCGCGATGCTTATCACATTCTTTTATTTTAGGAGTATTGTTGCCTAGTGTTAAGAGGGGATAAGAAAGAAGGAGAAAGGGAATTTGAGGTAGGTCGTCAAAAAGGGGTTCGATATGAATTTTGAATCAAAGGTAGATAAGGGCAAGTGTTGGTCACCACAGAACTGTTGCTCATGTTGCTCCCGCTATTTCAGAGGCTCGTTGCATGGAACCCACCCATCCATGCCATTTACCGTACCACAGTTGTAGTGGGAACCTAGAGGTCACCTCACAAATTGCTACCTTTATTTAACGAAAGTAACAGGAATCTCAAGGAAATTAAAACACAGTTTTTATACAAATTTGGAATCTACAATGCGCTCAGTTCCGCATTTTGATTCTCTCCCAATTCCAAAACCACCAACGGAATGGACAATGAAATATGAAACAGACGATGGTAGTGACAAACCAACAGATCACGAAACTCATGAAGATCTTAATTACACGCCTTCTGCGCACAGCTGCAACCACAGACATTGTTGAAGGCAGAATTGAAAGATCATAATCATTTTCGTAATCAGCGTACGTGAATTAATAAAGAACACATCCTTTCATCTCGCGGAAAGATAAAGTTCAAATTTGTTGCACTGAGTAATATGAACATATCTGGACTATTTCTTCCGAAGAATTTAATGAAAGAATGGTGAATGTAATTAATTTCGTAATGGAAACGAAGTAAACATTTTTTCTTAAGCCACAGTTTACTACTAGTACGTAAACTACATACTAGTTTTTCATAACGAATAGTTGATAATTGTAGTTGTATTATAACCCTTATTTAAAGTCTGAGTGAAAATGTCTACGTCCTAGAACATTTGTATACATCAGAATTCTATGTCGTCTTAATAAGAATGACGTTTGCTCAGCGTTTCTTTCCTTGTTTTGTTTTTTGTATGTTTTAACACAGATATATTAAAGCATCAAGTTATGACGTTCACAATTGGCCTTAACGCTCCTTCACACCGCGCCAGCAGAGTGCGTCTCAACGAACTAAAATGAGAAAGCAGACTGGGGCATGCAATGCAACGCCAGACAGTCGCATCTCGTCAAGAAAAAAATGCCAGGGCTGCCCAAAAGGAAGTGAGGTTGACCTGTGCCGTGCGACCTACAAGATTGCCAAGCATTCGATGCCTTAAGAGATTGGGTTGGCACCCCAAAAACATTAGTGAAAAACATGAGTAGTCCATGCACCAATTTCGTATTTGCTTATTTTTTGCTGTTCTTGTTGTTGTCTCTGACACACCAGTGAGAATAAGGAGGCAGCGATCGAGAAAGATAAAGAGAGTGAAAGTCAGAGAAAGAGAGAAAGTCAGAGAAAGAGAGAAAGACAGAGAAAGAGAGAAAGTCAGAGAAAGAGAGAAAGACAGAGAAAGAGAGAAAGACAGAGAAAGAGAGAAAGACAGAGAAAGAGAGAAAGACAGAGAAAGAGAGAAAGACAGAGAAAGAGAGAAAGACAGAGAAAGAGAGAAAGAGAGAAAGACAGAGAAAGAGAGAAAGACAGAGAAAGAGAGAAAGGCAGAGAAAGAGAGAAAGGCAGAGAAAGAGAGAAAGGCAGAGAAAAAGAGAGAAATGCAGAGAAAGAGGGAGAGAGAGAGAAAGAGAGAGACAGAAAGAGGGAGAGAAAAAGAGGCCTCTAGTGCTGAAGTTACATTGAGGATTCGATGAAGTTGCGATATTTCGGGAGTGTAAAAATTAGCCCATCGGATTTTTATACCCAAATTCGTGGATTCAAACCCGATCGATTTTTAATGGCGAAAAAATTCTTCGAACGCTTTTCTTCGGAGGGGAAGTAACGCCGGTTGTCCCATGTCGTAGATTTGCTGCACGTGAAAGACAGCGTAAATGAAGCCTCTGAACAAAATTCAAATCACCGGTTTCGTCACCCGAATGAAGCCTCCTTTCCCTTCCAGACAGTGAAAGCAGCGTAGCGGAGTTTGCGTGGTCAGGCGGAAGAGGACTGAGGACTGAGACTCTCCTCGGAAAATGAGACATCATGGATTGACTGATATTTTTCACACTTGGTTGTGTAAATACAAATGGGGCTATTTCTTATCGTCTAAAATAATGAAAAAATAAAATACTTGCATGAATATTTGGTAGGATTTAATATGTGAGAAACCGAGATTAGAATTCAGGGCAAATTTAGAAGCAACTGAAATCCAGTCACGAAATTATGTGATTTTCAGCACCTTGTGCGTTTTAGAGCAACCTGACATCTTGCTCTCGTATTGAAAATGTCATATAGCTGAAAGTTATGTACAGAGAAGTTGCGAAATCGAATGGACTTTTAATAGAACTTTATCGTATTTTTTATAGAAATTAAACTTCCTGACACATGACGGATTGAAATTTATATCGAAGAGTTCGGAAATTCTAAGAGCCGGCGAAGGGATATTTCCTAACATCCTATCTGCAATTGGTCTAGTTCTGACAGGCATCTGTTACTAAATTCGACAAAAAGCTACACTTTCTAAGCAATCTGCGAATTATTTCCATAATATTCAATTTTCAAGGTATGAACCACTAATATTAATGGTAATATACGAGTCATTAGACCATAAGTTTCCAGAAACGCATTTTGTCTTATACAGTGTGAATGACGCACCGCATTCACACTAATGAAATAATAAAATGGTTTACAATTTCATTAGATAATAAATTTCTAAGGATTATAATGCTGCTTTGAGTAATATTCACTACCCACGTTCCCCTCGCATTACTCACCAGTAATAATTACATCTATTGCGGTCGCAATAACTGCTAGCATCTTGATAATAATGAAGATATCTGCAGCACTGTCATAATCGTTTGTCATCCTAATGTTAATGATGTTCTGGGGCGCATAATGAAGATAATAATTAGGCCGCCGTGAGTGCTAACACGAAGAGCCTAATTATGAAGGGAGACAGAACTAACGCGCCCTTTGCCTGCTGACACCAACTGAATCTGGCCGTATCTCTCTATTTCGTCCACAGAAAGTTAGCGACATGGAAACTAACTGGTCACGGACAACAAAAGTAATTTTTTTAAATGTATTTTAAAACATAATTGTCTTCTTCATTGTTTCTTCGGTCAGCGGAGGGTGTTTGAATAATTGCTTTCAGTTATTTTTTAATTTATACTTTCCTTTCGTACAAGTAAAACAATTTAAGTGACTTATTAAACACAGTAAATTAACATTAAAGAACCGAAATTGTATAAAGCTCTTGTTTATGCATTGGTTATATTTTTTTCATTTTAGCTGACTACCAGAAGAAGTGGAGTAGGGTAATGTTCTTCATCGTGCACGTAGTGAAATCCCGTCTGCCATAAATAGCATTAAGACCAACCACTTTGGATGATCGAAGAACCAAATAACCTACCTCTCGCGCAGAAGCAATTTATTCTGCATACAATTACCGTGGGAGACAACAAAGCCACGTAATCGAGAGTTCTCTAGACTTTTAGGTAATTCGTACTAGTAGTCGAGCCTCCTACACTTGATTGAACGATAAATTGTTAATATTGTATGAACGATATGTATTTGGAATTTCATGGTCGGATTAATTTCACTTTAGCCAGTCAGCGGTGTTCCCAGACCTGGAACCTGTTTTTTTATTTATTATCCACGCCTGGAGGAAAAGGAGACGTATGGCGAGCATGATGTATTCCCATCAGTGTACTAGATTACTTGGCCAGCCTAAGCTTTATCTTTCGTCACTGAGTAATAGAAACTGAAATTATTTGTATTAGAAAGCTACAGCATCATTTTCCCCTCATCCGGAACAGTCTTACAGAAATCACACACGCTGTCCATGAGCGACCCAAAAACCTTTTGTGGATATTAATTTCTACCATTACATTTACGTTGTATTCACATTTTAACAGTTGACAGCTGAACTCGTATCTGTCTTTGAAAGCGTAATGATCCGAAAAGCTCAGCCAACGCTACATCGAGCAGACTGTACGTAATCTTCCGCGCGAGGCCCCAGTTGGCCAGCCCTGCAGAAGCTCCCAATTGTCGCGGGCGGCGCGGCGGTTAGGAAAACATCTCGCGCCGCGGCGCCCCGCGCCCCGCCCGCCGGCCTGTCGCCGCGCCCTGTGACGTCATTTATCACCGCCCTCGGCGAGCGCGGCCCGTCCCCGCCGCCCGCCGGCCCGCCGCAAGCCTCACATTAACATTTTTCTCCTGGGAAGTAGCATTAATTCGGAAGGGAGCCACCCGCGAACGTCGTGGCTGCGGTTAGGGCGCGGGGGTGCGGGGTAGAGGGCGGGGCTGGTGACGGTGGCGCAGAGCGGACAGAGGCGGTGGCGGTGGCTGAAGTGAACGGGGAGTAGGTGTTGGTGATGGAGGCGGGGAGGGTTTTGGACGAGGAGGCTCAGACGAGAGAGGGAAATGTTGTAATGTGGACGAAGCGGGAGGAGGTAGTTGCGAAAGAGCTGGCAGAGAAGATGGGCGGAATATGTGGTAGACGGTGACGGGAGAGGTATAAATGGTGATTCGGGAGGGGGAGTGTGGTGAGGGGAAGCAGTGAAGATAGCAGAGGCGAGAGCTGTGCGGGTGGCAGGGGCAGGACGAAGAAGGTAACCTTGATCGGGTAGAAGGTGATTGCGGATTAGATGGCAAACGTGGTGTTGGGGAGGTAAGGTGGACAGTACCGGTGGTGGGGAGGTTGGCAGGTGGAAGTGGTAGCAGAGGCAAAGGGGCGGAATTGGTGGTGGTAAAAAGGTCGGGGTGAAGGGGGCGATAGGAGTGACAAGAACTGCTCGTGGGGGCGCCGGTGCGGGCGGTGGTGGCAGTCATATTGACATGGGCAGTGGCAGAGGCGAAGACAGAGGCGGTGGATTGATTGATTGATTCTTTCGTGTTTCCGGGCGCGTCTACTGCGAAGATCATAGTCCCGTAAGTGCTGTGCAAGCTTTTCTCGGGAGTTGGCTGTGATCTTTCCATAATGGATTTGATCCAGCGCTGACCTACACGCCCGGTGGTGGGGTTTTCCCTAGCCAAGTATCTTCCTCCTGTGGGGCATCGTCTTAGCCGGGACAATCTAAGTTCCCGACTAGTCTCCCGGCTTGTGGTGGTAAAGTGCATGTAAGTATAAGTGTGTGTAAATAAGGGTGAGGATTGAACACGGAAGACGAAGGAAATATCGCGCGTGGTCCGTGACCCGTTTGTCAAGGTTCTGCACTGGCGTTCGACTGGTGTTAATCGAAGAAACCAAGGAAAACTACTGACCAGGACAGCCCACCGCTGGAATTCTCCTCCAGGCAGCGGATGAATTCGCCCCAGCTATCTAGCTAGTACCGATCATCCTTCCATCGTCGGGACTCTACAACCTCCCGCTCAGAGGTAGTGCAGTGTCATCAATTGATGCCCTGAGCCACCTAAGAGATGTGAGGGTTGTGGTAGGGGCAGAGGTGAAGAGAGCGGCGATGGGATGGAAGTGGAGGCGATATATAGGATTGGGGATGGGATACAAAAACGGATTAAGTGGCGGTGACGGAGAAAGGATAAGGAGGCGGGGCGGGGCGGGATAGGGCGGGGAGGGGTGGGGCGTGACAGGGCAGGGCGGGGTGGGTTGGGCGAGGAGGAGCGTGGCTGGGTTCAGTTGGGTTGGGCGGGGCTGGGTGGGGCGGAGCGGGGCGTGGTGGGGGTGGGGCGGGGCTGAGTGAGGCGGGGCTGAGTGGGGCGGGGATGAGTGGGGCAGGGATAGTGGGGCGGGGCTGGTGGGGGGCGGGGCTGAGTGGGCGGGAGCTGAGTGGGCGGGGCTGAGTGGGGCGGGGCTGAGTGGGGCGGGCTGGTGGGGCCGGGGCTGAGTGGGGGCGGGGGCGGAGTGGGGCGGGGCGGAGTGGGGCGGGGCGGGTGGGGCGGGGCGGAGTGGGGCGGGGCGGGTGGGGCCCGGGGCGGGTGGGGCCGGGGCGGGTGGGGCGGGGCGGAGTGGGGCGGGGCGGAGGGCGGGGCGGAGTGGGGCGGGGCGGAGTGGGGGCGGGGCGGAAGTGGGGCGGGGCGGAGTGGGGGGCGGGGGCGGGTGGGGCGGGGCGGGTGGGGCGGGGCGGAGTGGGGCGGGAGCGGAGTGGGGCGGGGCGGAGTGGGGCGGGGCGGAGTGGGGCGGGTGGGGCGGGAGCGGGGGGGGGGGGGGGGGGTGGGGCGGGGCGGAGCAGAGCGGGGCGAGATGGAGCAGGGCAGGACGGAGTTGGGCGAAATTCGGCGAGGCATGTCGCGACGGGTAGTGTCTCCGCCGGAGCCCTGGCCCTGCATCCCGCCTCCCCTCCTCCTCCCAACCTCCTCGCCAGCAGATGCCCCGGACTCCGACTGCGCCGCCGACCTCGGCGGACCCCGGCTGTCCCTTCGACTCGGGAGGGCAGGGTAGTTCTCCGAGACGACACCAGGGGCGCGGGAGTCGCGCGCGAGGGCAGCGGGTCCCGTCGCCTCCGGCCGGATCGAGAAAATGTCAGCCAATAAGGGCTATTTCTGCCGTCGCGGAGCAAAAGTTGCTCTGTATTTCACGGAGGAAGGAGGGCGGCGAGGGCGAGGGTGAAGAGGGGGAAAGGGACGCAGAAGGCGGGTCGCAGAAACCGATGGCGATAACGGGCGCAGTAAGTCAGAGGAGTTTAACTAGACTTCCACGGCGTCGTTTCGTTATCTGAGTACTTTTTTCGTTTATTTGTTCGTGACGACATGAGAGGGCGAGAGTCGTGCGTTTAAGGTTTTTGTTAACCCTTAAGAATTTGCTAACAACCGTAAAAAGTTTCGTGTTGTTAAGTCTTGCGATGTTCGATTGTCGCACTTTACTTTTTTGTATCATTAGTGAGGAGTCAATTTAATAAGTTAAAAATACATTAATGTTGACTGCCGTTGACTCAGAATAAAATGTTCAAATGTGCCTCCTACCTTTTCTAGGGAACTTTAAAATTAATATAAAATTAATGTATGTATGCAACTTCTGAAAGTCAACAAACCCTAACATTATGCTTAATTATGCATTTTATTTGTAGACGTTTTTAAGCGTCTGTGGCACTGGAGGAATATTTCAAAACTGAGTGCCGTCCGACCCTTTAAATCGTCATTCTTTTTTCTCCTTCGTTTTTGACCTTTTTTTGACCTTTGTCACCATAATCATCCAGTGCATCAGTATACACGACACATTTTTGAATGAGTCCTTGAGGGACGGTGACCATATATAGTTCTACCCTATATTTATGTATTTTGTATTCATTGCCGTAATATTAAACGACCACGCCAAAGAGCCATTGATTCTTACTGTGAAAATTCACGTCAAGGATAGTAAACTTGTGCCATTCTCTGATTGAAATAAACAATAACCAGCCGAATTTTGTACAGACGTCTTCTGGTTGAGGCTCTACCCATTCAGGATTTTTTGATAAATGCAGTGTCCCCAAAATCATCAGAAATCTGTTTCGACTCATGTTTGCAGCAACACTTTCATTATGAAATCATGAACCTTTTTCAAATAATGTTGAATTCTTCTTATTTTAACATTGCCCAAGTGAAGAATATGCCTGAGAATACCAAAAACTCTTATTTTGAAACATATTTCCATTGGCATTTACGGAATTCCTCTTTGGTACCAACTGATAGAATATAACAGTTGCGTTCTAATTAGTTTGATTTACGATTTTCTGCAGAAATTGATTAGTCTGTAAAAGTTGAAAGTAATCTAAAGGTTCACTTCCTTCTAGAAATCCAATCATTTCCTCCTTTCTAAAAAAAAATATTTTTATACCAAATTAATCATTCTGCCAATTCACAAATTGTTCATTAGCAGTTGTTACATGAATACTCATGTCTCTTTCATCACCACTGCTGCAATCTTGGTCATTTACAACTTCAGCATTGTTCTCGCTATTTTCCCAATCACTGTCAGAATCCACAATACCATCGAATTCACAATATGAGGTATCCATTTATCTCATCTACTGTAAATTAATAATAATAAATAATAAAACAATTTACAATTTACAATTGTAGTAATACAATGTGTATTACTCAGTAGAGTATAAACTTGACGGTTAAACATTGCTCAAGTCTAAACTTGCGCTTTAAAGCGTCATTGGCAGTCAATGTGTTAATCGATCATAGTCTTTAATTTATCTTCCCGAATAGTAATTACAGTATAGGGCATACAATACAAATAATTAGTTTAGAGCCTAAATAAATATATATATATATATATATATATATATATATATATATAAACGGGCAGGGCGTGGAAGGGCGGGGAGTGTAACGGGCGGGGTGTGGAACGACGGGGCGTGGAAGGGCGTGGCGTGGGACGGACGGAACGTGGAACGAGCAGGGCGTGGAACGGGCTGGGCGTGTGACGGACAGGGCGTGGAACGGGCGGGGCGTGGAACGGCCGGGACGTGGAACGGCCGGGGCGTGGAACGGGCGGGGAGTGTAAGGGGCGGGACGTGGGACGGGGTGGAGCGTGGAACGGGGCGGGGCGTGGAATGGGGCGGGGCGTGGAACGGGCGGGACGTGGAACGGCCGGGGCGTGGAACGGGCGGGACGTGGGACGGGCGGAGCGTAAAACGGCACCGGTGCGTTTCGGTGCGGAGTGCTTGGCTAGGCAGGGTGCGGCCGGGCCGTGGAGCGAGGTTCGGGGCGACGCACCTGCCCGCCCGCTCGCCGGGGGCGACGCGGCGGCGCGAGCACGTCGGCCGCAGCTGCGCCCGCGCGTAATTCACAATCGGCCGGCGGTATTGAGGAGGCGGCGCCGCGGGCACCTGCGCTGCAGGCGGAGGAGCCGACGAGGAAGTCGCCGACAGGAGAGCGCGAGGTGTCCGGAGCGAGAGGCAGGTGATATGGACAGAGCGAAGAAATTGTTGGTGGGAGCACGTGACGCGGATAGATCACGATGCGAAGATGAAGAGGAAAAGCGAGACAAGATGATATGAATGAGTTGTGGGGATAGCGGTGATGATCATGAAAGAGAGGAAGGCGGAGAATTTAGAAGTCGCTAGTTCATTAAATGCGACAAAGGAAGATAAATTCGTGATGTTCCATAAGAAAGGATGTAAGGACGAGGTGGTTAAAAATTGTTATTCATTGTCTGGGAGGTTACGGTAAACACAGGGTTCTTCTCAGCTGGATCGTCGAGGACATATTAGACGACTTGTTTGGATTTTTGGTGTTTGCAAGTAGCCAGCTTAGAAACGGTAAGACTCGTGGCGGAAGTACCGCAATCGAGGTGTCTTACCAAGCGAGGCGACCTGTCGGTGACGCCTAGCCACAGCGGGGTGGAAGACGTCCGAGACCTAGGGCCGTATTCATGGTCGTCCCTTATAATAAGGAAAACCTTAAGGAGTTCCATACAACGTTTTGCAATTCATAGTAGCAACTTATCGAAACACATTAGAAAATCCTTGTAGCTATAAGAAAAGTCAAGCCTTCACTTACAGTGAACCGCGTTTTGTGCGTTGAAAATTGTAGTAATTTGAAAGAATGGAAATGGACGACGATTTTCAAGATCATAGGAATGTTTACGATGGCATATTTCTTTGAAGCTACAAACGATATTTACGTGGTATGCAAAACACTGAAAATGCACAATGATGAATTTACGAAAAAATATCGTTTTACTAAGACATTTGTTTTACCCTTTTTTGTAACATTGGTGGTCAAATCCACCCCCAAACTAATAGATTTTTACTGGTTTCACCGCAACTTAAGTCTTTGTTTAAAATACTGTCACTATTTAAGAAACAGTGAAGGTTAGGTTATCCCACGGTTGCAAGCATATGACTAGTTCACGGCCAGTTTGATGGAGCGCTTCTGGCAGGATTCAAGTGGCTGTGAAACAGTCAATACGCTGTTGCCAAACGAAACGTATTGTAAGTATCGTCTATGAATACCAAGTGTGCATAAGCATTTCCTTAACAAAAGTAACTTCTTATAGCTTAAGTATTTTCTTATCCTATAAGTGACGACTCTGAATATGGCCCCTACACTCGTTAACCCTTTCGGATGTCGTTGGCCATTTCGTGTCATTAGAACTCGCATGGGCACGAACTTGCCTAGTATCCCCATTCTTTTCTATTCTTATTCTTATTATTCTTATTATTCTTATTATTATTATTATTATTATTATTATTATTATTATTATTATTATTATTACTATTATTATTATTATTACTATTATTATTATTACTATTATTATTATTATTATTATTATTATTATTATTATTATTATTATTATTGGCCTATCGGTCATTTGTGATCACGTTACACGAGTAACATGTGTAATTTTTAGGATCAGCTTTTCAGCTTATCCCTCTGTACGACAAGGTTGTAGTTACGCCATGAAGTTTGAGTTATGAGGTGATAGGTTGATGATGAGAAGTCAAGGGTAATCACAAATACGACCATGCCTTCGCAGGAATCGAACCTGCAGCGTCCTCGGCGCAGACAACGGCTGCCGGAACCGTCTGCACAACGGAGAGGTTTCTTTCTAATATTACCAACTATTTATTGTCTTTTTGCAGTTTATTGTATACGATATGTAATTTTCTTGAATAAATGTTAATTTTTAAAATCTAACATTTACAAATGAATCATATTTCCTTGCTTATAGTAACTAATGCAAAATATATTATTTTTATTGTCTCGTATACGGACATATACTGATTAATATACTTAGTATATAGAAAATGTTATGTAATGCTGCGGAAACCAGTTTCCAGATTTGAACGGAAATGCACGTTCAGTGTCCCCTGATGCCGAAAAAGTTTCTAAATGTCCGTCTGTTTGTGCATCTGTCGTCTGTGAAGAACACTAGCGCGTAAATTATTCATAGGATTTTTTTCCAAACTAAATAACCCCTCGGTCTATCTGGCTCTATTCAAAGCTCCGAAATTTTTTTCCAACAATTTGAAGCTCGGCGATTTTTAGGGGTATTTTCCATGAAGCCCCTTTTGAAAACATTTCTCAAAAATGGCACCATTATTTTTCTATAATTTGTTTGTAAAAAGGCTGTGAAATATACGCTTATGTTCGATTTTCACCGTTAAATCTGAATTTTTGAAAATTGCAGAAGTTAGAATTTTTTCGGCGATTTCCTACAACTACAAAATTGAAGATGTAGTTTTCTTTTAAATGAAATATTTTCTTTCTAATTAATTCTTTCGTTAAGGCCATGAACATTTTTTTAAAAAATTAGTAATTTGCGCACAATGTTGAATGAAATATGTGCAATATTAAAAATATCCAAAATAAGATTTTCTCAAACCCGGCTCCAATTTTTTCTTTAAGCTTTTGGTGATAGTTTTAAATGTACCGTATTAGGTGTCATTAACGCCATTTTACTCGATTCGTTTTCGAAAATTACACAAATGTAATATTTTTTACATCTCTCAAACGTTAATATTTACATTGTTGGACATTTGTATACCTTACTGCATGTTCGAGTTCATGTGCTTCAAATGGTGTCCTATTAAATATTTCGAAAACTCGAACGTTTTGTGTGAAAATGAGCTCAAAATTCCGCATTTCCACAAAATTCCTCGAAAACATCTCAAAATTAAATTTAGTATGTTATTGTTAAATTTAGTATGTCTCAAAATTAAATTTAAAATGTTTAGTGCCAAATGTTGTGAACAACATGACATTATTGCCAATTTCTTATATCTTTATAGTTTTTAAAAAATTACACAATTATAATGTTTTCGAAATATCTCGCATGCCGTTAATATTTATATTACCAGCTATTTGTATATATTATTGCATTTGTGAGTCAAAGTTTTCAAAAACTCAAAAGTTTTCTGTGAAGTTTCAAATTTCACATTTACAGAAGCGTTTAAACAACATATTCTCAAAAATACATCCAAATTTTTCAACGGAAATTGCCAGATAAGACGTGGTTTTATTCTTCTATATTATTCTTAGTCATATATCACCACCATTCCAGAGACAGTTGCAGTGACAGTACTATTTTATTTGTCAGAGGTCACTAGGGGTCGAATTTTAATGAAATGTTTTTTCTTTTCATTTTAGAATAATGCTTTTTGGTATAGGCATTAATTGTATATTATGAAAAAAGCAAATTATTCATGTTCATTTGGTATTTCTTTGGCCATTTTCGTCGATTTCTACTAATAGGTCATGTTTTACCTTTTCCCGACTTTTTTAAACCATTTTTCTCTGATTTCATCGATTTTAATATCATTTTAATGACACTTGTTACAAATATTTAAGAGATGCAACAAATCTTTTCCACAAAATTACTCAATAGCCTATTCGATTTCCTCGCTCATAAATTGTACAGTCAGCCGTTGTATATAATCCAAGATTCCTGTGATGCCTATCAGCGTCACTGTCGATTTGGCCGATTTCGGGGTAACTAAAGAATTGTCCAAATCAAAAAATGCAAGCTGAGTTCACTTGAACGAAAGGAAGAAGCCTCGATTTCATCAGTAACATAAACCAACAGCTTGAGTTGTTCAGCTCAACAGGTTTTAATCAATTTTTATATCATTTTTCTTTGCTTTTAAGGCATTTTAAAACATTTAAGAGCACTTTATTGAACATTTTTGCGATGTTTTGTTCATCAAAATCTGCCTCCTAGTAATCACAAATGGTATGGGGACGCTTATAGTCCCCACGCAACTACTTAACCCGGAAGTGTCCGCAATAGATCTGTGAGATCCAAGCGAAGGCAATTTTATGTTCCTGAATAATTGCGATGCATTAGTAGTCCGATAGTTCATGTATTTATTCATTGTTCTTTTCTGAGACCGCTTGGCCTTCTAATCTTATCATTTCGTTGAATCATTTCCCGTGAGCATGTTGAAACTTAATCGCTGCACGATGTCTGTCAGATACGTTGCGTGCACAGGCACCAGTGCATTGTGAGCTCCTGGCCTAAGCGGCACGTATCATGGCATTACGTTCAGCCGTGGCTATGACAAGTGCTTATTCAGAAAATGTAATAATCTGTCTAGGATCTACGGTCTGTAATTTAGGATCGACTGTCACAATTTCTTCCCAAGGGGAATGCAAGAGGTGCAAGGGTTGTGCAAGAGGTGTCTGTAGGAAAATGAAAAAAAGACAAAGATTTTTCTGTGTGTGTACTTTGTCAATTATTACCTGTTCTTTGTCAGTTATTACCTTTCACACCATAAGCATTCACACAAGATTTCTGCAGTATAGGATTTATTAACAATTACATTGGGGGACATGGATAAACTAAACAAAATACGTTTTTCAGTAATCAGAGCTTCAGATCATTTACATGCACAAATCGTTGCAGCTATATCTGAGAGATACATTGCGGGCACTCCCTAGTTAAGGGTTGAGCGTGGAGCGGTGGCGTGGCGGCCGGCGGCGGTGCCCTTAGGCGTTCGACCGCCGCGGCGCCTGCTCCACAGCGATCGCCTTCCCGGCCGCCGCATTCAGAACGCCCGGGCCCAGCACCTCGGCGGTGGCGCCAACGGTCGTTCCGGCCTTTTGGGATGCGGGGAGGTGAGAGGGGGCGGGCGACCCAAACTCGTTCACCAAGCGCCTTGCATTCGCCGCTCCTACACCATGTCACTCCTACTTTCTGAAACGACTGCTACTCGCACATTTGCTTCCTTTGATCCCGTCTTTTAATCTAAACGTTTCGTTAAGTAACGTGCCAACTGCTAACGTTGCTGTCACCATTGTTCCTGGAGTATCGAAGTCAGTGATCGACGCCATTTATATTTATCAGGAATTCCCACCATGTAAATGTGTAATGAATGAAACATAGATCCTAAAATGTTTACATAAATATTTTTTTGCTTGGGTGATTTCAAAGTAGTGGTTGCAAAATCTCCATTAATATATTGTTTTTTCAGTCAGTTCGTTAATTTTTTAGAATGGTTTAGCGGAATTCCTTATATAATTGCATTGGACCAATAAGTCTTAGTTTATATCTTCTAGATAAATGTAATCTATTAAATTAGATTTTGCGTAATATTTGTACTATGTTGGCAATTTGTCAGTGTTTTTAATTTTAAAGTCATCGGATTTCACGAACATGATTACTTGGTCGTTTGTACCTCCACTATTATTTCATGAAGGATGTAGCAAAAATGTTTCAGACGTTAGATCAGCATATTAATTATTATGGTTTATGTACCTAACCCTGTAACAATTACTGGAATCAATGGATAATTTGTTTATCGACAATAATTATGATGATTTGAATACTCATAGGCACATGACGGAATACAAAGGAAAGGAAGAAAGAGAAGCCCGAGATTTCTGCAGTAAATTTTCTTTGTTTCGTTTACTTTTCCCTTACATTCCAAAGAATATTGTTTCCAATTTCCCCACCCATTATACTCCTTGTGCGTTACCGCCGGTTCTATTTAGAATTTTCTCCACCTCCGATCGAACCCGCTGCAACGTTCGCTTCCACTTCCCATCCGGATTTCCCCCGGCCTCGTTCGGAACGCGAAAGACCGCTTTGGACTCGACTCAGCCGACACTCTCGGATTCAACTCCACGGCAGTTGCGCCCACGCAGAACAGCACCGGCGCCGGAACCACGAGGCAGTTAGGTTTTATTTCAATCAGCGGCGCGAGAAAGGACCGCTCGTCCGACGCCGAGTCGCCGCACCACCACGTGGCCACTTGGCCTGCAAGGCCATCGCCGCGGCCGCCCGAGCCACAGTTTCTTCCATCGCCAACAGCACCTCTACCTCCACCTCCATTCCCAACTCCCACTGCGCTGTCTCCAGATCGTCACCTACAGCTCAGGCATCTCCAACCCCAACACGTTCACCCTCGTCACTTGTAGCCTCATCATCTCCAACCAGGTCTCTTCCAGCCCAGTCATTTCCAGTTGTCTTGCAGCCCAGTCACCTCCAGCCCCGTCACATCCAGTCTCGTCTTCTCCAACCCCTTCACCTCTATCCACATCACTTCCAACCCGGTCCCTTCCAACCCTCTTCCCTCCAACCCTGTCCCCTCCGACACTGTCACCTCCAACCTCCTACTCCGACTCCTCCAAACCCGACTCCTCCAACCCCGACTCCTCTAACCCCGACTCCTCCAACCCCGACTCCTCCAACCCCGACTCCTCCAACCCCGACTCCTCCAACCCCGACTCGTCCAACCCCGACTCGTCCAACCCCGACTCCTCCAACCCCGACTCCTCCAACCCCGACTCCTCCAACCCGACTCGTCAACCCGACTCGTCAACCCGACTCGTCCAACCCCGACTCGTCCAACCCCGACTCGTCCAACCCCGACTCGTCCAACCCCGACTCGTCCAACCCCGACTCGTCCAACCCCGACTCCTCCAGCCCCGACTCCTCCAACCCCTCCAACCCCGACTCCTCAACCCCGACTCCTCCAGCAGCCCGACTCCTCTAACCCCGACTCCTCCAACCCCGACTCGTCCAACCCCGACTCCTCCAACCCCGACTCCTCAACCCCGACTCCTCCAACCCCGACTCCTCCAACCCCGACTCGTCAACCGACTCGTCCAACCCCGACTCGTCCAATGACTCGTCCAACCCCGACTCGTCAACCCGACTCGTCCAACCGACTCGTCCAGCCCCGGACTCGTCCAACCCCGACTCGTGTGTGTGTATCCAACCATTTCGTCCAACCCGACTCGTCAGCCCGACTCGTCCAACCCCGACTCGTCCAACCCCGACTCGTCCAACCCCGACTCGTCCAACCCGACTCGTCCAACCCCGACTCGTCCAACCCCGCGACTCGTCCAACCCCGACTCGTCCAACCCCCGACTCGTCCAACCCCGACTCCTCAACCCCGACTCCTCCAACCCCGACTCCTCGGCTTCGACTCCTCCAGCCCCACCCGACTCGCCAACCCCGACTCCTCCAACCCCCAGAGCTCCTCCTAGCCCGAGCTCACTCCAGCCGACTCAGAGTGGTCAACCCCGACTCACCAACCCCGACTCCTCAAGCTTCCGACTCCTCCAACCCCGACTCCTCAACCCGACTCGTCAACCCGACTCGTCCCGGCTTCGACTCGTCCAACCCGACTCGTCCGGCCCCGACTCGTCCAGCCCCCGACTCAAAGTCCACAGCCCTGACTCGTCCAAGCGCCCCGACTCGTCCAGCCCCGACTCGTCAACCGACTCGTCCAACCCCGATAAAATCCAGCCCCGACTCGTCCAACCCCGCCTCGTCCAACCCCGCCTCGTCCAACCCCGACTCGTCCAACCCCGACTCGTCCAACCCCGACTCGTCCAACCCCGACTCGTCCAACCCCGACTCGTCCAACCCCGACTCGTCCAACCCCGACTCGTCCAACCCCGACTCCTCCAACCCCGACTCCTCCAACCCCGACACCTCCAACCCCCGACTCGTCCAACTGACCCAACCCCGACTCGTCCCCCGACTCGTCAACCCGACTCGTCCAACCCCGCCTCGTCCAACCCCGCCTCGTCCAACCCCGACTCGTCCAACCCCGACTCGTCCAACCCCGACTCGTCCAACCCCGACTCGTCCAACCCCGACTCGTCCAACCCCGACTCGTCCAACCCCGACTCGTCCAACCCCGACTCCTCCAACCCCGACTCCTCCAACCCCGACACCTCCATCCACATCAGTTCCAACCCCTTTCTCTCTATCCCTGTCTCTTCCAAATACATGACCTCAATCCCCGTCACTTTCAACCCAGTTTCCTCCATCTCCACCCCTCCATTCCCGTCACTTCCAAACCCGACATCGCCCCCGCCTTCACCGCTTCCTTCGTCTTCAGCTCCAGCATAAAACCTCTACATCATTACTACTTGCAACCCAGTTATCTATTTCACTATCTTCTCGTCCGTTATTCCCTTCACCGATATTCTCATAACCATCACCCGCTCCTTCGCCATCACTTCCGGTGATGCCTATATCTCCTCCATGAATTCAATTATCTTCATTTCTGTCGTCACGTCTTCCGTCGCCATTGAATCGGGCACCTTTGTAACCACCATATCCACCGCCACTACCGTCGCATTTCTCACGTACTTGCTTCTGGCCTCTCCACTTTCTTACCACCATTTCCTCAGCCCCTGCCCCCCGAAAGGCCTTAGTGTGAGAACAAGGGTCTACAATCGAATGTGGAACCTCAAAAGCCCCGCCGCAGCTTTGATGCTTGACCCGATTCGTAATGGTTATAGAACTGCAGTTTTAGGCCATTGTAGAGGGAACGACTATTCGTAGAAACTATGTAATGGAGAAAGGTGGCCTCGTATTGCGACGAGAGCACCCGAAAATGTGCCTCCAGATGGCGATGACAGTTATTACCGCGACAATGGTTTTCGCTTTCGAATAAAATTGAATGAATATAGAGAAATTGTTATGAATATCCCAGAGAATATACTGCGTTAAGAGTGGTATTGAGAACCAACTCCGAAATGCTGTTTTTTTAATAATAACGGTTATCATTTACTATCAACAATATCTTTTTCGTTCTTGGTGCGTTCATTTTCATAGCTGCATATTATGGTTTCGCATAGTAAAGATTTCCTTTACTTTTATAGAAAATGATACACGTCACTGAATTGTATTGTGTATATACACAAATGAACAAAAAAACTACATTCAACTTTTTCGTTTCAAGCAAATAAAATAGGAATCTTGAAGTTTTAAAATTATTATCCCAAATTTTTTTTTATAAATCAACTTATTTCGTAACTTTATGGAAAATACTTTAAATTTTTTAAACTAAGAATATACTACAATATTAGTGACACAAAATTAGAAAGGTTTTTGAAAATAAGAGAATAATTTTTAATAACATTCAACGTACAATTGTTGCATACATTAAATTTATAGAGAATGCACATTAGTATATTTCGATATTTAGCTAATTTTCAGGTTACTGACTCGCCAATATTTTGTTACATTGTTCTTTCCTTTGTTTGGTCTCATTCCTTTGCAAGGAGATAAAGCTTCAAAAGATGGTTGCCTAAACATCTGTTGTAGACGCTTCGAGGACAGATGTCTCACTTTTCCCCTTCCGAGAAATGGGGATCGAAATTGCCTGGTGGGATTTGCGTTTCCGATATCTGCACTCTGTTCGCTTCCAGGTATCGCGCAGGCGTTTCCTGCAGCTCGCCTTGGTTGCGTGACCGCCCCTCTCGAAGATTTCCGGGCAGCAAAAGATCGCGCGTCTGATCTTCCTCAACGACAGCGAGAGAAATACGAAGAGCTGCGGTTGCTTCAGCACCCTTTTTTGTATCAAAGGGTGACGCAACCGTTTTTACTAGGATCAGAAACATAACGATCGACTTTTGCTTAAAGCTGGAAAAAATAGCTTAAGAGATAGTTCTATCTTGTATTTTTGCATTGTTTGCCGTTCCGTAACATACACCGGGCGTGGTAGCTCAATGCATCAACTGATGACACTGCAGCGCCTCTGATTGGGAGGTCCTAGGTTCCCACTCCCCACGGCGGCAGGATTTTCGACACTAGCTCTTCAGCTAGGTTGAATTCAGTCGCTGTCTGGAGGAGAATTCTAGCGGCCGGCTGCTCTGATCGGTAGTTTTCCGTGGTTTCTCCGATCAACACCAGGCGAATGTCGAAGAAGTACCCTAACAAACGGGCCACGGACCGCGCGCAATCTGTCCTTCCTCTTCCTTGTCATATCCTCTCCCTTACACACACACTTACACTAACATGCACTACACTACCACATATTTCGGGAGACCGGTCGGGAGCTTAGAGCTTGTCTCGGCTGGGGCGGTGCCCTGGTGGGAGAGTCCTGGTTAGGGGGAAACCCCACTAGCCGACCGTAGGTCGGCGCCGGATCTCGCCATCCAGCGGGGGAAGATCACCGCCATCTCCCGAGGAAAACATGCACTACACTAACGGGAATATTGACCAAAGCAGTTGACGCGCCCGGAAACACGAAAAAATCGATCAATCAGTCAATGGCGAAGAGCTGCAGTTGCTTCAGCACCCTTTTTTGTATCAAAGGGTGACGCAACCATTTTTATTCGGATCAGACACATAACGATCGACTTTTGCTTAAAGCTGAAAAAATAGTTTAAGAGATAGTTCCATCTTGTATTTTTGCTTTGTTTGCCGTTCTGTAACATACTGAAGTATATACTCGTAGTTATGTTTTTTTGTTAGTAACGTGAAATTTTTTTAATGGGTGTTTATAATGCTAGAGTCCAGTTGTTAAGGAGTTACTTTCTAAGATCAACAGATTGACCAAAACAAGAATGGTTGTTTTAAGCGATGGCTCTTGAAAATATATTCTTGGGACAAGAAGAGTTCGGTGGTTATTTTATTGAAGAGACTATCTATTGTAATTGCTGTTGACTTGGAAACTTGGCTTTAGCAACTTTTAGGCGCTATTGGAAGAACTGTTTTTCAGATAAACATTTGCTTCCTGCGTTTGTTTGGATGTAACAATTTGTATTAAATACATGAAGAAGACAGTATTAGTGAATTACTTTACTTTCAGATTGTAGTGAATCGGAGGAAAGTATTAAAATGAAACCTTATTAATTTCTTATATTCATTAATATTAATTCACAATGAATATTTTTAGGAACTTGCGAGAGACATTTTCTTCAGAGGCCAGTCCTCTAATGCTCCATACCATTTTTAACCGCCCAATATTTTCCTGACATTTGGAAGCTCGATTTCTAAAACTTTGGCTTGTGTAGTAATCTCCCCTCATAACATTTTATTCGAAAACACCTCGTCGAAAAAAAAAAGCGCCCACCATAGCGAGTAAAATTAAAGATAATACGGTGTACCTTACTTATACGATCAAAACATGATATCGAGTTTTGAGTTTTGTTTTTCAATGGGTTCACGCCAGATATTTTTGTTTCCCAGAAAATTAGGCTTCATTTCTACATTTGTGTGCAATACAAATAACTTTACTCAGCACCGATCCATACACTGTAGCTGCGCTGCGAAAAGAGATAGAAAAAGAAGAGGTGAAGTCGGCAGCAAAACGTATTGGCGCAACCGCGACACCTACGAGGGAGGGGAGAATGCGTGCGTCTAGAAGTAGTGCGTGCGTCTTACTACATTTGCGCAGGACTTACTGCAGCTGACAGCCTTCCTCAACCGCTCAACGCAGCACACCTGCAGTGCGTGTGTCATCGCAGCACAGACTATTTGAATTTTACGTACTCAAGTAGTGAAGAAAGAGTGTTCAATAAACCGAAAATATTCAACGAGAAACAGACTACACCAAACTTTCTTAAAAAGCGATAAGAGTCTACATGAAATTTTGTTGTCGGAATAATTACACAAGATGTCCTGTATCTAGTGAAAAGAAAGACGCTGAAAGACTCTTGCGAACAACTTTTTGTGAGATGTTGAAAAAGCACTGTGCCTTCATCGCGAAGAACACAAAAAGGAAAAACTCGCCTCTTGAAATCAAAGCAACGTCCTCTCACTTACATCGTTCTGAAGAAGTTACTGTGCGCGCCCGGTGCCGGCAGTCCAACCAGCAGCTCCGGCGCGGCGGCCCAATGACCTCGCGACGTCCCGCGTTTTAACCCTGCCGTTATTTACGTGCCGTTACGTAGTAATTACGCCCGTGCCCATACGCCCTTCTCCGCCCGCGACCTTCGCCTTAATTAAATTGTGTATTCCCCCGCCGCCCTTTGCCTCCCGCTGCCCCCCTCTGTAGCTCTCCACCTCCATTCTCTGCCCTTTGCAACCAGCCTCTCTGCTACTCGCGCATTTCGCTACTCACCAACTCGCCACTGAGCTCACCGCCTGCCAGCTCGCTAGCTCTCTCAATCCTCCACCCATCCAGCCCACGTCACTGCCGTCATTCATGACGCTCCGACAGCTAACCACTCAGCCGGTGACAAGCCCAGTTACCCACATGTCTAAGCACTCACCAACCTACCTTCACATCAAATTAGTTTCACGCCAATATAGCTTCTCGCCCGCCTATCTTCCCGCCAATCTAGCTTGTCGCCAACTCAGATACTCCCAACCCAGCCACCCACAAATCCAGCCAACCAAAAACCAACTCAGACAACAAAACCAGCCAAGTACAAACTCGATCACTTACAATCTCAGCCTCTCACAATCTCAGCCACTTACAAATTCAGTCGCTCACACACTCAGTCACTCAACCATCCAGCCAATCACTCAATCCTCCACTTAATCCGCCAACCAGTTCCCTCCCACCCACCAGACCGCTCATCCACCCACTGCACACCTACCCACCGCTCACCCACCCACCGCTCACCCCCCACCACTCACCCACCCACCGGTCACCCATCTACCAAGCAACTCAGCCTACACGAATCCGCTCACTCTCATCCCAAGCGACTCACCCACACAACCTCCTCCTCGCTCACCTACTCACCTGCCTGTTGGCCCTCACTTCCATCCTCGCGCCAATCCACATTCACCTAACCATCCTTACCCGCCCACCTGCAGTGGCTCTCTCCCTCATTCGCGCCTGCCGCTGACCACAAGGGGGTCACCCGTCTGCGTCTCCTCCCACCCACCTCGTCGGCCTGGCCCCGCCCCCTTCCGCGTGACGTCAGCAGCGGGCGGCCGCCGCGCCGGGAGGAGCCGAGGTCGGGCCTGGTGGCGGCGCGGCCCCGCGCGCTGGTTTGTTGTTTCCCGGCCCCAGGCCGCGGCGCCGCGCGTTGCAGATCAAACGGACTGCGGCCGCCGCGCTGCCGGCGCCACTCGCAGCCGCCGGGGCGGGGAGGGAGCGAGGGCGGGGCTACGGGCACTGGACGCTCCCGGGCGCTGGACGCTGCGGGTTTGTTTCACCATGCACCTTCTCGCGTTTTCTTTGCCTCGCCACTGAAAAGTGAACGCCAGACACAGTATTTTGATCACGTTCACCAGCACTGGCATTGCTGTTATTATTATTATTATTATTATTATTATTATTATTATTACTATTATTATTACTATTATTATTACTATTATTTTTTTATTATTATCATCATCATCATTATTACTAGTGTACCCGTGCGAGAACTCGCACATGGGTCCAAATTCCACCCTCTTCCCTATCCTTCCTTTTTCCATATTAAGAGAGAAAGTTGTTGAAGAAATGTGTTTATTTGTTTAAGAAAATGTAAGTTAACTTCCAATATGCTTATAGAATTTAAAATAAAAATTAGAAACAATGGAAGGTTTATTTAGTATTATGTTTTTGGAACAATTCACAACCCTTCCTTAAACACATTTGAAGTAATTATACAATCTTCCTTGACAGTTCGCTTTTCGTTTTCCCTGAAAGTCGAAAAATATTACAAAAGCTTTTTACTTTCGAGAAAGCTACTTAAAGTTGTCCATGCAAAAATACAGGATCGGACAAGCATTACCCTACTCTTTGGAATGTTCTTTAACTTTATTACGGAACTGGGAGGTACACACGTGCAATTGAATCGCCTAGAATATCAAGTAATTAGTTTAATTTCACATACAGATGCAGATTCTGCACGTCTGTGAACAGGAGGGGTAGAATCGAGAAGTGCCGGGCCAGTAAAATGTAACAGAATGTCCAAGAAGCTCTCGTGCTATAGATTACGTTGCGAGGAAAGTTTCTTTGTAGCCTTCGGCTTCAAACTTTCAGATTTCAAGGCCCAAGAACGCTCGTTCTAGGAGTTATTCAACTAAATAAATTTTAACAATGCTGCACGAATGTTGCGTGATGCATTTGACTTAAATATTTCGATTATTTTTTCAACAAATCCTTCATATTTTCAAAGTCGAAGTGCAAAATGTCAACTCTCCAGAAGTTCTCTTCCTGTAGAGACCTCATTTATGAAGATCGATTGCGTGTGCCCAAAACTCATCTACACTATTGAAGTAATACAGCAAAGAATTTTATATAAGATTAACATTAAAACATGAGATAAAAAGACGCAGTATCTGGACTAACATAAGATGTACTAAATATATTTTTCTCGTATTTTCAATGACTAATAAATCGATCTGTTTAATAATAAATTTAACTTGCTTGCTTGTAACATCTAGATCTTTTACTATCGTGCTCAAAACAGCATTTTTAGAACTAAATGTACTAAGAGAATAGTAATCCTAGTTTTATTTCAAATGCTTCAACTTATCCAAGATATAAATTACTTTGTTGAAATCACTAATCACTCTAGGGAAAGTATTATTTCCCAGCTTTTTCAATGCAATATCACGACTGAAAAATTTCACCGAATCACTGCTGATAAAGAAAATACTGGCGCAGGTAAAACAATCCAATTCGAACAAGACAGTCTTCACTTTTTACTGTACACAATCTTGCATTCTTTGGCAATATTCTTTCTTTCTGCTTTTTGACGAAGAACATCAAAAGATGTAAGAACTCTCTTTCCATCATAGTTTGATTAAGTTTATAAGCTCTCTGATAATGCCCATCTAAAATTATCTTGAGCCCTGGCAGTTTCGTGGATATAGTTCCTTTCTTGAATTTCGGTCGTCCCATAGTACACTGTAGCTCATTCCGTGACTTTACATCATAATATAAGGACTTAGAATTAAGGGCAAAGAATTTCCCTTTTATCGAAGTGAATTGCATCTACCTTTTTTTTAAATTTATTTTGTTCCTGTTCAACATACATACATGTTTTTCAGGGTTGTGAATAGAAACATACATAACGTTTGGTTTATTACCTAACTGTGGGTGCCCTGAATAGGTGCGTTCAATGTTTTTGGTTTATGTTGTAAAATTTTAATTATTTTTGAAAGAAAATTGAAATTACAGAGGATGATCATTGATATGATTATTCGATGGAGGATATATCATGAGGCCAATTTCCTGCTGATTTATGGTGGTCGGAATCTGTCTTTAGGGAAGCGTGAATTTATACGTAAGTTCGGTTCTGCTGTGCGTTCAAGGTTGAATATAGAGGCGCTGGGAGATGTGGAGAGGGATGAAAAGAAATCTTCGGACAGTTTGGAAATGTGTTCTTTTATTGTGGGAATTTGCAATTCATGATGGATTTGATTGTTTGAAATAAACCATGGGGCTTTTATGATAATTCTTAGAACTTTATTTTGTATAGTTTGCAGTATGTTTATGTTAGTTTTTGCTGCATTTCCCCAAGCGTACGTCATTGTTGGTCTAATTATTGATTTGTAAATTATTAATCCAGTATCTATTTTAAGGGAAGATTTTTTGTTAATTAGTGCGTAAAGTTGGGATATTTTTGCTTGTGTTTTTGTTCCTGTTGTGTGGATGTGTGTTTTCCAGTTTATTTTGGTGTCAAGATGCATTCCTAGATACTTGACTGCTGTTCTACTTGGTACCCAGGGAATATTCTCGTTGTGCATAATTAACTGGGGAGGGGTATTAGGGTATCTTAGGGTGAAAATTTTTGCCTGCGTTTTATCTGCATTTATTTTAGTTCTCCAATTTTTTGCCCATTCACTGAATATGTCGAGGTCGTCTTGTAAGTTATTCCTAGCTGTTGTAATCTCTCCATGCTTTGAAAATAGTACAGTGTCATCAGCGTAAAGCGCAATTTGCGAATCTAGTAGGTGTGGATAATCAGATATATATAAATTGAATAATACTGGGGACAATGGGGAGCCTTGAGGCAGTCCTGCTGAAATCTGACGTAAGGGTGATATGGAATTGTTAATTTTGACTTGGAACTTCCTTTGATTTAAAAAACTTTTAAGAATTTTGTATAAGTAGTCTGGAGTGCCTATTTGTCTTAATTTGTAAAGAAGGCCTTGATGCCATATTTTGTCGAAGGCTTTAGTTATATCCAGAAATATTGCGATAGTGTGTTGTTTTGTATGGAATCCTTGCGCTATGTATTCGGTTAGTCGTAATATTTGATGTGTTGTGGAGAGGTTAGGTCGGAAACCAAATTGTGTATCTGGGATTACGTGTGTGTTTGTTAGAAATTGTGTTAATCGTTTTAATATCAGTTTCTCAAATATTTTTGACAATGAGGGGAGCAGGCTTATTGGCCTATAGTTTTCTGGGTATTTTGGATTTTTTCCTGGCTTGCGGAAGGGCAGCACTGTTGCAATTTTCCAGTCGTTGGGAAAGTGACCTAGTCTGAGTGCTGCATTGAATATAGCTGTAATGCCTGCTATCTGGTTATTATTTAATTCTTTTAGAACTTTATTCGAAATAAAATCGTAACCTGCTGATTTCTTAGTTTTTGATTTTTTAATTTCTCGTTTAACTTCTGATGGGGATATATATATTTTATATTAACTGGTGCTGTGAGAAGTGGATTCTGATTAAATTCCTCAACTTGTTTATTAAAATGTTCGTTCTCAACTGGGTTTGGGTTGAACGATTTTTCGAGGTAGTCAGCAATAAGGGAAGTTTTTTCTAAATCGGAGTTTGCCACTTTCGGACCTAGTTTAAGTTGTGGAAATTCTTGTTTTTGTCTTTTTATTCTCTGTATGGTGGACCACATATGCCTAGATGATGGGTGAATTTCTTTTAGAAAATTATGGAAGCTTGCATATCTATGTTGGTCTAGTCTTGTTTTAACCAGTCTCGTCAGTTTGTTTAATTTTCCTTTTAGGTCCGGACGTCGCGTCTTTTGTCAGTAGCGTCTTAAATTGTGTTTACTTTTAATTAGATTTATAATTTTTGTTGGTATTAGTTGCTTATCTATCGAGTTTATTCTTTTGAGATAAGTGGTGGAATTTGTGAGAGATCCTTGAATGTTGTTGACTAATCGTTTGACTTCGTTGTCTAGGTCATCAGCGGATTGAATGCTCTGTGGATGCCTGTAGTTGATTTTTAAATTTTCCCTGAGTTTAAGCCAGTTAATTCTACCTTTTTGGTGGTTATAAGAAGAAAATGGAGAGGATGAAGTGATACGATTACTGGATTGTGATCCGAATCGAGTTCAGGAAATACTTTTTGATATATCGGGAAATCAATATTTTTTGTGATGAGGATATCCAATATGTCCGGAATTATATTATTATTGTAAGGGTAATGAGTGGGTTCTATTGGAGCCAGAATACATAAATTAAGGGCAGTAGTTAAATTTAGTAAATTTTTCCCTTGAGGGGTTGTAGTATTGCATCCCCAAGCGCTGTGTTTGCTATTAAGGTCGCCTATTAACATTACATTATTGTTGTTTCCAAAAATCTCTGTGTATATTTTTCTAGGAAATAATTTATTAGGAGGTTTATAAGCCGCTATTATGATTGTGTTTTTGTTATTTATTTTGGTGTTTATGGCTATAGTTTCTAAGTTGTTATTCGTGGAGCTGTTAATTAAAGAGTGTTTTATGTCTTTGCTCACTAATATGGCTACTCCTCCTGCGGCTGTCGCCGAGAGACGATCGTTCCGGTATATATTAAAGCCTGGTATTGAAAATTTGATTTGGGGTAACATGTGAGTTTCTGTAATACAAGCTATTTTTATTTCGTGGCTCTTTATAAAGTAGCGCAATTGATTTTCTTGCCTTTTTATTCCGTTCGCGTTCCAGTTAAGAATGTTTGTTCCTGGATTTTTATTTACGTCCATTTTCGAGGGCTGATTTTACTAATATTTGAATTTGTGGAATGAGTGCGTTTACTACTTGGTTAATGATTGCTGATATCAACTGCCCTTGATGTGGTTGGAGATTAGAATTCATTTGCGGGGGGTCTGGGAAATTAAGTCTTTGACGATTCGTGAACCATGGATTATTGGGAGGAAGTTGCGTTGTGTTAGTCTTTGGAGGATGATTTCGAGGGAATTGTTTTTGGTCATTATAGAAGTTCTTTGTCTCCGCGGCGTTTCTGATTTTGAATGTCTGTTGTCTTTGGTTATTTCGCTCTGCTTGGTTTTTTAGAAGTTTCTGATAAACTTCACATCCTTTCCAATTGGCTGTGTGCTCTTTTTTACAGTTTACGCATTTCGGAGTTGTTTCCGTTTTGGATTCCGTACATGTAGAATAGTGAAGGTTACCCAAACATCTAACGCATCGTGGGGGGCGTCCACAGTTAGCTTGAGAGTGATCGAACCTCTGACAATTTTTACATTGAATTGGGAATTTGTTGTTGAGTCTAGGAAACACTCTAATAACACTATAAATGAACCTATCTAATGATAGAATGCTCCTTCCCTTGCTATTGTCCTCTAAATCTACAGCACATGTTGTTAAAGGTTTTCTGTCTTTTCCGTGAAGGCGGGTAACTTTTATCACTGGGAATTTTTTCACTAGTTCTTGGAAGATTTCTGATTCACTATAGCAAGTATGAATATCCTTTATTACGATTGAAAATGTTTTTAAGCTTGGGTCACGAAATGTGTGATATTCAATGCTGTTCTCATTGCAAAATTTACGTAAATCTCTGAAATCGTCTACTGAGTTAAGTTTAATTTTCACTTTGTCTGCCTCTACTTTAGTTGTGAAATCTTCTTTAACTACATTTTTAATGTCATTTTGTTAATAGTTGAAAATTTTCTGCTTTGTGAATGATTATGGGAGGAATTTTAATAACTTTTCCGCGGAACTGCTGTGTTCGTCTTCTTCCGTTTCGTTGTTTAATGCTTCGAAACTGTTTGAAGTTGGGATAGCATAACGTGAAAAAGAATCGATTTTTTTTCTTTTGGGATCACTTTGTTCTGTTGGCGCAGGTGCACTGTGTTGCAAGGACGGCCAACTAGAGCGTTGGCTGTTTTGTACTTGCGTTTGAAGGTCCTGTAGTTGCTGTTGCAATTGTAACAGTTGTTGGTGCTGTTCCTGAAGTTGTTGCTGCTGCGCCTGTATTTGCTGATGTTGCTGATCTATGATGAGTCGTTGTTGAAATTCTAATGATTGTTGCATTGGGTCGGGCGTGGTGTTGTTCACGGCCTGCATCGCTGCGTTAATGCTCTGTCCGAGGTCAGAGCACGTTAAATCACTATTATCTATTTTCACTGCTAGATAGACCGTTATAATTACTTTTAAATCACTCTAATCACTTCACTAGCATTCGCAATTTACTCAGTTCTGAAGAGATGCCGACAGAACTTGCGAGGTACCGCTGTTAGCGCTTAACTGGGAGCTCCGCTGAGACGAACCTCACAGCTCGGACGCTCGGAGAGACTGTATCATCATGAAATCTGTATCATACTGAGTATTATTATGCGCATGGGTTGATATGATACGAAATGAACATTTTTTTTTTAATTATATTTTATTTTGCAATTTGTTTGTGAACAAACATTTGGCAAAATTACATAGATTTACATAAACAAATACATGAGAGGAGTAAAATCCCATGACCGTACTCCACCAATGATACATTATTAATACAAATTAACTATTAATTATAATTTCTGAAATGAATAATTTAAAGTCGATGTGGAAGGTCTAGAGTATGATGGCGTTGAAGTCGTCTGGTGGAGTCACTATTGTCTAGTAAGTTGATGGCTAGAATATTCGGATGATTATGTAGTCTTTGTAGGTATTTTGCACTGGTATTCTTGATTTCTTCTTTTATAGTTGGAATCTGTAAGTCTTTGTGTAATGTTGCATTCGTTACGTACCAGGGGGCATTTACAAATTTTCTTAAGGCTATAGACTGGAAGCGTTGTAATATTTCAATATTAGAATTTTGAGCTGTTCCCCAAAGTTGAATTCCATATGTCCATACTGGTTTTAATATTGCTTTATACACAATTACTTTGTTTGCGATGCTTAACGATGATTTTCTTCCAAGTAGCCAGTTTAACCTTCTAAGTTTTAGGTCTAATTCTTTTCTTTTCTTCTTTATATGTTTTTTCCATGTGAGTCTTCTGTCCAGAGTAAGTCCGAGATATTTTGCCGAGTCATTTTGAGGAATACATTGCGATCCGATTTTTATAGGTGGACACGTTTCGTGCTTCAGACTGAAGGTGACTTGGACAGACTTCTTGTCATTGATCTTGAGGCGCCAGCGTTTCTGCCACTTGTGGATGGATTGCAGATGTTCTTCTACGAGACGAGATGCTTCTGCTGGATCTTCATGTCGAGCTAAGATGGCTGTGTCGTCCGCGTAGGTTGCTGTCAATGCGTTTACAGATGATGGGATGTCGGCAGTATATAATGAATAAAGGAAAGGTGCAAGCACACTTCCTTGAGGCACTCCTGACTTTATAGGGATAAGTTTTGAAGTTTCACCGTTAAATTTTATTTGAAAATATATCTCTGTAAGATACGATTTTAACAAGTGATAGTAAGGATACGGTAGATTTTTCTTAATTTTATACAATAGACCTGGGTGCCAAACCTTATCGAAAGCCTGGCTTACGTCTAGAAATACAGCAGAACAATATTCTTTATTTTCTAGCGATTCACTAATTTCGTTTACTACTCGATGAATTTGTTCTACAGTCGAATGCTGTTGTCTGAACCCAAACTGATGATGAGGTATTATTTCATTTTCTTGTAGAAGTGGATTTAAACGTGACAGAAGCAGTTTTTCAAAAACTTTTGATAATATTGGCAGTAGACTAATAGGTCTGTATGATACAACTTCATGTGTTGGTTTGCCGGGCTTAGGGATGACTATTACTTGAGCGATTTTCCATTGATCAGGGAAGTGTCCTAGTCTTAGGATGGCATTGAAGATGGAAGTAAGTAAGGCTATTAGTTTTCTTGGTAGATGGTGTAGAATTGTTGCTGAAATCATATCGTATCCGGGAGCTTTTTTAGTTGGTAAATTCTTGATTGTTGTTTCAACTTCTCGAGCACTTACGGGTTTGATTTGGGAAGCTAGTTTCAGTGGTGAATCTAAGAAGTTGTAAATTTCTTCCTCTTCTGTAGCAGATATTTGTGAAGGAAATGGTTGAAAGATGTTAGAGAAATGGGACGCGAAGCATTCAGTTTTTTCTTCGTCGGTTTTAGCCCATGTGCTGTCGATTTTTCTGATGGGAGGAATAGGTTGCATCGGTCTCTTCAAGTATTTAGTAGTTTTCCAAAGAGAATACTCTGAATTCGAATTCGGAATCAATTTTGTGAGTTTATCTTGTAGGGCGTGGTTTCGATATTCTTGAAGTAATCTTTTGAGGTTTTGCGAAGCTGAATTTAGTCTTCTTTTGACTGCTGGGTCTTTAGTGATTTGCCATTGTTTCTTTAATTTACGTTTTGATTTCACCTTTTCTCTTATTACTTGTGGGATATATAGCTTTTTGTTTTGCTTTATTTCTGGTGTAGAATGCCACGCAGCTTGATGGAGTTGTCTGGTTACATATTCTATAGCTTCATTTATGTCGAAAGCAGTTTTCAATGGTAGATTAGCTGTGCTGTTATTAGTTAGCCATTCTGAGAAATATTTCCAATCTGTTCTATTGTTGTGGATTGAGGTTTGCTTATTGTCTTCAATAATGATTGAGCTAATGACTAGTAGAACCGGTGAATGATCAGACGATAGATCTTGTGACCAGTAGGTGTGAATGTAACTTTGGTTAACTCCTTTTACAATAAAGAAATCTAATACATCAGGAATTTTGTTAGTGTCTGTCGGCCAGTAAGTGGGTTGGCCAGAAGAGAACGAGGATAATTTTTCGTTTATTATAGTTTCATATAGAGATTTACCTTTCGGGGAGGAGCTTCTGGAGCCCCACAATGGATGTTTAGAATTGTAGTCATCGCCAGAAATAAATCTTGGTCCAAGTGTTCTGAAGAAGCTTGCGAATTGTGAACTCTGGATTTTATGCTTCGGAGGGCAGTATATTGCTGCAATATTCAATGTTCCGAATGCATCTCTTACTTGAATGGATGTTGCCTGCAAATACGTGGTGTTAAATTGAGAATTTAAGTGATGATTAATTTTTTCCCGAACAAGTATAGCTGTTCCTCCATGTGCTGTACCATCCGGATGATTTGTATAATACATGTTGTATCCTTGAAGCGAGAAAAAACTTTTGTTGGTGAAATGAGTTTCTGAAATGAGCATGATATCCGTATTTGTTAACTGAAGAAAACACTTGACTTCTTCTCGGTGTTGTAGCAAGCCATTGGCGTTCCAAGCTGCTATCTTATATGATTTGTTCATTATTTAGTTAGCAGTTTTGACACAAGATTTAAAAGTGCACTTATTTGTTCTGCTTGTCTGTTGAGTATAGTTTCAAATCTTTCGAAAGTCTGTTGTATTATTGAAAATATTTGAGTATTGGACTCCGTGTTTGTTGCATTGTTGTTCAGACTATCCTTCTTTTGCGAGTTTTTCAGTGCTTGTGCATAAGTACTACGCTGATGGAAATTATTTATCGAAGTAGGTGGGAAGTTTTCTTGACCTGTGTTCATATTGTTTTGTGAAGCACTGAAGTTTGAATCTTGTGGAATTTTAGACGCCTGTGGATATTTTTTATTGCGTATTTTTTGATAAATTTCACATCCTTTATAACTTGCTGTATGGGGACCTTCACAAAGGGCGCATTTTGCAGGCTTCGTCTTGTTTTTCTTGTTATCACAAGTTCTGCTATCGTGATTCTCGCCGCATACTACGCACCGATAAGGATGGTTGCAGTAGTGCTTCGTGTGCTCCCAACTTTGGCAGCGATGGCATTGCACAAGATCTCGCTTTACTCTTGGAGCTTCAATTATTATTTTGGTATTTTGAAGGTACTGCAATTTATAAATGTCTTTGTTATTATCTTTTGGTTCCAAATCAATAAAAAATACCGGTAAGGGAGCTTTTGTTACACGGTGTTTGCAGTTATGAATGTTTCTTACAGTATGACCGTTTTCTTCTATTTCTGCTTTCAGTTCATCAATATTTATTGTAGGATGCATATTTTTTAAGACTATCCTAAATGCTCTTTCTTGTTTTAGCTGATAGCTGTGAAACTCAATTTTCTCTTTAGTAAGGTATTTAATAAGTGATCGATAAGCTTCTGTTGTTGCCGGTAAGATTTTTAATTTATCTTGACCTACAAGCTTGCAGTAGAATTCTTCCTTCTTCACGACTTTTTGTAAAGTTTCTGACATTGCGTGAAAGTCATTTACCCCAGGGATAAATATTGGCGGTGGTTTTTGCACCTTCTGAATGTTGCTGGATTTGGAACTTTCATCGATTACTTTATCATTGGATTCATCGTCATTAATTAGTTCGAGATCTGCAAATCTATTGCATGATAGTATGCCACTTATATTTGCACTTTGACGTTTTGATTGTTTATGACTTTCAGGGCTGTGAGATTTACATCTCTTGCGCTTGCTTACAACAACTTGCCATTTATGAGTGTTGCTGTCTCTACTTGAATTACCGTGGGTTGTTCGATTAAGTTCTGAATTTGTTACATCGGTTGAACTTGAACTTGAACTTGAAGGCTGTACGGCAGGAGGAAAAAAGGGAAATGGCATTGCTATCACTGTACCTTGTGGTATCTGATGTAAAATGAGTTGTTGTTGCTGCTGCTGCTGATATTGTTGTTGAAGAAACAGCTGAGTTTGTAGTTCAGCTTCATTTGTAGTAGACGAATCCATTATAAATTCAGATTCCGGCTGGGAGGTGTTCTCCGAGGCCATATCGATTGTTTACGTCTTATGGAGGCAACATATTTTTTTTTTTGATATCACCAGTTGAAACACAGAATTTTATAAACAGGAAATACAATTGATCACGAAAACACTACACACTAGTCAGAACACAAAATGTGGACGCACAACTTGACACAATGAGTCAACGCACAACTTAGAAATCACGAGACACCGCGGAGTAGAGGGCACGTCCTCTCACCTCCGTCAGT